>VXAY01001630.1:1854149-1889389 GCA_013399855.1 Oxyruncus cristatus | reverse complement strand
TATGCCCAGGGATTTTTTTTTTTTTTTAATAAAATCACTGCAGTTTTAGAACAGTAATTAAAGCCCTGAATAATAGATCACACATCTTTATCTGTTGTGTTTAAAAGGAGGGGGAAAAAAAAAATAGCCCAAACTGTTCACATAATCCTGAATGCCTCATTTCCATAAAAAAGGTTTCTATACATATATTATTTACATTTTTAAACATGGTAATTCTTTCCTTTGTGGCATAAAATGTCTCTTTTCCACTGCAGCTACTGGAAAGCGACTGCTCACATCTGAAATGTTATCGTAATTTGCATCAGGAAACCCAACTGCAGACATTAAGGACTTGGGTGTGTTCAATTATGATTTTGCTGGAGGCTGTCCCTCATTTTAATGCTGCACTCATTGAACTACCTTTCTGAAATCTAGCTGATATGGCTCACCATAGACATGCTTCACAACATCATTAGCTTTGCAAATGGCTTCATTTCAGTCAATGCAGGCTTCAGTTTTGGCCAATTGTAAAATGGAAATTTGAAGAGGGGGAAAAAAAAAAAAAGAAAAAAAAAGGAAAAAAAAACAGATGCACTTAAAACATGAAAAGAATTATTTATATGATAAAAATATATTTAGATTTTCAAAGCACAAGACTGAACAGAAGTGCTCTTTTTATGCTTTCTGAAGATGTTACTGTTAAAAGTCTTTCTACATCAGGCTTAATAAATCTGTAATGACATTTGATGGATTGATTTTTGTGTGGGTTTTTCTTTTTTTTTTTTTTTTTTTTTTTTTTTGCCTTTCTTTCTCTGCAGAGAAAGAAAACGACTGACCTGGAGGGGCTGTGGGAGTGAAAAAAAAACCCCACAGGAATGTGCCTGTTTCGGTAAAACTCACGAACAATTTCTATCAGTCTCCTTTCCCTGAAATAATAATCGCTTAAAGTAAGAAAAAGAGGGGGAAATCCCCGACGACACCGCCCTGCATCGGTGGTGCAGAGCTTTTCCTTCCCCTCCTGTGGCTGCTCCGGCCACTCCAGGTTATTTATGGAGGAATCTGCGGGAGGCTCCGCGCTGCTGTCACACAAATCCGGGGCTCGCCGGCCACAGACCAGGAGAGATGAGACACCAATCCCGCTCCGGGTGTTCCACCCCGACCGCTCGCCCTGGTTGATGTTCCCTGTCCCCGGTTCGCACTCGCTGTCCCCGGGCTCTCCTTGGTCCCTGGTTAACACCCCCTGGTCCCCTGGTTGATATTCCCTGCCCCCTGGTTCGCATTCCCTGTCCCCGGGCATTCCCTGTCCCCTGGTTCGCATTCCCTGTCCCCTGTGCCGGGAGTTGTGTCCCCACCGCCCACCCCGTGGGCTATTTACTGCCCAGGTGTCAGAGCTCTGCGGGGCAGAGATTCCTGAGGCTCGTCCTCCGGGAATGTCGGTGGGCACAGGATCGCCTGAGCCAGGTTTAACCCTGCTGCTCCTCCTTGCTGCGATATAACCCACGAGGAGCGGCAGAGCCCATCCCGTGCCAGCCCATCCCGAGGGCAGCCAGTCCTGCCGGCCATCCCGTCCGTCCCTGAAGGTCACAGGAGGACAGGGCAGGTGTCCCCACACCTGTGGAAGGGAGAGCAGAGGGGAGGGAAGAGCTGGATGTGTCCCCCCCACCCTGCTGGCCTCTGATTTCCTCCAAATCTGCGTTCCCAAGCCACCCCCAGGATCTTTCCAGAGCACGTCACCCATCCCTTTTCCAGCTGTCCATCTCCTGCAGAGCCAAACCCAGTGACAGGCTCTGCCCACTCCTCACCCCTTGCTGTGACCATCCCACACCCACGGGTGACCCCCAGGGCCACCCATCCCTCCCACTCTCGTTACCAAACCCTCTCCCAGGCGGTGCCTCGGATCCTGCAACACCGACCTCTTCTTTTTTTTTTTTAAGTGATTTTTTTTTTTTTTTTTTAGGGAATATATTGCACACATTTCAAGAAACCCCTCTAGGGTAAAATAAAATATATATATAGATGGCTAAAATAACAAATGAATCATAAAACTTAGAGATGGAAAAGGACTATTAGATCATCCAATTTATCTTGCTGTCTGCCAATACAGGTTTGCTCCCCACAGACCCTCCCCTGGGCTTTGTCTCGCCTCTCTGACTTAACTCCAGCACACAGGGTCCTCTGCCACTTCCCTGGGAAGGATCATTAATGGGTCAGGAATGTTTTATAGGTGCAGGGCCAAATCCTGGCCTGGGGGGAGTCTCACCTGCAAGGTGCTGGGGCGCTGACCCCGCGCATTTTACTGCCCCACAAAGCAGCAATAAATGTGCCACGGGAGTGGGGTTTCACCCCATGCCCCTGCCCACAGCACCCCACTGGCTGTGGGGCCAGGACTGTGGTCCATAAGGATCCACGTCCCCTCTGTGCTGGAGCCCCGGGTGAGCCAGTGGGACAGGACCACTCCCCCCCCCACACCACAGCATCCCTGAATGGATAGAGGTGCCAATCCAGCTGTAGGCAGCTCCCAGCAGGCTGAAGAGCCTGCTCTAATTTATTCCAAGGGTTTGAACTTGCATCTCTCTCTCTCTCTCTTTTTTTTTTTTTAATTATTGGTGATACACTCCAACAGAAGAACAAACAAACAAACAAACAAAATCAACCCTTTCAGCTTCTCAGATGGATGTTTTGGCTACAGGGCAACTTTGAAAGCTGGTTCAGTTGTTTTTGCTTTCTTTTTTTTTTTTGCTGCTCCTTAAAACTGTCTTGATTTAATAAAAGTTAAATGTTTTCATAGGAAAATCAGGCTGGGTGGTTTGTGATTCTTTTATGTACAACACGAATATTACATTATTCAACAATTCAGGAATAAATTTAATTCTGTCTACCCTTGCTGAGTGTTTTGCAATTTAAATAGCTGGTCTGACAGAGGGGTCCAGGCACTAAGGAGAGATCCAATAACTCCAGGAGGGCACCAAAGTCATGATACAAAGGGTGAGGTGGGACCTGTCCAGGCCTGTGGGAGGCAGGAGAGGAGAGCCTGGGACCAGAGGCTGGGTTTGCCACCAGAAGGAAGATTATGTGACCCATATGAGGCCCCATAGAACAGGAGGAGAAGAGAAGACTGAGAGGGGATCCCACCAATCCATACAAATATCTCAGAGGATGGAGCCAGATCCTTCTCAGTGGTGCCTGGCAATGGGACGAGGAGCAATGGCCAGAAACTAAAACACAAGTTCCACCTCAGCGTGAGGCAGAACTTCTTCCCATGGAGGTAGCAGAGCACTGGGACAGCTCCCCAGGGCGGGTGTAGAGTCTCCCTCTCTGGAGACATTCCAAACCCACCTGGACTCGTTCCTGTGTCACCTGCCCTGGGTGACCCTGCCTTGGTGGGGGGGTTGGGATGGGTGATTCCAGAGGGCCCTTCCAGCCCCAGCTATTCCGTGATCCACGGTTTGCTCTGAAGTTTCAAAGCACACAAGTGCCCCCGGGCTGGTCCCCCAGCACAGACAGCCCCGTTCACTGCCCTTCCAGAGCCAGGCGGGCCCCAGCCCGGGGACATCTCCAGGTGGGGCTGGCACTGGTGCCAGGATGGGCCGAGCTTCCCCAGGAGCTGCCGCCCTGTGCTCCCGAGCCAGGCCGGGACGGCTGGAGCACCACGCCCGGCACAGCAGCTGCAGGGGGTTGTGCCACTCAGGGCAGTTTATTGGGAAGATTTATGGTCGGGAAGACAAATGTTTGGAGGAACAAAAGGCAACCCCACATCCCCTCAGCATCTGTTCCCAGCTCACACTGGCGCCTCAGCCGCGGCTCGGAGGCAGCTCCGGAGCAAACCAAGCTGTTAACTGGGCTCCAGACCCCAGGCTGCCCTCGGGGAAGAGGCAGGAGCAAATATCACAGGAAAAACAATCCAAAATGCAGCTGAAAACATCAGGCTGTGTCAAGTTGCTGCCCACTACTGGGAAGATCTTTGTTTATGGAAAGGAGTCGAGTCCTGAGGATGAGGATGATGGGGATCCTCCCGGGACTCAGCACACACAGACACCCCAGCTGCCAGCCAGGGCACGGGGCTGGGGCCTTGTCCTCCCCCCCCACCCCATCCCAGGGGAGCAGGGGGGGCACAGGGCAGGTGTCTGTCACAGCAGGACAATCACACACCTAGAGACACCCAAGATTTTGGCTACAAGCACACGAGGACTGAGCAGGGCCCTGAGCACATCATGTCTGCCCGTGTCCCCTGGCGCTGGTGACCAGCAGTGACCGGGCACCACAAATGAGTAAGGAAAAGGGATGTGTTCCTATGGGATCCCATCAACAGGAGGACCCAGAGCTCCCAGTGGGTCCCCAGCTTGCCACAGCCCCAGTACCTTAAACACCACCCACCTCAGCAGTTCTGAACTGCCCCAAAGCAGTTCTTAACCAAGCTGTGCTTTGGGGAAACACTTCAAATCCTGCCTTTATTTTTTCTCAGCACGTCAGGCCATATCACTCTCGTGGAGCAAGTCCCAGACTGCTCAATTGTGTAACATTTACTACTTTGGCAGAGTTTTCTGCAGCCCAAATTGTAATCCAGGCTAAGCCCTTTGATACCTCCTCAGGCTGTCCTACGAAATACACCTGAGCCCCTAAAATATTAAGTGTGTTGCTTGTCTGAAAGCCATAGTGAGGGAGGAAGAGAATTCCTGAAGAGATCAGATAAACCTCAACACTAACAAGAGCATTTGGGACACAAGGACTGTCTGCACACTGAAAGTAGTTATTGCAGTGGTACTGACACTTGAAAGGCATTTACAACATTTTTAACACAGGAAAGACATAGTTTTGCTGGCGAAGTGATGCTTTGATGGCTGTGATGTCTTTAGGGACTTTGTAGATGTGGTGATGAACCAGCCTTGGGCCCACTGGCTGTTCCTGCAGTGACCAGACAGAGCAGGCCTGCAAAAGTTGGACATTCCAGGAAACATTAAATTACTTAAAAGACAGATTTCCCAGGGAAATACACCTTAAACATGTTTCCTTTTTTTAGAAATGGATGCCAGCTTTACCTTAATATAATTTATAACGATGCAAGTACAGCTCTGGTTTCTCGGTTACCTCTCCACCAAAAAGTCCTTTTTGCTGTCAAACTATCCTGATTTTTATTTTTAAAGCATTCTCAACCAAATTCACTGCATCTGGCTGCCTGAGTGTGCAGCTCAGTGCCGTGGTGCAACTCAGGTGGGATTAAGGTGTCCCAACACTGGGCTCTATAAATCCAGAGCCAAAAATCACTAATAAGTTCAAAAAAAACCCCCAAATCTGGAACCAAAACCAAATCCAAAGCATTTCTTGAACTGGGATGTTTGATATTACCTGTTAGTTGAAAGAACAGCATTGCAAGTGTTTAAGAATTTTGTTTGCTTGTTTTTCCCAACTAATAAAATATTGACAGCTCTGGATAAACTCATCCCAGAAAATATTTAGGTTCCATTAACAAAGTGAGGAGCCCCTGAGCTCAGGCAAACAGCAATAGTGCTGGTTGGGGAAGGGGGAAATCACATTTTTTATATGAAAAGTCCATCTGTAAGCAATTGTGCTAATGCTTTAAAGATGATCAGCTCAGGCTTTTGGAGTCAAACAGGAAAACAACCAAAATTCTTATCGGGAAAGAAATTTTTCAACCTGAAAACAGATTCTGTCAAAATGTCAAAGGCCCAGATTTAGGTTCTGCTAAAAGAGGCTTTAACAAGACACAATTTGAACAGAAATGCTGAGTTCAATTAAGTTTTAACCTAAAGTAACAGCTGGAGGGAGACCAGAAATATGACCCCAAACTCCAGAGTGAAGGGGAACCAAAAGAGAAATTAAATTGTCTCACCCTCATCCCCCTTTGTGAACACACAACACCAACACTGAGAGGGGCAGGGGCAGGTGCTTCATTTAAGGTTTTTTTTACCCAAAAACTGAGCCTGGAAAAATGTATTCCCTAGGGAATCAAGAGAACTGCAGTGCAGAGCCACTGCTCCTCCTCCAGCAGAGAACAGGAACCTGCCCCAGAGGTAGGAAATTCCTGGGTCTGCTGCTGGGAAGTTTTGGGAGGTTTTGGTGAGAGGGATTTGGAAAAACACAGAAAGCAAAAAAAATTCAAGTTTGGTGAAAATGTATTTCTGCGTTAATTATCATTTCACTCAGTTCTGATCTTCTCTTTTCCCAAACTATTTATGCTCAACTTTGACATTAAAATTTCATTTGGTTTGCTCAGAACTACTTTATTTAGCAATGTTTAATTAGATTTTCGAGAACATACATACATATATATATATACACATATTAAAAATTCAGAACTACCCTAAAATGAAATAACATTTCATTACAAAATGTGACTTTTTTTTTTTTTTTTTTTTTTTTTTTTTTTTTTGCTCTAAGTGAGAGCTAGTTTCTGATTTTCCAGAATTATCAGAAAACCATGAAGCCTGTGGTTTCCTCAGCTCATGTGGGTAACAGAGACTCTGCCTGTTCTTTACCTACCTCTCGTTCCACTGAACTGCACCAAAGACTGAGGGATGAAGTCACAGGAAGGTTCTTTGCAAGTAATTATTCAACAAGACCAAAATAAACCCCCAGTAATTAGGTCACGACTTTTCAGAGAGGATTAACAAAAACATGTTATATGTGTGAAATGAGTTTTAAATGCCAAAGTGTTCCATAACTATTTATTAGACTGAACTTGCTCGCGCAAATAGTTTTGTCCCCAAGATCCACACAGAGGAACGTCCACAGTGATTGCCCCACGTTATAAAACACATCATTTAATTAACAGCAAAAACCCAAGCAGTCAAAAATAATGTTTGCCAGCAGCTACATCTGCTCAGTAGCAACACATTTCAGGAAATATCGATCGGGTGAGAAGAGAAAATCGGGGATAACGTTTCTGTATCTCCAGATTTTCTCTGGCTCATCTCCCTTGTCGGGGAAGTTTCCCGGTGCTGCCGTGATTGTTGCCCGCATTATTAACCAGGTCACCGCCTTTCAGCCTCTGTGGGTTCTTCGGGGGCAGCTCTGTGTTTACGAGGTACTTTTATGCGATTTGTAATTAATTTCGGTGTCTGAAGTAAACTCGTCCCTGGGACACGCGGCAGCTCCAGCCCCGCGGGCGGGTCCCGCTCCTCTGCTTGGCCAACACCGCCACCTAATGCTGCACATCCCGCTCCTCTGGAGCTCCAGGCACCTGGAATGATGCTCCCAGCGCCCTTCCCGCCGCGTCTCCCGCCCCGCTGGACCCCCCTCGTGCCCACCCGCAGCTGCCCCAGCAGCGGGGCGATGTGGCCCTTTGGGGGTGCAGCACACGCCGAGCGGGGGGAAGAACCTCTCCCCAGCTCACAGAGACATTTGGGAAGCGCTGAACAGCAGGGATGAGCTCCCGGAGGCTGCGGGATGGAATTCTGCGTGCTGGAATTCTGGGAGTAGGGATAACCTCAGGGGAAGCAAAGGGAGAGCAATTCTGGAATGTTCTTGTTATAAGGAATATTATTATCAAAAGCCAGAGCTCCCAAGTCTGAGCCTCCCCAGTCCTGCAGAAAGGTCTGGAGCAAAGTGATTTCATTCCCCACGAATACACGGGAGGAAGATAAAAAGCTGCTGGGTCTGCCCCAAACAGCTCAGATCCAGCAACACAGGGGAGGGGTGACCCGGACAGACCACATTTCACGTTTGGCTCTTTAGGGGAAAAGCTGCCTCCCAGAGTCAGCGACAGGATGGGAAGTGTTAAACCAGAGCATCTTGTGCTTTGCACTGCCATGCTCAGCCCAGCAGCCTCCTCCCTGGAATTCTGCTCCAACAGCAACCATGGCTCCTGATTTTTGCAATATTTCACATCTGACCCAAAACTGGACTCTGTGCCTCTCCATGATGAACTCCAAACTAAATAAAACCACTCAGCTTACAACTGACCGCTGTTACAGATAACAACACATGTCAAAGTGGGCATTCTTGCAATTAGCATGTGATTACTCAATCTGCATAATTACACATGGGAATCGTGCTGCAGCATGTTTGGAACTGCTACATCTCATTTTCCCCAGTAATCCTAAATCATATGAATATCTTCTGTAGGAACTACTACTTTAGATGTTACGAATTAATATTAAGATGAAATTGAATTAAATGTACTGATTTTAATGTCATGAATGCACTCATAACTATTTTTTTCCCCTGAGAACCATCTGCAATTTAGAGACTTGCTAATCCTAATTAAATGCACTTTTCTCAAGTGTGTGCAAATGAAGGGAGAAATCTGCTCGGGAAAGCACTTGCAGATTTTCCACTTCCACAGAGGGGAAGAAGAAACAGTTTTGTGATTTAATATTAGATCTCCCTTGTAAGTGAAAATGAGCGTTGCTTCTTCGCAATTTCAGGACATCCAGCAGTCTGGGGATGGATCTGAACTGGTAATTTGCTAAAACCAGAGGAGGAAGAGCCCTCAAAGTAGTGTTTGTGATGCTGGTCTGAACATCTACGGAGAAACACAATTTCAGTTATGCCTCCCATCGCCTCAGACAGTGCCCCAAGCCCTCGGATTCTGCGTATGGAGGCACCAAACAGAACCTGCACTGCAGCTTATCAAGGAAACAGAACCACTGGGTCAGGCTGGAATGGCCACAGAGGGTCACCTGGTCCCACCTCCTGCTCCAGCAGGGCTATCCCAGAGCACACGGCACAGGATTGTGTCCAGAGGGTTCTGAAACATCCCCAGGGAGGAGACCCCACACCCTCTCTCCACACTCAACATACTTGGCTTCAAAAACAATTGATAATTTAATACAATTCTGAAGTGTCACCAAAAAAAAAAAAAATATATATATATACACACACGGTCCCCTGATACTGCATGTGTTTTTTGTGGTAATAACATTAACTCAATTTCCTTTCTGAAGGAAAATAACTGAAAAGAGAAGAGACAAAAGGTTTCTTCATTATTTTAAGTTTTCCTCACAGATTGATTTTTCTGGGGGGTGACTCAGTACTTTCATGTAATAACTGAACATGGGATGAATTTGGTTTGGGTTATTGGCAGCTTCTCCCTCTCCCCCCCTCCCCAGAGCAGATATGACAAGGTTGAGTGAATATGAAATTCCACGCAACTCCTTTTGAGCCTCAAAAGCAAGACACAGAAACCAGTTTTGCAAAACACCAAGTCTATATTTACATCCACATGTAATAATATACTCAACTAAAGTGAAATACATCATAAATTAAATGAGTATTGTGTGCCTACTGCTTGACGACTTCCGGTTCCAACAATTAAAATAGAACAAAATGGAATGAAATAAATACATTTAAAAAAAAAAAAAATCAACAATTTGTACCTCTATATATGCACTGTTATTTCCAAAGACATACAAAACCAGTAGTATCCCAATAGTTAATACTGATGGGCAAAGTGTGTTCTGAAGCACAGGGTGGTGCTGCCACGGAATAGAGTCTTCAGGTCTGTTCTTCCGTTCCAATCCCAAAGATACCAACCAAAAACAAAACAAAGCTTTGAAAAACTGTACCAGCGTGAAGGGAGATTAAAAACAAACAAGCCTTAGGTCTGTTTGCTGAAACACGTTAAAACCCAGCCCTGCACAGAGGAACAACCCCGGACGCCCCCTGGCACAGGCAGGACAGGGACAGCCACGGATTCTATAAACTCATGGAAAGATCGGGCAAAAAAATAGATCAACCATTTTCCAAGTGAATTCATCTTCAAAAAATAGGCTATAAAAGTGCAAAACTAGGAAAACAAAAATCTAGATTATGTACATATGGCTCAGCTTATGAACAGGAAAACAGGTCAATAGTGTACAATTTCCTGATACACAGCACTTCATTCCATTGCCAGTTCACAGAGACAGTAAAAATAGGTCCCATATCCAGGAACTAAGACAGACAACTGGAACATCTCAAGTTGCATAATGAAAAAACAAAGAGTTTCTAGGATTTTGCTATTTTACATTTGCTGTACGAGGGAAGAGAGCAAAATGAACAGTGCAAAATATTTCTTTTTTTGTTTGTTTGTTTTGTTTTGTTTACTAAAATATATGGAAGTCAAAGCCAGGTCCAGAAGGAGTTAACTCTTAACTACAGGTTTCATGAGGAGAAACTAGGAAGGCAAGTCAAAATATGCAACAGTTCTGCTTTACTGGCTGGTAACTGGCCATCTTCCCTTTACAAAAATTAAACTGCATGTGCATTAGAAAAAACTCTTGTTGTCTTCACAAAAAAATAAAAGGAGATATTCTCCCATTTACAGGTTATTTCTCACGCATTTTAAACACCCAGTAGATGCTAAAACTTGACATCAAGAAGCTTCCAAGCACAGTCAATAAGGCTCCACCAGAGCCACATCCCTTTTGAAGTCTGGAGATCCCATATTCATATTGCAAATCTTGTTTGTGACTTTACAGCTTGGACAAAGGTGCAAAGTAGTTTTTTCTCTAAATGTAACTGTGTGGAGCTTAGTACAGAACTAAACCTCTGCAGCACTTGGATCGGTATCGTTTCTCAAGCCAGTCCTAGGGATTTTCTGCTGCAAAGTTTTGGGAGAGATGTTTGAGAGGCTTCTCTGAAGAACAAGCAACCAATGCCAAGAGAATAATCCAACCACACTTCAGGAAATCCAAATGTCAAGTATTGCCTCATCCTTGCATTTAAAAACATGCTGGAAACAAGCCCAGAGGACCAGAGCCCTCCAGCACATCATGGTCCTCTCACACACAAGGCAGATCAGCACAAGGTCAGCACCGTTGCTTTAATGTTCACAACATTTAGAAACTGGACAGTTTCAGACAGTTTATTTGGAAGTTGTTTTTAAAAAAAAAACAAAACTAACATAGTTCAACAGGAAAAAAAAAAAAAAAAAAGCCCAAACAGATGAGAAACTTTCACTGTTATGAAAAAGGAGCATTAAGCCAACAGGATTTCATCTTCACTATTTACAGGTTACCTGAGGTGCAACGATATATATTCTTTCAAAGAGAAACTCTTCAGCAGCGCTCAAGTATGTAAAAATATAGTTCCTACCTAATATTTGGTCAATTCATTCTAATGAAAAATACTCAAGAAGTCAATGTCAAGATATACATTCTCCACACACCTTCATAACCCAATTGTTTAGACTACTTTTTATGGCTATTTGGTACAAAATGTTAAAAGAACCAATATTATAAAACTGTAGTGTTTCTATATACAGTACAATCACAGCTTAGTTCAGTAGCTTTCACCATTTTCTCTTCCTCAGGGGATGAACTGCAGGTATAACTCCATAAAACATGCATTTGTGTCCTTAGACCTGAGGGAACATGAAGGGGGTAAAAATAAGTTTGTGGCACATAATTATAAAACAGCACAGCACATTTTTTCAAGGAGTAGCTTTAAAACATAAAGGGAATTTCTTCCACACTCTTGTTCAGTGTATTTAGGAACTGGTATTGCCATATAAGGTCTGTATATTTAATTTTCCAAACAAAAGCTGGCAATCAAGTCTACTTTGGAAGATGCTCAGCTCCAAGTAGAGCTACAGGCATGAAATCGAGTTAACTTAAAACACCACAGCTGGACACAAATGTGCTTAGTAGGGACAATAAAGGCAGTAAGATTAGAAGAATACCAAGAAATAAAGCAAAGTACTTTAAAAGCTGTCAACTAGCTGTAGGGTATCTCTGTGCCCAAGACATGTAAAATCTTCCCACAAAATAGTGTGTGCTGGTCCAGGTGCTACAGCAGTCCAGGAACAGCTCCTTAAATTTGATTGAGGAAAATTATCTGAAGCTCTGGGTTTGAATGAGGCCCACAGATACATCTATTTATTTATACTGTTACAGAGCACTTGTGTCCTGAGCAGAGGAGGGTGCTGCAAACACAGGGGGGTTGGTGAGTTCTCAGCCACAGCACTGGGGAGCTGGAGCACAGGAATTCACAGCACCAGGATAAAGATTCTCACTGACCTCTTGCCTAAGGGGCTATACCCACCCCTCTGTCAAACAGAGGGAAAACTACTTGGAATAACCTGTTCAGGACAAAGAGAAACTGTGCAGGAGCCATCAGGACACCCTCACCTCTCCGTGAAACAAACCCCCACAGCTGTGTTTGGGGCCATGAGGGGTGAAACGAGCAGTGTCTGCACTCTCAGGAAGGATCAACCCATAACCTCCCGCAGGACTCAGTGCCTGTGATCACAGGCACCTCCTCTCACTTGTAGCTCTCCACAACATGTTTCCCCATCCCCATGGACTGACTTAGACTTTCTGACCTAACCTTACTGACAGACATTTCTTGAACACTTCCCACCGGTACTGTACCTAATTAATATATTTATCCTGTTTTAGCCCTCCCATTTCTTTCCAAAAAGGAGCATCTACGTACTTATTACACACACCACTACTACTGTTCAAAACAACTACTGCCGCTACACCAGCACCTGGCTGAATTTATAGGAAGGAGGGAGTTTGTGTCTTTTCAGCTGTTGTGGTTCAGACTTCCACAACCTCTCATCAAGCTGTGCAGCACCTTGGATGCCACGAGGATACACAAAGCAAGATGTGAGCAACAATTAGTTCAAGAGGCTTGTTTACCGTTTCTTGAAGGATTTAATTCTTCTTGTCACTGGGCCTGAAGTGTGAGTTCCCCACGAAGGGCTCGTAGCTCCTCTTCTGCAGGAGGCTGCTGGGTAAGTGTTGATAGGACACTGATCTCTTCCCTGGGAAAAAATTAATTTAGAAGAATTAGAATTATTTCCTGCTAATCTCAGGTCTACATCAGCACCCAGGCTCCCAAAATACCACAGATGCCTCAACAAATCATCAGGCCTCAAGACATAGCTATTCCTAGCTCTGATTAGTGATTATATGAAATTTACTGTCCAGAACAAATGCAAGGAGAATGAAAAGCATTAAATTAACAACGTCGCGCTAAGCTTTATAAACATAATGTCCATCTCCAGATTTCATTCACTTTATTTGCAAGAAAGACATTTCTTTGCTTAACTGCTCACACAGCAGAGGCCTCACCTGAGGAGGTGTAAGTGCTGCAGGACATTCTAGATCAGTGCCTGTATTTGTTTGAAAACTCAATTTTTGAATTAGTATTTGAGAGGAAAACTGGGGATACTTCATTGTTGCCATCCGAGATTATATGGCACTTGTGACACTTTAAAGAGTGTTAATATACATTTTCTTGAAGCCCTTTGTCAAGCAATTTTCAGTCCAGTATACAGGTAGTCTCATGTTTATCTGAGACTATTAATTCAGATTTATATATGTGAAATCAATGGCTGTTCCTTATTAAGTCTTACTACCTCAAGCAAGCAGTCAAAAACACTTCATAAAATTAAGGAAAAAAGTCCAGAATCATTACTCCCACAGGATACAAAAAGCCCAACTGCCATCCATATTCCATGAAAGCTTTAAATGCAGCATTGGGGGGGAAAAAAAAAACAAAACAACCAGCAAGCCTTAATTAAATTAAAATGGCAAAGCTAAATTAATATTTCAACAGAATCTAGGAAGCCATTGGAGTGTGTCACGAGCAATTGTCATTTAATTTGCAGCCCCTGCCAAATCAATCAGCCAACAGGTTATCCTTGATAACATGTTGCCATTGCAAAGGCAACTAATTTGAAAATAACACAAAGTGAGTGGTTTCAGAATGTTTCTGTCTCTTCAGGGCAACGCGGGATGGCAGAGCTTACAAGCAATAAGGAAAGGCATCGTGCCTTAATCAAGTTTGCCAAGTGGAACATATTCTCATGACAACTTGATCCAGCATTTAACATGCAACATAACGTGTTCACGGGACCTAAATAATGTTGCCACGAGGCACAGGGGCCCTTGGAAAAGGGGTTTGACATCATGTTTTATAATATCACCAGAGTTCAGCAAAAAGAGCGCAGAAAGCTGCAGGTCGGCACCTGCAGGTGCTTTGCATGTGGTGTCTTACAAAACACAGCTCTGAGGAGCTGAAACTCTTGAGAGACAGTTGCACTTCGGCTCTTTAACCAAAAATAAAGAGAATTTGCAGGAACTTTTATCTTCAGTCTCCACCCACACTAAAACTCTTACCACTGAGAGGTTTGCTGGCTGCTCCATTGTTCCCTCTCAACAACTATCGAGGTTTGGGTTGGGTTCTTCCAGGCAGAATGGTTGGAAAACTAAGAAATTAACCTTAGAAACCTATGTTTTTTTCTGTGTTCTTATTGTTTATATTTGTGTTGTTTATATTTTATTTATATCTTACTGGATGGGGAGGTTTATTGAAGTTGCTAACAAAGCCCACAGAGGGGGGCTTGCTTCACAAGTCTTTCCAATGTAAGTAACAGCCATAAAAAGTTGCTTTCCTTGCTCCCTGTAACCAACAATGAAATCTTTCTTTCCACGACAACACCACTTGTCAAATTAGTTCCAGGCACAGTTTTGAGAGCTTTAAGTAACAAGGAACAGTGGAGAGTTCTGAACTCCAGGGTAGTTCTCCAGGCTTGCACCAAAGACGAGGCAGAAAAGCCACAGAGGTTTCTCTGGCAGACAGGTGGAGCTTCCAAAAGCAGAACAATGTGGATTCCAGTGAAGTCATTGTTTAAAAATAGAGTTGCATGAACTGCTCCTTCAGCAGCCTGGCCTGGCTGGGCCTGCTGACACAACGGGAGCATCTCCCATCCCCACACGGGCTGCTGGGACCCTCTGATTCACCCTCTCTCATCACCAGGAACCAAAGGACAGCAGCACCATTTGTCCTCAGGGCCATCCCCGGGCATAACCCAGAGCCCCATGTACAGCCCCACTGCTGGTACAGCTCAGGGCACACAGACAGTGCTCTTCACAAAATCAGCCAGTAACTCCACACCCTCCTCAGTGAGCCAGCTGGGATGCTCGCTTTCCCTCATCCACTCCCCACCCAGCCTGGAAACACAACTGGGACACTTTCCCCTCATCCTTCCAGAACCCACTGGGCAAGCCTGGATATGTGTATACAAATCTGATATATTTTTGAAGCCCTCAACCTTAAACCAAGCAAACAAAAACCAGAACAGAGTTAGCAAATGTATTTTTTTGCCCCATAAGTAAATGTAGATTTAGTATTTTGCAGTTTGCTCTGACCTCAAGTAACACACCCCTGGCCTGTTTCGAGCCCAGACTACTTTGGAAGAGTAACTTTACTGCTTCCAGAGAATGGGAGTATTCAGAGTTCAGGAACAGACTTTAAGACTACACAGCACACACACACTATTCATTTTTATAGTAGGATCTTCATTTCAAAATTCAAAGTCCTGTATTTGTAGCTCAGTCCATGCTGACCTCAGCTCCAAGTCATAAATACCACCTTCTACAAATAGTCAGACAACTGCTTAAATATCACCCAGCACCTTTTAATCTTGGCCTCCTGCTAAGTTTTGAAAATGCTGACCAAGAACAAAACACAAAAAGCATGTATTTCACAGAAGTACCAAAGTTTTCCCAATACATCACAAATCATTTATCTCTGCTAGGCACAGAATTTTCCACAGAGCATTACTACACCGTAATTACAACAGCAGAAACCTGTTGTCCCGATTTAACTAAACATTAAAAAACCTCACTGAAGAACAGAAGTAGAAGATTTAAATCACAGTTTTATGATCTGCAATACATCCTTTTCTGCTATTGAAGGGAACGACTGTACACGACAGCTTTTTCTTTTTTTTTCCTGTAAGAAGTTTTATTAATATTCCAGATGGTCCAAGACTTCTGGTATATTAAGCAGAAAGACTCATTCCATATCCTGGATTAGTCAACATGTCTGGAGTGCTCTGATGAGCAAACAATACATGTTTGCTATCAGAGCCCCATGGCAGGGGGGAGGAGGGAACCTGAGGAACTTCAAATCCCTCTTTAAAATTCAACTCTCCCTTGCCTAATTCCCCAAGCCAGGAGTTTGCTGAACCCGGATTTCAAATTTAAAATCCAAGCTCTGACTGGACTTAGTGAAACACTGAGTACAGCTTTATATTCTGTGCTTCAAGGTGGGTACAACACAGTTCTACTCCAGTCCCCTCCCCCTGTACCAGTGTAGGACATTTAAGGAGGAAGGGGACACTGTACCTTCTCCTGTAGAGTTGGTCACTTGGCCATTGCTGGATCCACAGGAACCGTACAGTGATCCAGAGCCATATGGCTCGTAGGGTTTGAGAGCAGTCAGTGCACTGGGAGGATCAGCATCATCTGAATTCAGAAGCCCTTGTTTGGTTGGCAAAGCAGAGGGTGCAGGTTTGGTGCGAGGGTATTCCTGAGGTAGCAGATTTGCATATCTGTTCGCAACACGAAATCTGCTCATTTCGTATCTCCTGTAATTGGCCATGGCAGAGTCCACGTGCTCAACAGCCACCAGGGTGGGCTTCATTCGTTTGGAAGAGGGTTCACCATAGTCTAGGTTTACATTGCTCCCAGATTTACCACAAAGATAGTCCCTTCCTCGGTGACAAGCCCAAGGGGGTTCATTTAGGTGAGAGTCAAGAACCCCATTCATGCTGCTGCTTATCAGACCAGACTGAGTCCCTGGGGCACCCAGAGCTTTTATCTTAGATTCAGACCTTTTTACTCTGTCCAGCACTGGAGAGATGCTGGGACTGGAGTGCACTTCTTGCTGAGGTTGTCTGTAGTTATTTGCCTGAGTTCCAATATTACTTGGCTGCTTATGAAACTTGAGGTTACTGGGGGCTGCGGTGCTCGACTCCGTCGCTGAGAAGAGAGGGGCTTTGTTCTGTGCAGGGGGACACTGTTTAGCTTTCCCTGTTTGTAATGGTTTCTGCTGTGTAGATGGGGAAGCCTTGTTTTTATTGGAATGAAGAGACAGAGGAAGCACATCTTTGCCCAGCAGAGCTGGGGGACACCCCGTGCGCCGGGCCTTGACCACGGCCTTGGTTCTGTAGCCGTTCTTGTTAATGGTGTCGGGGTTGTACTTGTGCATCAGCCTCTGGTGCATCATTAGCACCTCGGGGTAAAAAGTCCTGTAAGTACAGAAGGGGCAGGTGCTGGGTGCTATCAGGCCTCTAGTTGCAATCACTGAACATTCTTGTGAAGTCTTGCTGGATAAGTCCAAGGGCTGCTCGTTACAGCCCACAACAGGTTTGTGTTTGTAGTTCTCGGTGCACTCCCGCACATCATTCACATTTTTCCCACCAATAAAAGCACAGATATACTGGACATCATCTTCCTCTGATGCCACAGAAACCTTCCTCTCTCTTTTATGAGGAACATTAAGCTGAGCTTCCTTTGTTTCCTTCTCAGCCTTTAGTTTTTCCACATAAGCAGTGGGCACGTTGTTGGGTATTTGACTGGAATTGTTACAAACAGAACCTTTGTTCGATTCCCTGGAACTGTTTTTGATTTTTAAAAAGACTGTGCTGCCTATTGCACTGCTCAAGGACAGAACTTCCTTTTGCTGCTTGGCAGGTGGGCAGCTCTCAGCATCTTTGGCACCATCAAAAAGCCTCTTCAGGTTTTTGGTTTCTTGAGCACCATCAGCAGCCAGCGAAAGCACCGTCTCCTGACTCCGTAACGACACTTTGCTGTCACTCTTGGCGTCTGCTGCACTGTCACCGTGCCTGTCCTTGTGATGTCTCTCTAAGTGATACCTCAGTGAAGTTTTCTGTGCTGCTGCATACTCACAGAATTCACATTTGTACGGTTTTTCACCTGAAACACAGTTTTATCAGTAAATAAGTCTGGTGCGATTTGAACACAATAAAACACGCGGGAATAACAGAGCCTCTAAAACAGTAAACCAGACTTTTCTCTCCCCTCCTGCAGCCCCAAACCTATCTAAATAATTTAAACAACATCTTATTGCTTTGACTAACTACAGTGACATCTTCTGGCTGCAGTGGAGATGTTTCCCACACGTTGGCCACGGATGGAGATGGGAGCTGACAACATGTTTGGCAGAGATAAGCAAGAAGTGTAACTGTGGGTCAACTCCAGCAAGTTGTAGCCCTTGATCCCACCACAAGTGTGCTATTCAACAACACAAATGGCCCAGCTCACCTATAAATAGAGCTGCTTCCCCAGAAACAGGGACGTGCAGAAGTAAAAGACTTTGCCTGGCCACAGAAAACAAGAAGTTGAGTTGAAAAGCGGGCTCAGCTTTCCACAGGTAGCAGCAGCTGGCAGACAAACAACTGAACACTTGGGAAAAAAGGCTTTTTTAAAAAATTAAAACCAAACCCCAAAACTTGTTGCCACACTGCTAAAAGCAGAAAAAAATCCAAGTTTTAAAACATATGGTGTTCTTAACAATACTTAATGCAACGAGTCCTATTCAGAAACATTTATACGAGGTAAATAATTCATTCCAAGAAATTTTAATTGCAATTATTAAATTTTTCTAGCTTTGGAGAAAACCTTGTTGTTATTATCAATAATTATAAAGGTAACTTCTGTTTTTCATTTTAAAAAAAGTAGATTCAGCAGACTTCCTTCCCCTCCCATGAAGGTGAAGCCCCCATTACCTGTATGAGTTCTGAGATGAATATTGAGGTAATAATTGGAGCGAAAATACTTTCCACAGTAGCTGCATTCTCTAGAGGTTCCAAGGGTTTTAACTTTTGTTCTTTCCAAACTATCTTCATTTTTATCTTTGGGAGAAAACGTAGGTATATTACTAAGAGCAAATGCAGTCTTGTTTAAAACAACAACTATTTTAATTGTTTTTTTAAGGAAAAAAACACAGAATTATGAACTGTTGTCAAATCCTACGGTCTAAAAGTATCTTCTGTTTTCATCTCAGAGCACAAGAGTTAAAATGTTAGGAGTTTAAAAGTTCTGTGTCCAGGAGCTGTGGCTTGTGACTGAAATGAAGGAGCCCAGAGAGCAAACAAGATGCAAACTTATGACTCAAAGAAGACAAAAAAAGTTCTCTTTACTGATCTACAGGAACTTGATGGAGAATGGCCCATCTCAAGAACTCACACAGGTTATAAACTGCACTGTTTTACTAAAGGGAGTGCTCACGATTCCGAATAAAAATGTGCTCTGTGCACAACGGCCAAACACAAGGAGGTGTTTTGGAGAAGGAGGGCAAAGAAATAGATGTAATTTTTTATTAAATCTAATAGCAATATATTATTTCTGTGCTAATCAGTGGTGTATCCGTATAACAGCATCCTTAGATTTTATGAGCAATCTTTCCCTAAAAGCTTTAATGCTAAAGCTTGGAGAAATATAGAGAGGGAAGTGGCAGGAGTGGACACGTGTATTCCAGGAACAAATCCAGGGATGGCCAAGCGGTTCCACTCGAGTGCAGCTGCAGCAGGTGCCACAGGAGGGCGGCAGGGACAGGGAAATGGGAGAGGGAAGAGCTCTCCCAACAGCACCGAGCAACCAGACCGTGCTGGCAGGTTCAATAAAAACAGACACAACTTCAGCTAAACACCCAAATCCAACTGGAAACCAGGAGAAGGAAGGAGACCTTTGGCTCGACTAAGACTGTGGATACTTAACAGATGGAGGTTAAAACAGTTCTTTGAGGTTCCTATGTGTTGGAAAGGTTCTCTAGTGGAAATGCTCCTTTGTTTGGCTCAGCTCTGGCTAAGTCGAGCTGTAGCTGTGTTAAACAAACACATCATGTCTCAATAGCTGTGACTCAGCACCTCACACCGAAATCTGCTGCGCTTCAGGATAAGACGCTAAGAAACAAAACAAGCACGTTAACATTAGGTAATAATTCCATTCCTTTGTTACTGGAGGCAAAATAAAGGGCTGCACATTACCAGAAATGGAAAAGTCAGCCCTGTGTGTGTGCCAGGACATTCTGTACGTCGTCGTGTCTTTCCTTGAGATTATGCAAGTGTCTGTTCTTTAAATGCCGACTCGGAGCATGTCACACACAGGAATGTGAGATTAGCTGCAAGACTGTTTGCTATTCCTTTCTGTCCCCAGACAGGCAATCTTTTTCAATTAAGGAATCATTCAGTATCACTTGCTTTTCCAAGACACTGTGACATGCAGAATTAATCCTGGGTAATGTACAGATGGAGCCTATCCACTCTGTCAGCAACCCTTCAAGGAGGAGGACTTAAATATATACCTTACACACATGTCCACATATTAACAGCCTGCATGTCCTTGCACAACGGATTTAAACTTGCTGGCTCTGACATTTAGGCTTTCAAGTTACTTCTGTTCAAAACAAACACAGACCTTGCAGTGTGACACAAAAAGTTTTAAATTATTCTTTACTCCTAGGGGTCTTAAAAACTGCTGGAATCGAGCACTGAACATTTTCTGCCCTTACAAGATGCAGAGGGGAAAAAAGGTGGAACTGCAATAATTTCTTCAGAAATCCTCTGGGTAAAGAAGGGATATGCAACACTCCAAAGCATCCAGGAAAGAGAGAGAGAAGGGGTGAGTAAACAGAGGTTTTTCCTACACTGATTGTTATCAAAGCTATTTCAGTGATTCCAATAACTCATAACCGCAAGAAGGCCCAACACAACTTCACAGACCTCAAAATGGCAGCGTCCAAACCTTCCTTTCCCTGTCATTCTTCTCTTTTCCCTTTCCCCCACCATAACATTTCCATCCAGTTTTTTAACATTTCCTACCAAGTTCTGACAAGGTAACAAAGACACAATGCATTCTTTGGCTCGAAGGAGTTCCTAAGCAATTCAACAACAGCTACTTCAGACTCAAGTGCTCCAAACTCTCCTCACCTAAATGGATTGTTTCCGAGAGCCCATCCTCAGATCCATCTTCGGAGCCTCCTTCCATTCGCTCTCCTGCTCCGTTTTCCTCCAGGTTTGCAATCATATCAGCACAGAACGTCCTGGAAGCAGCTGAAGTCTCTCCATCAGCCCTCCTGTCTCTCTTGTGCACCCTGGAATGAAGGACTAGCTGGTGGTATGTTCTGAAGGCTTTCCCACACTCTGAGCAGTGTGTTGGTTTCTCTTTGTTCTGGGATGATTTAGAATCCATCTCCATAGAAGGCACTTCACCACCTGGATGTTTCAGTTTGTCTTGGGTTAAGTTACCATTCCCTGCGTAACTGCTGTTTTTATTTACTTTTGACTTCCCTGTAGTTTCAGCCTGGCTACCTTTATTTGCATTCCAAATTTCACAGAGTTCTTCTTTATCAGAAGATGACTCATCGTTGTCTGTACTTCCTTCTTGCCCGGGTTCTTTCACTTGGCCGTGGCCAACTGCAATTTTCCCTTTGGTAGCCAGCTGCCATGCTTGGTATGTGGTGAAAGGATCCAGCTCAGCAATCCATTTGGCAGGTTTCTGCAGTTTGTCCTTATCTGGAACTGAATTTGGTCTCAAGTTCAAGAACTGGAAAAATTCCTGGTGTTGAGATGTTTCTTCTGCATTCACTTGAGCAGTCACTTGGGGGCTTTCACCGTTGGCTACTGATTCTTTGGTGTGCACTTTGCTGTGCTCAATTAGAGTCTCTTTATTGTGAAATAGGAAACCACAAACCATACAAATTTTGTAAGGTGAAATTACATTTTCAGTTACATGCTCCTGCACCACCTCATTTATTGTTATGGGGCCTTCAGAACCTTGTTGGTGCTTGTTCCTAGAGCCAGGCTTTCCAGTGTGTGTCCTCATGTGATTTTTGAGGAACCAGGGCTCCTTGAATCTTCGGCCACAAACATTACACCAGTACGTGAAAGAGTCTTTATGCTTTTTCATGTGCGCCTCAATGTCAAAAGCTTTATCAAACGTCTGCCCACAAACTTTGCAGCTGAGTTCTTCGCTGTCCTGCTCATTGTTCGGTGAAGGCAGGTTGGTTCTCACCTGACACTTATCCAGAGGGCTGAGATACTCTGCCTCGACCCTCAGGACAGCCGGCTCACACAGCGTGGGCCTGTGCTGGGTTAAAACGTGCTTCCCGAGCTCCTCGGGGTGTTTGAAGGTCTCGTCACAGAACATGCAGTCCAGGGGCATGCAGCCCTCAGCCTGCATGAGGAACTTCTCCTGCAAGCTTTTGTAGGAAATGGTGTTTGTCCCTTTTATTGTCATCGAGGCGTCGCTGTTGTCCATCTGTGCCCCCACGGTACTGGCTATTCCATCCGGCCCTTCCATGTATGCCAGGAGGGGCTGGGTGGGCATGATTCCTCCCTTCTGTTCCCTCTTACATGTCTCACTGGAAGGCTGCAGTTCTTTGGGGGTGCTCACTGATCACAATAAGGACACTTGTAGAGTTCTCCAACATGTGCTTACAAGTCTGCTGAGCTGGAAAACCTCTGCCAGAAAAAAGGGGTTTGTTTTTTTTTTCCACGAGCAAAAAATTCTTCTCTTTCAGCTTTATGTGCTTTCACACATCACTGCAAGTGCATCCGTGGCTTCACTCAGTAATGGAATGAGGTTTTGTATTGAGTTGTTTCTTCAGATTTTTCAAGTCTACAGATACAGTCAGTTGCACTTAGTTTTGTTGTACAAACATTTCAAATAGTTGCATTTGGGCAAAAGACACTCAAGGCCAAGTTCAGTGCCACAAAGAACTCCAGCACCTGGAAAAGACAGAAGAGAGTCAGTCAGACTTTTCCAAAGAGAAGGATTGTGTCCTAAGTAATGAAAACAGGAGGGCTGACAACTACCAAGTGCTTTTGAACACAGAAGGCACATTTTTAAGAGTCAAAGAGGAACAGCTGAAAGGCACTGTGGTCACTTTTCTACCTTCCACACTTGAAATAGTTTGGTCTCGACCATCCCTCTGTTCCATGAGCTGCGTTTCAGTGCTAAAACTACTACAGAACAGCAACACGTTGTCTCTTCTAAACCTCCTCCTACCCAGTTATATAAAGCTGCAGAAATCGTATTTCAATACACTCCTGAATTCACAACAAGCAAACATAGCAAGCCCAAGTAACCTTTCCTTGAACCGGTGAAACCACAGTAAAACTTCACTTGTTTGTCCTCTAAAGGCTGTTGAGCAAAGGACTTTTTTTTTTAAGACCAGACAGCTTGGAATCAGCTTTTACAGTTCTGGAACACAGGAAGTGTCAGCACAAATCTTTGTATTAAGGACTATTCACTAGTACCACACTCAGAGCTTTTCCTGTCACCCACAAATTTACAATGTCTGTGGCAGTTTTAGGGCTGGTACAGTCAGAGCATCTCAAAGTTTCATATAAACTGATACTATTTCTTGAACCGTATATTAATATTTAAATAATACAAGAAGCCAGCTACTATGTTTTTGAAAGAAAACTCCTCTACTTTCAGATTGCACACAACAAAAAAAGCTGCTTAGTCGATTTTACTCACAAGGGAAAGATTCCACAAGACTAAAAAGGGTTATAATGTAGTTAATCACAACTCCAATTTAAATCTCCAAGCCGACTGAAGTTATAATGTCTGCTACCAGCAACTCACCACTCTGGGCTGACAAATTATAGCTGGGTGGAGTTCAGGACTCCACTTGATCAAATTTCCAGATGAAAGAAAAGTCTAGCAAACTAATACAAGACTAATAGAAATTGAAGAAGAATCACTCAGAGACAAGACACATTTTCAGACAAATTAATACCTAGTGACAAGAATTGATTCAAAATCTGACTCAAACATTCAGTGATCACATGACTTGAATTAATATGCCTCAAAACAGGAGGAAGTTATTGTTGCCAGTTCTTTGTCTTCCATTTTTCTGTATCTCCAGAGCTCACAAGTGTCTCCCTTGCCCAGTCCTCTAACCCAGGTTTGAACAATGAGCACATTTAACACCAAGAAGCTTCTGGGGTTTTTTAACTCAAGTTGTCACAGGCCTGAGCCAAAGACTCATCTCCTGCTAAACCCAACTGGAGGGATCTTGGGGGTGAGGTGGAGAATGTAGGGTGAACAAGCCACTGACAGGCTGGTGCCAACAGAACCTGAATTTTCTAACTACGCCCTTTCTCCCCATTTTCAGGTTTATCACTGCCATGATTAACACTTCCTACCTGCATCATGACTCAAAAATCTCCTGTAACAGGCAGGTTCAGGCTGTGGGGCGACACTTCTACTGCAGCCTTTGCCTTTGTCCCTTCCCTACTCACTTCTGACTTTCATTCTCTCCCTATAGGCAGCTGGAGAAACTATAACCAAAGTTTGAAGCTGAAGTATTCAAAAAGCTTTCCCTAAAACAGAAGAGAAAAAAAACATATCAAAGGGTGCTGGTTAGCATGTTTTACTTCAAGTTTCAACTTGCCTTTTTGTTCTATTTCTACAGTAGTTTTAAGAGGTATTTTTTTACCCAACAGGATAACATGCTGCAGCAAAGCTCAGTGACTATCTGCCTGAAAATAATTTTGTTTTAAACAAAAAAAACAAAACTAAAAAAAAAAAAAAAATCCAGGCTAGAGGAAAAAAGTGGAACCAGATTAGAGTTGACTGCATTTTCTTTCTGAGCCACAGGGAAGCGCTCTGTAGGAATAGGTGTAAGAATTATACCACAAAAAGAATCATCCTACAAAAAAATGCCTAAAAGATGCATTTCTGAGGCATGAAGGCAGATCCAAAGGCCAGTGCCTAAAGCCCCAAATACAACTGTTGGGATTTGTCATCCACTACTTCCTTACAACTGTCTACAAACACAGAAAAAGCCAATTAGGGTTGACTATGCTCTCACTTTGCAGCACTACAATACCCACACAACAGAGAAACAAGAATTAAGTCACTGCAGAGAGAAAAGAGATGAAAAGCAGCAAAATCCACACTCAGTCCCTTGTTCTCCATAGCATTCTGGGATGAGCTGAGGGAGAACAGAACTCCTAACAGGGACCACCACACCCAGCTCTACTCAAACCCAGCCTGGGATGATACAAACACTGAGAGCCACGTCCTTCAAGATCTATTAGAACTTAAGGGACAGGCACAGATCACATCCAGGGAAGGCCCCAGGCTGGTCACTGGTGCGTGAAAAACCCACCTCGATCAATAATGTTTTCTCTGGGAAGTCCTTTAAAAATGGGTCTGTTTCAATCTCAGCTGTAAAAAATTAAACCAGTCCTCATAAATACAGAGAGCACAACTAACATGGGCCATGAGGGGAGTTCAAGAGGAGCTGGGGTCCAGTTTTATTGGGTAGCAATAGGTTTAAACAAGCCCTTTGGGGATGTCCTCCATGGGCACAGCACTTTGCTCCCCTCCACCAAGCTGTGCTGGCTGCTCAGTGCTTTCCAAGCTTTTAATAGAGGCTCTGAACACTTCTGAAGAACCAGCCACAGCTCATCCTCTAGGCAGCACTGCAAAGCAGAGCAAGATATTCCTGTTTTTGGAATCTCAAATGCCTATTTGCAGTTCAGGCAACCATTGCTCTTGGATACACAGGAGACAGTACCTATAGAGGGGGAAAAAAAACTGCAGGTAGCATTTCTGAAGGAAATTGCAGATGCAACTAGACAGATTATATTTAAATTGAAAGGAAAAGAGAATAAAAGTACTGGAGTCAGGAGGTGAGTTAGAAAGCTCTACTCTTATTCTTGTATCTGGTGATTACACACCTCACTCTGATTAGATACATGGCTTTTACAAGCAGGCAGGATTTTAGGCTCTTGTTGTTTAGACAAGCCAACACACGCTGGAACTGCAACCCAAATATCTACACCAGGATTTTATCCATTAGTAACAAACCTTTCTTCCTGAAAGATAATGTGCCTTGGATTTGAGGGGCAAAAATGCTGATTAATCACATTCCTGTTATTCAAAACCCTGTAAGCAGCAGGAAAACTGTCCAGAGCTGCCTCAGTTGTTGCTTCCTTGGGAAAGTGGACAACTTGTGGGCTTGACCAACACTGTGACTGTGGCTGGAGGTCTGTGCATAAGCTCAACAAAAAAAACACACAGTACCTGGGTTTCTGCTGCCATCTTTCACTTTCAGAAGACCAAAGAACAGACACACCAGAAGCAGAGAGATATGAGGAATGGAGCAGAACAAAACAGGAAATCCTTCCTCTCACCAGCTGAAAGCCGTAACTTCGCTCCAGATGAAGTCAAGGTTGAAAATAAAGAATGACTTCTCCCTCCTCACAAGGAAACTAAGAGTTCTGCCTTCCCTGCCCTATGTCACCATGCCCCTCACAGCCCAATCCAAGGCCCACAGGTTCCAGGGGGCTGCTCCAACCCTTTGAGCAAGGCAAAAAGAACCTGCCAGGACTTTTCCTGGCACGGTCTGTCCAGAAGTGACAAATTCCTCTCAGTTCCAGGATGCCACTTATTTTACTTCATCATTCCAACAGTGCAGAGCCTGAGCACTCAGCAAACTTCAGTCCAACCTGAGTCATATTTGGCTATAGGGCCTTTAGCCAAGTATTCCAACAGGTTCAGGGCCATACCCATTACATTTATAAACACCACAAAACGTATATAAATAAAGATTCCACTGGACAGATGAGAACATCTTGTTTTCGTTGCCCTTGCCACACAACCCAAGAACCACACCAAAACCCTGCTGCATATAACTGGATTATTAAAACAGAGAAAATTTTAATTAAGTGCCTGTAGAGGAATTTAATTTATTTTTATTAAATTACACAACCAAAGACAACATATTACAATCTCAAAGATTTCTTTGGGAAATTACCTATCAGGAGTAATTTTATTGCATTTCTACTTCCTTCATTTCAAAATTTCCATGAATATGTAATAAAAACTCTAGACACACCTTTCAGAGAATAGTGAACTCTAACAGTTGAATTTCCCATTTTAAACATTACAGAGCACTGGGAACAAAAGCTGCATTCCAAGTCTCAGGAAAAATATCTATTCCTTGCTACTTCTGTGCTGGCAAAACTATTGTTCAAGTGTAAAAAGCAAAGTGGAACAATTACAGAAGTTAAAGTAGTTGCTGCAACACTTTCTGAGAAACAGAAGTGAGAACACTACTCGAGTTACAGCCAAATTCAGGACACTTGGTTACTGCTCTGCACTGGCAGACACAGACTCAGATACAACCACCTCGCAAACTCTTGAGATTTTAAAATTCAAGGCCAGCAGCAAAGATATCACTGTTTAAGAGATGACCAACTTCAGCTGCTGCAGATCAACCACCTTAATTTTCACTCTGACTCTATCTGACTTCAGAAACTTTCATGTAACTCTCAACTCCACTTAAAAAAAATAAAAAAAACCCACCAAACAGAAAAAACCCTTCAGCTTTCCTCACGTTTCAAGAAGTTTCAGGATATTAAGAGTCCTTTTACACAAAATGTTCCTTTCTCTCGGTATGTCCACAGCCCAGAACAGGTTGCTGGTAAATGGATTTTACACTGCTGATTGCTTAATGGAAACTACAAGTTAAACACTTTTTTTCTGGGTTTTTTTTTCATTTCAATCTACAAGTTTTGCCTTTTCAGAATAGTTGTTCCAGTTTTACCTAAGTAAAACAACTTTGTTGGGTTCCTTAACATGAGCTTTTCATCACTGAGACCACCAATAAAACCTACCTTCTGAATGTTATCTCTATTGTCTGGGCACAGCTGTATTGAGGTAGAACACTGATCCCAGGCAGAGGAGCTCATGCATAACTAAATACATAAATAAATCCTCCAATAAAACCTGAGCTGAGGCTGAACTTATTTCTTTTTAATATACATTTATATCACTGCATTAAGCTAAGCTGCACCACACCTGGCACACACCAAGATGTTCAGCAGAAAATACCATCCCTAAACAGTTGGTAAGAATATCCAAGACCTCCGAGCTTTTGGGATGGCACCTCCAGTGCCCTGGGCTGTGCCCGCAGAACCCGCCAGTGACACCAGCCCTGTCCACAAGCTCCCACGCTCACAAAGTGAAGCCAAGTGTTACTGTGAGTTTCTGATTTACCAACTGCTCCAAAACATGAGTCAGATTTCCAAAATCCACAGTGAGGAATTCCAGGTTTGTCTCTCCAGGCACCAGGGGTTCATGGCAACCACTGAGCTTCCTCTCTGGGTTTAAGAAGAACCGTGAGGATGTCACACCTCGTGCCATCAGGTGTTTTCCCTTGTGAGACAGAATTGCCTTTTCTCCCCCAGTTTGAGGGAAGGACAGTCCCTAAATTCAGGGAACATGATGCAGTATCTGCTACACAGAACGTGACCTTATTTCTGACCAAGTACACAACTGAAATGACAACGCTGGGAAGTTGTAAAAGTCAGCCCAGATAAAACCCGATTTTGCAGAGCAGCACAGAAGCCAATAACCCCTCATCACTGCATGTTCCACTGCTTTCTAGGGAGGGGAAGAGCTACTCCCTGCCACCTTTTAACAGGGGATCATTCCACACAACTTCCCAGTGTGTCCTTTGCTAATGGAGGAGCACGTGAGTACACCTTAAGCTGCTTCTCTTTACACCAACTGCTCAAGTACAGAACTGTTTTTAAATACTTGAACAGTTCAGTCTGATAAAGAACCAACCCTTGTAAAGGAAATGGAGATTTAGGGGGAGGAAGGGGAGGAAGAGAGTTGTTTGTTTCAGTTGCAGGAAAGATCAAAATGAAGATGTTCAGGTTGAAAAGAGAACATAAAAGATGACCCTAAATTGGAATTTCCACTCCCTAAATCTGCAAATTTAAGTCCCCCTCATTAGTCTTCATCCTTCAGGCTTGAAGATTTCAAAGTTATCCTAAACTTCAACTCTTCGAGGGGTTTTCATGGCTTATCCTTTTTATTCTCTCTAAGAGAGAAGCTCAGTTACAGTCCCTTCTAACAACACTACAGAGATTCCCAACACAGTGACACCAAGACAATTCACAAAAACAGACACACATACAGAATTGAAGAATGTTACTATCCAGGCATTTCTACACACATGCTTCAGAAAGATTTTGAGTGGAAAGCTCTTTTATACTCAGATAAAAGAGACACACACGCGAGTCCAGCAAACAGGATTTTAATCACCAGTGGAAAATAACTTGTAGTTAATAATGAACAATATTAGGAAAACTCCCTCCCCCCATCTCAGACATCTATACTAATAAAAACAAAGGATATCCTTTCTCTGAGAAACCTTTTCCTGTGGAGTCCCTTTTTCTTTAAGGCTATATGTCTACCAGTGTTTTGGCAGAGGATGGATGAGCTCAATGTGTCTCCTCAGTGAACTGAAAGCCTCTTCTATCAAAAGATGTAATTAGTCCTTTTAAAGCGGGGAACATATAAGCTTGCATCATTTTGCACATGTTTTTCCTCCACTGAGCAAGAGCAAATATAAAAGAGACTAATTCTTGGCATTAAAGGAGGAAGTGCTACAAATAAGTATTGACTTTTAAAGTTCAGAAGGACTGCTCTAACTGCCAGATTTTTTTCCCCCTTTTTTTTTTTTTCTTTCCCTTGGGATTAGGAGAGAATTTCTCAGGAGCCACAGAACCAAAGTGTACTTTAGACAACATGAAGTGACCAGTACCTGTTGTAGAAAAGCTGAAAGACACAGGAGTGATCCTGTTTGAAATAAGTCTGGGCCACATTTCACCACTGCTACAGGATGATGCAACTTCATTAAATCAAGAAGTTACATGCACTTAAACTGGCAATGACCCCTTACCTTACAAAACAGTTTATTGTTCTCTCCACAGCAGGTAAAGGCTCTCTGTGGAATGAGTGATACATTTTTATTGTTGAGTCAGTCTCACCTTACATAGACAGCCTCGTGTGTTTAGTCTTGGTTTTCATTTTAAAGGAGGTATTTTCAGAGACCTTAAAAGGTAATTTGACTTTTTTACTTCTTGGTAGGATATAAGGTCTCTCCAGTAGCCACAACTCCAAAGAAGTGGTAAATTCAGTTTACCAAATTAGACTTAATTCCTTATTACTCAACAGCCAGGAGTTCCTCCAGAGCAATTACGGACAAGTTGCATCCCTTTGGGCAGCAAAGGTGAAATAACAGGAAAAGAGATTGTTTTACTATTCCTGTATTTGAGACAAGTGGTCACTTCCAAAGAGTTCCCTTTGTTAAGGTCATTAATCTGCCCCAGTGCTCTCACCTGGTTTCATCTCTGAATCCAACTCTTACCCAACACACAAACCACTGCACAGTGGAAGGGGAAGCAGCAATGTCTGATCCCTCTTCTCTGCAGAGCACTTGGAAGTGGCCATTTTCAAGCACATCCACAATCAGGTACTTGCAAAAGTCTCTCTTGGAAGATGGAAAAAGGTACATGATCCAGGGAAAAGACATTTACTTGAACTCCAGTCATCCTGGATTAGCACCTGAAGATACTAAAATATAAAACTGATAGAAACAGACACTTCCAACAGCTGCCTCCTTTCTCCCATGCAGGTGGGAGATCTCCCAGAGACCCACAAATAAACCTTTCTAATTACCCAGCCCTACATATCTCACCCTACAGGGCCGCAGGGATGTATGTGATCATGTATCCAACATCCTGGGCTTCACAGTGCCAAAGGAAGGAGAGGCAGCAGCCACAACACACTGACCTCAACAGCCAGAGTCATATACTAATTATTTAAGCATAAGAAAAGGTTAGAAAGGAACAGGAAAGAGAAACTGTGACTTGGATTTCTCTGGACCACTTTACACCCTTATTCCTTACCATGTACTCAACATCAGCCTTTGGTGTACATCGAATTTTCTTCCTCCCATGTAGCAAAAGAGAGAAAGGCTGACAGAACCCCCAAGGTTTAACCCCACCAGTTCTCAATTATCACAATAAAGTAGAAAAACAATACAAGAGCCTTCCTGTAGCTCATGTCAGAGGCAAAGTGTACTGCCTTTACTCCACTGAGAATGCCCCTGGTACCTATTGCGCATAAACAAACTCAGACTTTGATACTTTTAGTTACATAAAATCTTCAGCACATAGAAAATCACCATCCAGTCAATTATTCACTTCTACTTGGATGGTGTTCTGCTCAAATCTTGAAGTCACACTGATCTACATAGATTTCCCAGCATATTCTGACCACATTTCCTCTTGTACTTTCTTTTGAAATCCTCAAGGCAGCCTGATAACCAATTCCATCCCCTGCAATAAACTGAAGGCATTGTGTTTCCAAACAAGTATGGCACCTATATTTATAATTTCAAACTCATTTTTTTCCCAGCACATGCGTTCTTTTACTTTGAAATTAAAATCTGCTCTTATCACACCACTTAACTTGCTGCCCCCCTCACAAAAAAAAAAAAAAAAACAAAACTCAAACAAAAAAAAAAGGAAGAAGAATCAAGAGCTAGATTTATGATAAGCTATAAACTATGCTCTGACCAAAGTCATGTGGTTATAACAGTAGAAGTTTGAATGTATTTTCCCCACTGACATACGCCCACGTTTGGCATAAACAAGTTTCATCAGCAACAAAAGGCGATTATTTGGCAATTTCACTGGAAAAAAAACCCCAAAAGTTGATTTCTGAAAGCAAATTATTTTGAGACAGCAGCTTTCTGTCTGGAGGTCCACAAAAACCTAGGGAAGGTTAGGCTGAGAAAGCGTGCTTGGGGTTTTTTAATCCTATAATGCAACATAGTATTGAGACTCTTACGTAGCTTGGTCATATCCTTTTCCTTACTTCTGTGTTCAGCTGCAAATCTCTCGTGGTATGAGTCACATCTCCCTCACAGCACACATACAGTAGTCAGCAGAATCCCCTGAGCACACTCAGGCACCAGGAAGAAAAACTTTTTTGTTCCTGAAGTCACCTTAAAAAGGGAGGGGGGAGGTGTCACGGGTCACCAGAAACGCCCCAAAGAGCAGTTTGAAATTAGTGCAGTTATGAGATGTGGAAAGAGGATCTGCCTGGAACGCTGAGGCTCCAAAGGCAGAGCCCCACAAACAAGAGGCCGAGCTGGCACATGGCAGCCCCGCTGCAACCCAAAGGCACCGTCCTGCTATATTTAAAGACAATACCTCAACAGTTAAGTATTACAACGTTTTAAGTGAGATAAATAAGCATAAGACAGAGGCAAATATCCTCGGTTATTTAATCATCCTGAAAGCAGCGTGGAAGTGTGAGGGGGAGTTCAAAGGTCAAACTCTTCTTTCAGCTTCTTGCAAAGAAAAGAAAGCTCAGCCCATTTTACCTTGGGGAAAGGGGGGGCTGCTCCTTCCATATGCCAGCATTTCATAACACAGGAAGGAGGGAGTGCATTTACATACCCACTGTATGGAATCCTTTACCAGGACAATGGATTCCAAATCAAGGTTCAGGTTAGAAAGAGCTGGGACAACAAAAAGTCCCAAAGAACAAAGGGAAGTTAAAATGTACTTAACGTTTCCCCCAGAGCTTCTTAATTGCAAACTCTCGGATTTTTTGTAACTAAAAGTTTACTGTAATCACTGTTTTGAAAGTCTAAGTGAAACCCACAGTTCCCTTTTAGAATTATTTTCCCCTGATCGCAGTAATTACTTAGCACTTTGTATAAAATATGGCAGCAATCTATCAACATAGTTCTAAATGAAAATATAAGAGCAGATATTTCTGAAGATCAGAAAAAAGTGCTCAAAAAAAGAATTTTTTTGAGTGTGATCTAATGAAAGGGGAAACCAGAATCAATTAACCTTTTGTGTAAGACAGTCTGATAAAAAGGTGCTAAAGTTTATTATCTTCCTCTTTCTACCCCCTACCCTAAATCTTGTTCTCCCCACCCCTACACCAAAACAAAGCAAACCCAAAAAGACATTATTCATTTAAAGAGGGGAAAAAAAAAAATCCTCTAATGCAAAGCCTGGAAGCCATTCTCAAAAGACTACTTAATATGAAACTTTGTTTACAAGATACAAATATAGCCTCCTTACCACACTCAAAACCAGAAAACATCCACTTATTTAAAGAAATGCTTTTTCTATTTAGATCAACAAGCACGTAGGTATTCATTTTAATTTTAAATTCGGCCCCAACAGTGCCATATGAATGTTTTAAACTCATCTATGATATGCACTGTTTGAGAATGTTTAAACAAAGGAAGTAGGAAAAGCCTTAAAATACTCAGCAAAACTTAATGGCTTCAATTTTCAAATACATACTGATTGCAGCGTGGCAAAATCATTCTCTTATGCTCACAGCCAGCCTTCAGAAAGAATAAGTGCAGTCAGTGGAGTAATTTGTCCCACTGGAAATTCTGTATAAAACATCTACCTAAAATAAACAAGGTTCGCAGCAAGAATCGTCAGTTGCCATTAAGGACACACCTTAAAGTTCTTACCACACAGTAACTAAACAAGTACAAACTAGTGGTGACTGTTTGCTACTTTTGTCTTAAAAGTTAATGAGATCAATTCACTCCTCAGTATCAGATCTTCAGATCATTTTCTTCAAAATGCAAGAGACAAACAAGCCCCAAACGCGAACATCCAGGCTTTGAGTGGCTGATGTGTTATCAGAGAGCCTGAGGTTCTTGTAAAGGCGACTGGAAATATTCACATTTAAACCTGACACCACGTAATGCTAAAAGGTAAAATGCTGAACTGCTCAGAATCTGGAGCTCTGGTACTGGAAGGCAGCTGTTGTTCCCCTGCCTTTTCTTTTGTTGTGCTTAATCTCATGTCAAGTCATTCAACCAGCTCCAAAGCGATGAAGACATAATTGAACAACCTTAACTAAAAAACTGATCTACTGCTCCTAAACAGCCATATATGCCGTTTAGAGATTTAAAAGAAAGAGGGGGGGGGGGAAGCTAATATATGAAAAAGAATCCATAGAATTTAAATCAGCAACTCTGGTGCATGCAGAAGAGTTGCTTGGCTGGAGGCCAAGCCAATCAATAATCACTGTAATAGCCGTGGTTCTAAAGTTATTTGTTTTTCATATTCATCACCCCAGCAAACTTAAAAGGCAAAACTTGAAAACTCAGGCACTGATTTCAAGAACGAGCTGCGAGATCTATAACCCAAGTACTTTGCACAGCATTACAATATTGCTCATTAAAAAAATATGTTGCAGAAAGATCAGTGATCACAAAGCCACATTCCTGCTACGGATCTTAAAATATTGACTCAGTTACAGAACTAGTAAAGGGGAAGAAAAAAAACCCTCCTCCACCCTCTCCCTCTTCCCTCCCCCTCTGCCAAAGAATGCAGTTTATCCTACTTATTTGCAACTGTCCTTCTCTATTATCCAAGGAAACGCTGAAACCTCAGTGTGGACATCACAAATTAAAGTCTTAGTCGTATTCCCAAACCTACAGTTAATAAGAGCTCCTAAGAGCAATAAAACATGGCGTTAAAGCATTTGCAAGCCATTGTCATAGCCCTGTGCTCCGATACCTTTGCAGACACAGAACCAGCCCCCACCAAGCCTGTGAGCACTGGTCAGCAAGTCAATGCCTGCTATTCAACTTGTAGTTAGGCGTTTTATTTCTGTGTCTTCCAGATCATATCACTCCTGCATTTCACGGCCTAATAAAATGTGAAGAATGATATGCTCCCTCTCTCCTCCCTTTGCATCTGAAACTGCGTTATTTCCCTCTCTTCTTTTTCACACATTCTTACAAAAACTTCCCTTTTCACATACTTCTATAAGAAAATATTTCACTGCAGCTACACTTCAGTTCCTATTTCTATTTTCGATTTTCACTAGATTCTTCTGCTCCTGCCTCCCCCTCAAACCCACTGGTAGAAACTGATGTAGTTTTAAAGCTCTCAAGGTCATTTCAAAAATTTGAAAAAAAAAAATGTTGCCTTAAAAAAAAAAAAACCTTTAAACACACAAACCCCCCAAACTAAGCCCTTTTCACATTCAAACGCCTTTCATCAGCGGATCAATAACCCAACATAAAGATTTTTGTTCCCCACCACTTCAAAACTATTACACTTCAATTCAAATACTTACAGGGAGTCACACAGCACATTTTATGGGATGGCTCATTAGAGAACATACAGACCTTACTTTGGCTGCAGGTTTTCTGTGTGGGGAACAAACAAACAAACAAACAAAAAAACCCCTCACACCCCAAAACACAAAGTCCAGGGGGTATCACGGAACAGGAATGAAATCCAATCTCTGGGTATTCTAGAATTTTGTTGTCTTCGCCTGGCAACCTCTTTTGTTGTTCAAGAAGTCAGTTGAGGCTTTTTTATTTATTTTCTAAACTTCCTATTCCCCTTTAAAAAAAAAAAAAAAAAAAAGAAGAAGAAGAAGAGAGAAACACGATGCTAAAGAAACGATCAGGAGAAGAAATGATCAGGAAGGGTTCGGTCTTTAGAAGACAAAGGTAAATGAAACAAAAACTGGCAAAACGGATCAATAAACTTTTCATTAACAACCCCCACCCCCCCCTCCTCCGCCCCATGAGCCACTTACTACAGATCCTTCTTCCAGGAACATCTTTGACTCACAAAGAAATAAAGTCTCTCCTCGCTCCGCACACCCCCA
>VXAY01001630.1:1822108-1845882 GCA_013399855.1 Oxyruncus cristatus | reverse complement strand
CCCCCCCCCCCCCCCCCAAATCTGTCCTTCAACAAACCAGAGTTCCACTCACATGTGGAAACTCAAAAATTGACATTGGTGTTTTGCTGCAATGGAAGTATTGTCTATGGGACACAGTAATATCTTCCTGCAGGCTCTTCGTGCCAGGATATTATTCAAAGTAAATCATCAGATTTTGCTTCTTTTTTGCCATTGTTATATTATTTCCTGTATAACATTTTTCCCCCTCAAAATAAATTAGCTCTTATTTTATATTGAAGTTTTTGAGAGGATTTTTTTAAAAAAATAACAGAATTGGAATTTTTTATGCAGTTAAAAAGCCTGTTTTCAAACAAGACAGTGACACACACAACTGAGGACACTTTAAGCTTAAACTACTCATGAGGCAAAGAGGAAGGTGACTTGTTCTGTGGAAGCAAATGCAGAAATTAAACCATCAGACATGAAATAGCAAGTAGAATTGAAACGTAAACCCTTTACAGTTTATTCCTCTGAAGTGGTGTCACCACAGGTTAAATAGGAGAAAATTGTTGTATGGGGCATTTTTAATATGAGAGTGTTCTTCCAGAGTAATGGGATATTCTAGTTTTACAATAATGAAGTTTCTGTTAACAGCTGGGGAGAAGGCAGCTCGTTCCTGAGACTGAGAGAGCAGGATATTTGGCGTAGGCTACGCCACGTGCAGTAGGCGGCTGTGAGGTGGTCGGCTTCTCTCCCGGGTCTCCTAAAACTGCTTCTGGTGCCGACAAAATCCTTGCCCAACAGATGAAACCAGAACGTTATCGGGGGCTTCTGGTGACACTACAAACCCCGAGCGTGAAAAAAAAACGCTTCCTGCCGCCGCTTCCTGCCGCTGCCACAGGAGCAGCACAGAGGGGTTCGCTCCGTGGTCGTGTATTTGTCGGGCTGAGAGGTGAATTAAAGCCTTTAACAGACGAGTCTAGAACTGAAGGGTGCAAACTGGTGATGCCGTGCTCCCCTGGTGTTGTGTGTGTAGGTTCAGGTAAACACCTTCAGCAGACGTTGGAAGGTTACAGTGAATGTCATTGTTTTATACAGCCCCACAATCTGTTCTGTTCGGGGCACGGACCAAAATGGTTGCGAAAGGTGGATTTTCAAGAGAAGTTAGGAACTCGATGGGTATTGCAAATGCGTGTGAAGCTGGATGGCTGCTTTAGGCACGTAATTATTTTAATTCGGGTATGGAAACCAGGTAATTGTACATGGAAGCAGCTAATTGAGCACATTTTAATTTGCTTTTACCTGCGCAGACACTCAGGAGAGATGGGAAGAGCTCACTGTGAATATGTGCCCTCTGCATTTCCTACCTGCAGCAACCCCAGGCAGATCTAAGGCTCTGTGTCCTGCTATGGATCCCATATAGAACTGCTTTGGAAGGATTGAGATCCTACAGTTTTCAGTGCCCCAGGACACACCAGTTTGCCGACCGACCCCCCCTTCCTCATCCTGCTGCCCCCCAGGAGCTTTGCAGCTCCACTGGGATGTTTTGGCACTGCCCCTCACTCTGGTACGTTTTAGCCCCGTGCACAAAGGCAAAGAGAAGCAAGGAAAGGCAGGATGTGTCTCTCTGGGTTCGCCAGGAGGATTTGTTTTCCTTTTTGGAACACAGACAGAGAGAGGTAGAGCCAGTGCACCAGGAGATACCAGAATATCTCAATAGCATTTTCCTCTGCGCTCAGTTTCCCTACCCCTGGCAACATGCTGACAAATCAAGAACTGCCATCCTATATCCAGTACTCCAGCTGTCAGCCTGGAGCAGTGCATCTCCTTGCCAGAGCACAGCCTTCCCTTTGTTTCAGCTTTGGAAAGAAAATCACAGTTTGGAAAATAAAGGGGAAAGAATTCTTTTCTAGGGCAGTAAAGTCACTAATCCTTTTTACAGGTTCATAACTGCGTTAACTGCTTGGAACAAGAAGCCTCACGGTGAATGATAATGGATTTGTAGTAACAGGATGCCTTGTATTTAATATAATAACCAGTTACATAAAGTCAGCAGACTCACTAAACTCACCTACTACTTAGGCTTATAAATATTTTTATTGATTTAAATTATTCTCAGTAAGAAATATTTATCATCTGAACAGCCTTTGTTTCTCCTTGATCATGTTTCAGGGGAGGAAGAAGACTTTTTGCAGATAGCTCTGACTCTATTATCACATTTTAGAAGCTGGCTCAGAGAAGGTCATGCACTATGTTAATGTCCTGGACTTTCATGTCTGTCACAGGAGTAGGTCAAAGGTAACATGAGTTTTGTGGGGCTTTTAGAACATGCCTTGTGTAGGAGTTTGAATGTCTTGCAGAAGCACAAGCTGCAGAGGTAGCACCAGCATTAAAGCCATCCATAATTTAATTAAAAGTCATGGATGGCCACAGGAACAAGAGAACCACTGATGTGTAGTGGTACAAGTACTTTACAAACCGTAAAAGTCATCACCAAACCCATTTTATAGAGGGAGAAACTGAGGCTTGCAAAGGCACAGTATTTTCCCCAAGATCCGGGTATGGGACACTGCCACTGAACCTTTAAAGACACCATACAACAGCCATGTGACATCTAATGAGCCAAATCCATGGATCTGGCACTAATTAGCCAAGGGAGAAACAGGATGGGAAGATGCAATACCCTGGGATTAGCAAGGGCTACTCTGGGCTTAGATATTTGCAGGCAAATATCCTTTTTTTTTTTTCACCAACACAGAGAAAATATTTTTTTTCGTCCTTTTCTTCCTTCAAGAAAGATCCAAGGGCTGGATTGGCCCTTTATCCTGCATTTCTGTCTAAAAGGGAAGCACAGCTAAAATTTACATCCCAAATTCCCATATCTGTGCAATGGATTTGTAGATGTTGTACCACTTTCTCGGAAATGTTGGATTTATTGAGCACATGGTGGATGGTTGATTGACACACAGTAAGTTTGGTGCATCCTGGATACATCAGCTTTAATCTCCAGTTTATTCCACATGCCACTGCACAGCACAAGTGCCCCTGTTTCTGTCCAGGAAATCTCAGACAGAAATGTATCTGCCCCAGATTAGCTGTTCACAGCCAAGGAAGGGCAGAGTGGATTAGGGAGCTGGGAGGAATATATTGACTCATGGCTTTGGACACAATACCTGTCATCCCACTGCAAAATCCCAAGGGGAAATATGAGAAATTTCCATTAACCACTCGGCTTCATTTCCCCCCATTCATTGTCTAGGTTTCTTCAGACTGACTCTTCATCCCACAATATCCAGGAAGTACCAGCCAGGCTGTTTTCCTTGGGAAAGGCTGCGAGCACAGTTTGGGCCATGGCAGTCAGATGCAGACAATCCTTAACCCAAGTTATTTATAAAAATGGAACAAAGGAAACCTAATTAAATGGAGTATTAGACCCTCATCTGTGACTCTCATTGTTTGAAAGCCAAAGGTGATCAGGAAAAGTCCATGATTTAAGGAAAAAAAAAAAAAAAATCCCTGAAACTGCTCCTTGAGTTTGCAGGAGCTGCTCATTTACAACATTGCTCTGAGGATGGTGCCTTGGACTGAAATGTTTGTTAATACAAGAGCTAAGGCCGTTTGTACATGAACTGAATCCCAGTGAAATGAATAAACTCAAGTATTGCGAATATAACATCATGCAAAGCAATAGAAAAAAGTGCAGAAAAAGCAAGAACTCAGTAGGGAAAATATCTGTTGCCCCAAGACTTAAGTTGTGATGAATTTCTAGAATCTTAATGCTAAGTTTAAGCTGCTTCGTTGCAGATTTATCTTGCATATCGTATTTTGTCAATAGACAAGGGGTGAGCAACACTAAAGTCTGGTGTTAAAAGCAGTTGCAGGAGTTGAGGGCAGATGTCTCCAGAAGCTGAGAAGAATTCAGATGTACTGTGTATTTCTCTGGCTCACTTGCAGAATTTTCTTCCCCTGTATCTTTTAATTTGTTAAATGATTCACAAGAAATCAACCCACCTACATTTAATTAGCTTTATAAATCAAAGGTGACAATTCTTTAGTAACCTGTATTATTTCCCAGGCAGAAAAATGCTGACAAATTTATTTATTGACCTGTTGTGTTTCACAAGGACAGCCAATGTTATATTGATCCAGCTCTCCCAAATACTGTAGCGGGGGCAATAACATCCCGAGTGTCTCCACATAATCACTATTCTGTGCTATCCCTGAGTGATATCCTCCATCTCTCACGAAAATGCAAATGCACCCATCCCCCAGCCCTGCCCTCCTCCAGCTTTCGGGAAGGATCCTTATTGCTGGAAATTTAAAAAAAAAAAAAAAAAAAAAGAGGAGAGCAGAGACTTTCACGTCTACTTGGGGTGGAGTTTGCCTCTGCCATGAGAAGTGATCGTCCGTAACTACGGCTGCAACTTTAATTATATCTCCACTAACAGCTCCCCCACCCCCAGCACTTGCTGTAAACCCCCTTTGTATCACCCAGGAATCCGATCCTGCAATCCTTCATGGCAAAACCTCTATTGAAGTCAACGGGGGTGACTCCAGATTTCCTGAGGTCTCCCTTCTGTAACACGTGTATTTAAGGCACGAGCTTTGCTGTCTGATGCTTAAAAGCGTGAATGTGCAGAAGATCTTCGGGAGAACAGCATTTCCACTTTTAGTTCATGGTGAAATGAAAAAATAAATGAAGACTTCAGTGTTTGACCTACTGGGATCCCTCACTTGACAATCACTCATGAGTCAGGGTGACAAGGTCACGTTCCTTATTCTTTATTCATTTAACCGTTTGATAATTATAAGTAGCGATGGAAAGCGAGCAATCCTCACATCCTCACAGTTAATAATCTTCCCAGACCCCAGGGTACAGATTGGGAAAATGGAGGAAACAATGGGGAAAAGTTCAAAATTGTTTCCCACAATCTATTACCATCAGGTAAGGGGAAAAAGCACATCTTTTGGAAAAGAATGTTCATTTACATTTGTAGCCAAACCCATCCTGCAGTGAGCTGTAAGGACAGAGAACACACTGAAAATAGGTTTGGAATATTATTATCTAGCTGATGTTCTTGTTTTCCCATGTGCATTTTTATGCAAATACTGTTAGTTTCGCCACCTCCACCGATTCTTAATTCCCACTGAAACCTGTGAGAGCCCAAGGTCTTCATCATCACACAATTATTTTCCATATTAAACCACGGCTGAGGACAGGAGCCTTGGCTGTAATTGCCATGTGTGGCCACGTTCTTTGTACATGTTGTTTATGGTCCAATGACAAAGGCCACGAGTCAAGAAATCACTTTCCCTCCTGCTCCGATCCCACCCTCCTCAAGACCACATCGAAGCGTGTGCCCGACGTGAAGTATTACCTTGTGTGTGTTTTACCCACGTGCTGAAGTGTGGGCTCAAGCAGGGGTGCATTCCTGAATCCAAATCAATCCATCCAAATAGCTGCAGGTGAAAATTCTTCATACGTGCTTTCAAGTGAAATGTGCCTGGTCATACAAGCACAGGCCTGTATTGCCGTTTATTTCAGGAAAAAAAAAAAAAAAAAAGAAAGTATTTCGGGTTTTTCTGTGTGTTATGCAGCTTAAAAGCTGCCTCTGGAAAAGCAGGATGTTTTCCTGAGTGTTATATTGGTTAGATATAGAAGCAATTAAAAAAAAAAAAATCAAAAAGCAACAACAAAACAAACCAGCGTTTCAAAAATACATATAGTTTTTATAATTTAGACTCTGATGTATTTCCTTGTGAAGCCTGTTTGGGACTAATATGTGAATTTTAAAAAGGAGAATGTTTGTGTAACCTCGTGGTTTGAAAATAATCAAAGCGAGGCGAGATACACGCTGGGTACCCAGATGGATAATATTTTGTTTTTCTTTGTGAATGTCTTTTGTCTTAAAGCTGGTGTGAAAATCTAGAAGAGGGCCCCACATGATTGATCACCACAAGCATCAGAAGGAAATGATTCACCACAACACTGTAACTGAAACTGCTTCGACACCTGATTGCAAACTTCACACTGGGGGACTAATTAACTGCTGTACCTGCTCGGGGATGCTCGGGACACCTCATGGAGGAGAATTCCAGCTGTGAATACCCACTGCTCTGCCTGATTGTTGTTGGGAGAATATTACTGCATTCAGAAGTGAATGAAGAAGTTAAATATACAGATACATATTTTTACTGATGACACTAAATTCTAACGTCATTGGGATACTGTTTTAAAAAAAAAAAGTGTGACCTCAATATGTACCCAAAACCAAGTGTACACGTGGTTTTTTTGCCTCTATTTGCAGCTTCAGGGTTTTTTCCTGCTGTTTCCATGAACTTCATTTCAGGTACAATCTGAGTATTTGTGAAACATTTTCAGTATTAGGAACATAAGGGTCATATTGTCTGAATTTAGATATAAAGCAGTACATGAAATATCGTCCAGCTCCCCATGATTTGTGCTCAGAACTGAGCCAATGTCTCAGCAGATTAACATCAGAAATACAAGTTTGCAGTCTGCAAACAGAGATAATGTATTCCTAGCAAAGCACTTACACAGAGTGATTAGAAAGAAGGGAAGAATAGCTGGCTGGGGGTTTTATTAGGGGGAAAAAAAAAATCTTTTAAATAATTATTTTTAGCCTGACAATAGTTATATGGCTGCAAATTAATCCTCTAAAACATGGGGTTCATAATCAGTGTCCAGCAACGTGTTGTTCTTTTTCACTACATGGACACTGTCAGTTGTTTCGACAGAGAGAATAATTCTTCCCTCTTGCCTCCTGTCTCCTCCACTCAATTTAAATTGAAAACTATTTTTGAGTACAGTTTCAAGCAATTAAAAAAAAAAAATAGAAGTCCCACGGTTTGGCAAGAGTGTGGAATGATTTGGCAATAGCTGAGAAGGATGTGTCCTTTGTTCTCATTTTCTAAATGATCGTGAGAGTTTGTCCTGATGACGTGAAGAAACTGGTGAGCTCTTCAGGAAAGCAGCTTAAACCCCATAAATGCAGTGTCAGGGAGACATCATTTTGGTGATTCTAAAAATAACTGCACCAATCTCCATTACAGTCACTGATCCCACCACCACCAAAGGTCGTTAAGCACCTGGAATAATTTCTTGCTCGTCAGATGTTATTTTCCCTTTAAAAGCCAGACAATCCTGTGTACGCAGAGAGCTCCCATGGCCTGCATTTGTGTCTCTGAGGGAAGATCTGGGTATTTTTTTTTAACCTGCCCAATGAAGCCCTGATGGTACAACCCCACAGTACCCCTGGCAGTGCAGGGGTTGCCCACGGGCAGCCGGACAGGCAGAGCCACGGGACCTTCCCTGGGCTTGTCCAGGTGCTTTTCTGAGCCTGAAAAACTCATGGGGAATTGCTGGAGAAGGAATATGGGAATGTGTCAGTGCACAGCTCCAAGGTTTACATATGTGACGACCACTCATCTCACAGCCCCACTAAGATAAATTACACCTCGCGTTGCAAATCTGCCCTGGACTGCCGAGTTCTGAAGATGGTTCCCCACAGGATGTGTCTGCATATTTTTAATGTGAATGAGGGTTGGAATACACCAAGGTTTGTATTTTACCTTCTGAATTCACAGCAACCCTTAGCTCAATAGCAAACTGCTCATTTTGGAGTGGTGAATTCACGTTATGTGTAGGCAGTCGGTAATTTAATCTCCGTGTGTTTCCAGTATTAATCAGAAATTCACTCCCTATTCCCAGTGCTTCATGGAGAAAGAAAAAAAAAATGTACACGTGAGGTAGGACTTCTCCAGAGTTCTCTGGCAGTCAAGCTTACAATTCTGGGTCACACTTTCCAGCTACCTGTAATCAGACATTAGATTTCTGCTTGAGTTAACGCTCATGGTCTGGGAAGAAAGGGGAAAAAGAATATCTAGTACTTATTAATACCTCACAACCCTAAGAAGTAAAGTTCTTCTTCCTCTAAAAATAGAGCAAGTAGGAAATGTCTCCTAAGATGCCCTCAACACTCTCAGCTTTGACCTGCAGACAACACAGAGGTTGAATCCCAGTGTATTCCTGGGTCACCTCCTGGAGATTCACTCACCGGGTGCCAACACTGTCAGCCACACTGATACCTTTCAGGTATAGAGACTCCTGCACCTGCAGCCACTAAATTAATGGACTAATTTCATCAATAGTTGACAATTTATACTCAAAATTGATCTCGGTTGAATTCACATGGAAGTATTTTTCCCTAGCATTCTCTGCTGCTATTCTTGCATCAATGTAATGACTCGGATTAAATGCAAATAAAACACAAGGCAAACAGCTTAGTAGTTAATAAAACTAAGACAAGAGGATGCTTGGACAAAAGTCTTCTGAAAAGGTCATGTGATCATTTCTCAGAACATGTTTTTCCTTTTTTTTTTTTTTTTAATAAATCTCCACTACTTTTAATAGCTGTGCAGCTACTGGAAAAAAATAAAGACTGAAGCTATAATCTTCCTTACAATGCATTTGAAATAGTGAAAACAGTGTGCAGGTTCATGGAGACACACAAAAAAACTTCTCACTGCTCTGCTTTGACCCCACAGGGATCACAGTGGGAAGGACAGGGGTTAAACACCATGTCACCATTAAGAGGTGTTTTCAGTGCCTGAACACTGGGAGTTTTTAATGGAGTTACTGTATTTTGAAGGTCTCAAAACGAGTGTACAAAATCTATGGCTTACGATGGAAGAGGGATATAAAATAAGGGGCTTCACGAGTGAGCTGAGAACTGGGAATGTCTGACCTGGGAAGCAGAAAGGTCGGTAGCAATCAAAGGAACAGATCCACAAACCAGAACAGCTGCGGGAAGCACCGGGACCCTCCTGGGCAGGGACAGATATTATCTGGGGTATATCAGGGGACTGCCCAGCACCAGCCTAGGCAAGGAGCAGAGCACCAAGACTCAGCTGCACATGCCCTGTAAACCCTCCCAGCCCCTTCGCAGGCTCAGAGCGGGAGCTGCCCTGTCTCCTGCCAGCACAACACCACCCAGAAGCACCCCCGGGCTCTTTATTCAGCCCATCAGATCATCCTTCTCACCTGCAGCACCCACCCCATGCCAACCACGTTTTACACCCCCCGAACCAGCTCTTAGGACGAGATTTTATATTAACTGACATCACAAAGAGCCCGTTCTCTGTTTCCAGGGGCATCTCTCCTGACAAACCACACTGCGCACTTTGCAGACACCGGGCCAGCTCTTCAGCTCCTCCCTGGTTTTTTACACCCAGTCAAACCCCGAGCAAAGATGAAATTAAACGTGAGGCAACTTAATGAGTTTTTCAAAACTCTTACGGTGAATTTTTCATTGTGGGAAGTGCAGCCACTTCTGGAGTCGAATGCAACAGCTCATAAATAACATGCAAAAATGTAGTGCAATGGCAGAGGAAATTCTGGGTGACTGCAATGTAATTTGTCAGTTGTGGACTAATGGAGATGGGGCTGTAAAATGCTCTTGCTTTTCTGCCTGTGTTTGAATGAGCATCTTTGTTTTCCACGCATCCTCTTGTCTAAAATTATTGTTCTCTGTAATAGAGGGTGACCACAGGAAAATACAAAAGAGAAAACATTAAAAAAGAAACCACAGAAGGACACTACTGCATCTCAAAATGTTGTTCTAAATATACTCAGGTAAAATGAAGAAAAATCAAAGAAAATTTGCAAAATTCATGGCAATGTGAAACTTTTTATGCTGTTTAGCTGATAGGTGTGCCAGGGTCAGTAATTCATGAATAAGTGAACAAAGGATTATTTTATCTGCCCATATCTCATATGAATATTTTCTTGGTACTGATGTTTAACTGTGATTACTGAGACTTAAACACTCGGCATTGCCCAAATCAAAAGAAAAACATTTCCAGAAAGGATAGGAGGAATTATTATTCCTCATTTATTTTTGGGCAAACTATCAAATATCAGATCTAATTTACCCAAATGCAATAATAAATCAGTGGCATAGTTAGAAATAATTTCCCTGCTGGAGAAATGTCTATACTAGACCATATACAGTTATGTTTCCAAATTCTAATTATTCATGCTTCTTAGTCATAGCACTAATAATATGGATTAATACTCTGCACAGTAATTTCAGAGCTTATTTTTAAGGATTCATTCCTTAAATGATACAAGTCAGCTTTATAGTTGCAGGAACTGAAGGTGCAGAGGACTGTTGAAACTGAGCCCCATTGGAAATCCAGTGGCTGAGTAGGGAATGGAGGCCAGGGCTCCTAATTCTCAGCCCATGTTTTCCTGTGTAAAATTTTAAACATTTAGTGCAGATATTTTAAATATATTTTCTTTTCAGAACTGTTTGTACATTCTCTTTGTTTCATAAATAATAATTCAAAGACAACAGCAGTGATGTTTTGCATAGTGTGTCAACTCCAGGAATGTCACTAAGCCTTGTAATATTGGGGGTTTTTTAGGATTCAGTTCTGGGAGGCAGAAACGTTCTCATGTGTTTCCATGAGAACTGCAAGTACTTTCTTGAAGTTAATTCTTTATTTCTCTTACTGTTTCTGAATGAAAACAAAAGCCCGAAAATAAGAACTGATAATACATAAAGCCTCAAAAACAAATAAATAAAGCGGAGACAGTATTTTTAAAACCTAATCCTTTGGAGAGTCAGTCCTGTGACTATTTCTAACACGGTTGTCTGGCAACACAGCCTTGGTGGTGTGATACAAAAAATGCAGATAGGCAGCAACATTTTAAACTCTTTCCATGTGTGCTTTGGCAGTTACAGAGTCTGCAGGTGTAGGTTTGAGCAGAGGAGAAACTCATCTCCTTGAAACCCTTGTTTTCAGAAGATGAAGTTGTGTAATCAGACAGAGCCCTTTCCTGAGAACAGGCAGCCACACAACTGCAGAGGGCTTGGATTTGAGATATCAAGGTGTTATATATACACTTCACTCTCCAAATAAAATTATTCACTGGGAAACTGAATGCAACAAAATAGCTCCTACAGACAGGTGTGCAGCGCGTCTGTTCTTTTGTGATCTAAATAAAACAGAGCAAGAACCTTCACTCTGTATCTTGGCATAACACACTTCACTTTGAGTGTGAGAGATCTTTCCTCTTACAAACAAACCTCTTCCTGTCTCCTTCATTTTCTTCTGGTATCCTCTATAGATCAGCATATTTGTATGGCGTACTTTTGAATATTCTCTCCCCCCTGTGCAGTGCATTTTCTTTTCCCCTCTGCGATATGCTCTGCTGACATCAAATCAAAATGAACTCAAATGCTTTTAGGTGACACAGCAGCAGCAACCGAGGCTGGTTTGGATTATCCATAATAGCAGTTTTTATGGTCCTGGGGTGGGTGAGGGATAGGGGTGTATTTGTGGGTGCAGACTGCAGTTTGCTTTAACAAAATCAGGTTTGATCAAGGCCTATGAGTCAATTCTACAACCCCAGCTGACTTTGGTGGGGTTGGGACTGTATCCATAATGATCATGAAACACCTCAGCAGGGACCCCAAACCTCAGAGCTGCTGCCCACCCAAAATGCAAGAAGGGTCAAGGCATCCAGGAGGACATAGCACGAAACAGGGGTTTAGTTAAGCACGAAGCAGAGTCCTTATGAGGTGTAGTGGGGATAAGAAGGACTGTGATAGGCATAGTTAAGGAGAAATACAGATGTTTGTAGCCTTTAGGACCACGTGGAACACCCGTCAGGTGGAAGCTGTGAGGTGACTTCACAGCTGCTGCCTCATCCTAATCCTACCTGGTACCAGCCTGGTGCTGTATTCCTGTCTAGGGCAAAAAGAACCTTATCCTTCATATTCCAAGCATTTCTGTAGCCATAAGGTGAAGCCCTGATTTTACAGGGTTTTTCATACCCTCATGTGAGAACTCCAGGGGTATCCCTGATACACCTACAGAAAGGAAGGCTTTGGGGTGACCTCATTGTGGCCTTCCAGGACCTGAAGGGGCTACAAGAAAGATGGAGAGAGACTATTTACAAGGGCCTGGAGTGACAGGACAAGGGAGAATGGCTTCACATTCACAGAGGGCAGGGTTAGATGAGATATTAGGAAGAAATTGTTCCCTGTGATGGTGGGGAGGCCCTGGCACAGGTTGCCCAGAGAAGCTGTGGCTGCCCCATCCCTGGGAGTGTCCAAGGCCAGGTTGGACGGGGCTCGGAGCAACCTGGGCTAGTGGAAGGGGTCCCTGCCCATGGCAGGGGGTGGAACTGGATGATCTTTAAGGGTCCTTCCCACCCAAACCATTCCATTAGTCTGCCCTACCCAGGGACATCCAGACCCGCAGGAACTGCAGCCAGGGCTCAGAGCTTCCCAGTGCCTTCCCCCCAGGCTGCTCTCCAAAAAGGATGGACAGACAGATGGACCAACATATTGCTGATGTTGGGTAGGAAAGGGGCAAAGGCTCTGCCTTCCCTCAGTTCCCTGTTACCCTGTCATGGACTTTCACTTCTCTTACACAGCAAAGCTCTTCTCTTATAGTGAGGTTTCCCTCCACTGTAATTAGATTCCACGGATTTAATCCCCTGGGAATGTAGCAATTACCATATACCTGACAAGTGCTAAATGCTGCATTCCGTGGGGATTATCACCTCCGGCTGAACAGAGAGAAAAAGGGGAGGGGAAGAGAAATTTCCCCTTCCTCGTGGGCCGGGGAGAACGATGGAAAGAGCCTGATTTAGTGCAGCTGCTGGCTGGGCAGGGAGAGCGGGACACTGGGAGAAGGCATTCCTGAGAGGGACCAGACAAAATGTTTATCTCCCATAAAAAGAATACGGGTAATGCTGCACATCTGGGTCACCCTTCCCAGTTCCTGTGGTGCTTGCTCCAGCTGGTCTGTGTTTAGAGAGGGATTTTTATTAATGCTGCTGCTGCACGGAGCAAATACACTGAGAATAAGTGAGATTAAGACAATTGGTTTAATAGACTTCAGAAATAAGTGATATTAAATCAAAATCATATGCACGAAGAGGAGAGACATTGGCAGAGAAGAGGCAAATTTCTCTACTGTTTTTGCACCCCGTGATACAAGATTTATTACAGCTTCAAAAGCACAGAGTTGTTAAAAAGCTTCTTTTGTGTTATCTCAGTTATTTACAGGATGCACAGTGATGCTGTGAGGGTACCAGTCAGTGTTGATAAACTGGATAACAGCACAATAATAACAGTATTTGTATATACACTCACTCAGCTGGTTTGAAGCATTTTGCAGGTTTAGCAAAACGGGATTAAGGGACATTTCCTTGTTGATCTGACCAACGCTCCTCCGAGTGAGACTAAACCAGGCCAGATCTGATTGGAATTAAAGGTCATCATCAAAGTAAAATAACTTGATTTTGCTATGAACACCCTACTATGGCAAAACTTGGTAGGATCACCTCTGTGTTCCATGGCTATGACAGCATTTTGGTGCCAGGAACCACATGCTGGCTCCAAGCAGTTGGGAGGGAGGTACCGACTGAACTACTTGTGCTTCCTGCCACACCTCAGACAAGTCTGTAGCACAGAGAAATATCCTGCCTTGAACTGTGCTGTGACAGTGAGAGTGGCAAACCCCTCCCCAGAGAGATGCAGCTTGTCTGGGTATTACCAGGCTCTTTTCTTCTCTTAGAAGTGAAAAAGTAGCCTTGTATTTAAATATTAAATATATCATATATATATAATGTTTATGCGTTATTGTGAAGAAGTGCGAATAAAGAAAGAAAAATAAAATCAAAAACAGTTTAAGAATGAGGGTGGCTCATTCAGTGGTCAGTGGGTGAGTGATTACTGCGGTCCTGATAGAGACTGAAGAGGAGAACCTTCACTGCCCCTGAAACCAGGCTTGTACTACAGATAGAATGGTTTGGGTTGGAAAGGACCTTAAAGATCATCCAGTTTCAGCCCCTGCCATGGGCAGGGACACCTTCCACTAGCCCAGGTTGCTCCAAGCCCCGTCCAACCTGGCCTTGGACACTCCCAGGGATGGGGCAGCCACAGCTTCTCTGGGTAACCTGTGCCAGGGGCCTCACCATTCTCACAGGGAAGAATGTTTTCCTAACATCCCATCTACCCCTGCTGCAGTCAGTTTGAATCCATTGTCCCATCACTATATGCTCTTGTAAAAAGTCCTTCTCCACCTTATTACACATCAGTGTCATCAGTTTATGACACTGTGGTTCAATCCTGTGCTTCTGGTAAAGTTTTACCTCTTTTATTCCATGAAGTGAAATTCATTACCACAGATGTATGAAACCTGTACTGGTATTAAAATTCAAGCACAGCTCTGCAAATGCTCCTCTCTGACATGGGGACAAAGCAGTGTCCAACCCCAGCACGTGGGTTTGCAGTGGCACCAGTGGGGGCTGAGAAGGGATGTGATCCACACCCTATAGGAGCCCTGGACTATATACAGCAAGACTGGGAAGTCTGACATCCTCTAGAACATTTTTCTGCTATATGGGAGAAAACCCAGCTCTGCAGTTACAGATGTTACATGCCAAGGCCCTACATGGATGCTGAAATGATGTTTTTAAGATTTCGGAATAATTAGCCAAGCTTTTGTTGGTCTTTCCTGAAAGTCAAGGTCACATCTATATCTACTTAATGCAGGGTAGATCCATAAAGGGTTTGTCATGTGACACCATCTGCATTCTTCATCACATACAGATCCATTGTATGACTGAAATCAGGCACAGGGTGTGGTGTTTCTGCATTTCCTAACTCATCAGCAAGTCTTTTAAGATTACTCCTGTCTTTCAGTAGCCTGGTCAACCAGTTTAAACAAACAAAAAGAAAATAATTATTAATTGGCCAACAATAATAGGTGTCTTGGATTTCTTGAAAATCTCACCTGCGAGGACAAATCCCTTGATAGCAGCAGCAGTGGGAGCTTCTACTTCTCATAACCCTCCTGAAAATTGGATTCAGAGGTGCTAACACAGTTCCTATTAATGTTCCCAGTGACATCTCCCTGTTCCACGTGCTCTGGGACTCAGCCTGCTCAGTCCTTTCTCCGTCAGACCCTTACCAAGTCATTCCTCTCAGGAGCGACACCAGCATGGATAAGGCATGGAGTTGTTAAAGGCCATGGGGAAGGAATGGGATGATCAACAGGGAAAAGAGTTGTAGGTCAGCCCAAAAGGACTGGAGTGTGTGTGTGTTGGTGTTTCTGCAGGCAGAGTCCTTCCTGCCTGTTTTAGGCCCCCAGAAACTGAAAGCCAAATTATTCAGTGGTCCCCACTTGTCTCCTCAGCCCTGTTCCACCCTTATTTCTGAAAGAAGATTTGGCCAAACTGTTGTGTCCTTTACTCCTGGAACAAGAAATTTCAGGTTAGCCCATGTTGCTGAAAAGCTTTGAGGCAATTTTGTGGGCTTTTTTTAGTTGTACAGTCATCCCAGAACAGAAGCCTGACAGTTATGTACCTCCTCACCCCCCACCACCTCCCTGCTGTCAGCAGGGCACCTCAGACCCATCTGCCCTGCTGAAACCTCAGCTGTCCCTCTGACTGCATCTGTAGCCTTGTGCCTGTTGAAATCAGCCTGAAACCTTTCACTGACTTCAACAAAGTGAGGATTCACTTCTTGGTTAAGAGAAAAAAAAGATAGGAAGAGCCTATTGACAATTTAATCCTCCCAGTGGCTCTGGGCTGACATGAAAACTGTTGCAACCAAACCCAAGGAGCTAATGACACTTAAAAACCTGTTCTTGTCTCTGCAAGCTGTCACAGGGCTTTGTCTTCAAACGGGGTGGTGGGGGGGAAGAAACTCTATGCTCTGCAAGTGAATGAGCCACATGCATGTGATCAGGGTGATCAGAGCATGCAAAACACATTAGAACAAAACACACACTGAGGTCAAAGCGACATAAAAATGAAAGCGTTTTGTGTTCCTCATTTGCCTGACTCATTGAATCCATGGTCATGGACGTGCCTGAGCCAGACTTGGCTCCTTTGCTTTCCGTCCTCCGAGGTTGCGTGTTCCAATCGGCACCTGTTCTGCAGTAACTCTGAATTCATGTACGAGCCAAAGCCTCAAAGGGATGAACAAGAATGTTAGCTGAAAACTAGTTGCTTCTAATTGTCATGAAAACAAATGTCAAAAGAACATGTGTTTCTACTTAGCTAACTCTGCTTGCTAAGTTTGAAGCTGTTTTGTGTTAGTTTCTACCATTTAAATTAAATGTTTTGTCTCTAACATACTTGATGTGGCTTTAAGAAGCTGTGCTTCCCCCCCCATCCCCCTTATGAATCTTAATGTTTGCCTGGATTTGTTTGTAACATCAGACAAAAGACTGGCAGGCTGTGCCAGAGTGACATAGATTTTATGTTGAAACAAAGCAAAGCCAAAAAAAAAAAAAAAATCAATTAGGGGTCATTAAAACCCAAACTTTTCAATGAAAGAAATACTGTAATGGAATAGTAATACTTTGGGGTTTAGGAGTTCTTTTAATTCCTGAAAGAGCTATTTTGCACCGCCCCTCCTCCACCTCGGCTCTGTGAATCTGCTGTGTTGCAGAATGAGTCAGCTCTGGAATATCCAAACTCCACAGCTGTGCATTAGCATTTGGGAAGAGTATCACTGGGAGTTCATATTGTACATGTGGAAGCAGTGACGCTCCTTTTCAAGCCGTGGAGAGAGGACGGTTCAAAACAGAACACGTATGGATCCAGCACTTGCCCTTCAGCAGCAGTAAAGCAACTTTCCAATGGGAGTTTTCCACAGGTTTCCTTGGGGCAACAACATGGCCCATTGTGGAGGAGGAATAAGCATAGCAGGGGCTGTTAAAAGATTTTCTGTATGGCACAATTTGATGTTTGATGTCTTAAAAACTGGACGGCTTTTTTTTTTTTTTTAACTTCCCCCCCCCCCCAATTACTTGTTCCTTGAGGCCATCTCCCTACAAAAGGAACACTGGACCTTTGTTTCCTAAGGAATGGAAGCTCAACTTCAGTTCTTCCCATAACAAGTGTATTATTAGGAAAGCAAAATAAATCCTGCTAATCACAGCACTTCACTGGAGCTTGGCAGTGGAGTTACATGGACACGTTAAATCAGCAGTTCCCAAAGATGAGCTTCTGACCCCACTGGGTTCACGACCTGGAAGTGCAGAAGGAAATGGCCACACGAGAGCCAGGAACAGGAATCACAAGCTGAAAGTTTGGAAACTACTACTTTGCATAAAAGAACACAGTAGTGACAATTACACTTCGTATTTCAAGGAGAATTCAGGCACCTGCTTGGAGCAGGGAATGGGAGCGGGACTGGGAATAGGGCCGGGTCTCTGGGAAGGAGTGGGACTCAGGAGCTCCCAGAGAAGCCTGGAAGGTGGTGGGACGGTTGGGAGGGGGTCCAGTGCAGACCCTTTGCCCCCCCAGGCACTGCTGGTCCAGGCCAGAACAACCAGGAGTCACAGTGACTTGGGGCAAGGAAGGGAGAGATGATGCTCAAATGTCCAGCTCACATCTGGGCTGCATCTGCCCCTGCTCACAGAAGCACATTTTGGAAGTTTAGGCCCACAAAAACAACTCCATTTATAAAACCTGGGTTATGTCCCACAAGCACAAGTTCTTTCCTCAGCTGGTGGGATGAGTTTTTGCGTGTGGAGACCTCCTTTTTCAAAGGAGATTCCCACGTTGGCATAAAATTGTGCCGCACCTGATGGGTGAGTGTTGATTTACACCAGTGGAGAATATAGCAAATTGATTTTTTAAGGATAGATCATTAAGGTCTCCAAGTAAATATCAAGTTGTTCTGCCCCCAGTTTGCATCTGGGAGTGAGGAACCTGCTCCAGGCTGAGCTGGGAGCTGCCAGACCACTCCTGGAAATCACATGTTCCCGTCTCAGTTTGCTCCACAGACACATCTGTGCCAAAGCCCCCCTCAGGTACCCACGGGAGGGTTGGGAAGATCCCATTTTGAACATGAGGGGACAGAACAACTTCAACACCAGCTACAGTTGTTATGCTGGGGAATAATTCTCTTAAAGCCATTTCCCTTTAGGGACTGACACCATCCTGTTCTGCATTGGGGATTTTCTGTTCAGCAGGAGTTTCATACCTTTAATTTGCAACATGTTGAGTGTTCATTAGTGTAGTGCAAAACTGAATACAAAACACTTCATTTACTGGATAACCACACTGTAAACATGTTTTGCCTGGATTGGGCTGGTTGATAATATCTATTCACAACATTATTTACAACAGGATGCCCAGTGAGTAATCCTCACAGTAAAACCTGTAACACCATGCACACAGCCAGGGTAACTCAGTTCTGAAGGTAATGGATTTGACATATGTCATTTTGTAGAATGGCAAGTGAAAAGGGAAGATTTGGTGTCTGAGGACGCAGAAAATCCGCCTCCTATTAAATTACACAGGTGAGAACAGCAATTTTCTGTACACCTTCAATGGCGTGAGTAATACTGCAAATGTCAGGTGGATTTATTGGGATCTGCAGAGAATATATTTGTCTTACAAAGGGAAGAGGATTTAACTTGCACATCTAATTTTTCATGAGAGGTTTGGAAGCCATTTTAAGAGGGGAACAAGTATCTTTGCAGTCTTTTTCCAGTCTCTTCTTTTTATACTCCTCCTCCCTCTTTGAATCTGGCACTAATCCCAAAATGCACACTATGTTCAAGAGAGGGAAAACACTAACCTTGTATAATTTGAATAAATGAGCTCTACATATATTGCCACTTACAGTTCAAATTATGCAAAAATCCAAGATAAATGAGGCTGAGCATAAAAGCCCCTTAGTGTGTAATTATAAATACTAAAATGGTGTATTTTTCCAAAACAAGAAACCTTTTTTTTTAATAATTTGCATACTCTGCCGACTTTTGACCTGCAATAAAAATGTAACACAAGTTGGTAAGTGACTGAGTCAGAACAGGACCTTCTGTTTGCATCATTCCTCCTGCCTTCTGGAGTTTCAGTCTTCAGCAATTTACTCAGATTTATAGTCGTGGACTGAGCAGCTCCAGTGTGGAACCAAAAGCTCCTGTCTTTAAACATGTAAACTGTTAGATTAAAATTCCTGGGCTTCAGGATATACAGAAATTCCACGGCTCAAATTATAGATAATAAGGAAGGATCAAACCCTGAGATGCTTTGGGCTCGAATGTGTTTTCCAAGCACAGCTGGGACAAACAGGCAGGATGGCTCCTGCCTCAGCTCCCAGATGTGCCCAACGTGTCTGTGTGGGGATCCAGCTCTGAGGAGCAGCAGAGGGAAAGAGAGAACAACAGTGGCATAAAATCAGGACTAAAGTTTTTACTTCGTCCTTATTCAACATAATTTCTATTCCCTTCTGTTTCTATTCTAATTTCTAAACTATATGGATTATCATTACAAAAATGGGGTCCAGATACTTCAGTGTCTCAGGGAAGATGATACAGACTTTCCCAGTTATAAATCTGCACAGACAAAAATGCTAAAACCTGCATGATTTCAAAACATCACAGTACAGTTCATAACTTTTATAGTTATTAAGCTAGAAAATACTTCGATGATCAAATGCCACCTCTTTTTGCCTGAATTCATGAAATCACAGACTGGTTTTGGGTTGGAAGGGACCTTAAAGACCTGGTGTTTGGAAAAGGGTTTTAAGGAAAAATCTTATTTTCTAATGAAAACAGTGCAAATCCAGCAGTTGGAGCAGACAGGGGGTGTTGAGGTCTGACTAGACCTGGAGGCAACTGTGTTTGTACCTGTTCAGATCAAGGGAAAACAGCAGCAGTGCTGGGAATGGAGCTGTTGCAGAACTGGCTCCCATCTCATACAATCATCCAGCTAATTCCAACACGTGTACCCGGCTCCTGACACATTAATGTACACCAAATAATATAAAGGCTACAGGTAACACGAAAAATTAGACATTTCTCCAATCTCCCTTGTTTCCCTAAACCCCTATTATGCAAATAGCTCTATTGACCTCAGTGGGACCTGTTCAATAGTACAAGTCCCCATGGACCCAAGAGTAGCAATACTGAACCTACTTCCAGTTCTTATTTAAATAGAAAAAAATACAGTTGTCTCATTCAGCCAGACCCTGGGAACCTCAGAAATGAAAGGGGAAATGGTGCCACAGCAGCAGCTGATCACTGCTTAGCAGATTTTCAGTCCAGCCACCAAGTCAGGACTGTTTCAGCCCTAAAAAAGGCCATTTGGCTTGCCCAGGCTGAGTTTGGCTTTTGAGCCACAGAACTGTCCCGAAGGAGCTGCGCCCAGGACTGTGTTTGAGCAGCCGTGTGGTCATCGGTGAGCGGGGCCAGACATCCCCATCCTGCAGCTCCAGCCTGGCCAGGCTGCCATGCCTGCCCCTCTGATGTGTCCATGCCCTCTGGAAAAGAGGGATGAGGGGAGGCTGTGGTGCTCCCCAGCCAGGACTGTGCCAGCTTTGCCCTTCTCATGCAGACACAACACAGGGAAACGCGAGCGAAGCAGAACCAGCCCTTGTTCGGGTCCTGCAGGATCAGGTTCCTTCATAAGGCAAACTTAACGTGGAGCAACCCTTGGAGTCATCGGACTAATCATATTTCTGGTTCATTTCCACAATTACAGAAGAGGTCAAGTGGATCCTTGGTTTTAATGAGTTGACTAAAATCTGGCAGCCTGTTGTTACGAGGCAGATGATTTGTAAAAGCGGCTGTGTTTTAGATCACATCTTCCTTCCACCTTGAATAAACCTGCGCCTTTCTGTGGAAATGCTGCCTCCTTTAAAATGTTTGCTAATTTAACTGCTATTTATTATTATACATTGTGGTTGTTGCCTGCTCTGCCTGTACACTGGCTTCATTCTCTGTATTCTAATTTTAGCTGACTATAACTGAGTGGGAAAGTGCAAGACCTCTAGTTGAAATTCAAAAGAAAATAAATGGATTTTTTTATGGCCTGAAGAATCTGTTCATTACTAAATCATTTATCTTTGCAGAAGGAGTGCCTATATTCAATATGCCTTCCTAGTTCCTTAATTTTATTTCTCTGTAAGTACACCCTGTGCTTGCAAATAAATCTCCATTGAACTTCCACTGAGAGGTTTTGCTTTCGAAAGTCCCAACCAGAGTCTAATTAACAATATTAAACACATCTCAAAGGCTGTGTGTAAAGCTTGGACATTGCTGTGTCTTCCTAAAAATGAAACTTGGATGAAAATGTAAAACAACAGTGTGTTCTCCTGGGATTATCAAAGGCACATTGAGGGAAGCGGAGCAGTGAAACACATGACCTTTAAACAGACTCGCTCGTGCTTTTTGGCTTCTTCAAAGATTTCTTAAGGGGATGAGAGTCATTAAGAAGGAGGGGAGGGAGGAGAGGCATTAAGACTGTTTAAGTTGCTTTTTCTTAATTCCAAATTGTCTTCCTCTAGTGAATCCTAACTTTATTACTTACGTTGCATCTCAGGGCAGTGCAATTACATTCTTACCTTGAACAAAGACTGAACTTTGGACAGTGTTTTGAAGGGTTTACAAATAAAGTAAACGGCTCTGTTGCATAAAACATATGTATGTGAGGCAGGACTTCCTTCTTCCCAGATGAGGCACATTCATGTAATTTAATTTGTAAGCTTCCTCAGCTGCTGTTTGAAAATGTTTCCTTTCTGGTTGCAATAAACAGAAAGTTAAAATTCCCAACCCCCCCCCCCCCAATTGTTAAACTTTGGCGATTCTGTTAAAGTTACACCGAATGCAGTTTTTACCAGCTCATGTATTAAATGTTGGCTTTCAGTTTCAACTTGAACTGCTCCCTTTGTTCAGGCTGGATTAAACCCAGATAGGTTATCTAGTTTAGTTATTATTGGATTCTTCAAGTGCTGCTTAACTGTGTGTTTTTACATTCAAGTGTAGAAATGGGGAAGGGGTGGATTGGCTAATTTTGCATCTTCATTAAAAAAAAAAAAAAAATCAGAACATTTTTACATACCCAGGTTAAAAATTAACAAATCAGAATGTTGGACTTTTCACCCCCCAGTCAGACAGTGTAAGGCTGGGATAGATTTTAACCACAGGATTGAAAATGTAGGTGAAAATATGCCACTTCCAGGCATAATACTTCAAAGATGCCACATTTATTAGAGTTGACTTATGTCCTGCTGCAAACAGGGTGAGAGATCTGTCACCTCCCTGTCCCTGGCTCTTGCTCACAGAATAATGCAGGGTTGGATTTGCAAACATTTGCAAAGCACGTTTGCTTTTTACACTCAGCGTTGTGCCCCATTTCATCCGCTCTCTGAGAGCACTGGCATGAATGAGGTTTTATTAGCAGAGATATCGGGGTGGGAGAGGAGGGGTTGTGTCTATAAGTGGCTGTTTCCAAGTAAATTTGCTATTTACTGTTTATTATACTTTCACACTCTAATTATCCAGCCCCCCCCGCCCCAAAAAAAAAAGGCCATGTCATCTGACCTGAGTCCTGTGGGACCGATTGTACATCCCAAATAATGGATAGTGAAGGGAAAAGCTTGGGGACAATTAGCTGGTTGAATCTGATTTGAATAAATAGTTAACTTCTAGCTGGTGAGTTGGACTCTGCATCTGCATATGAGCAAAGGCAAGCAGCAAGAACAGCACTGCTCTGTGCTGCAGCCCTGGCAGAGGGCTCAACAACCCCCTGCCTTATGGTTTATTGTGCTCGAGCTGTATTAGTCTAAACAACTGGGAATGCCATTCCCAAGTGTTCAGGAGTCAGGACACCCTTCACCCTCACAACCCCAGCTGGCCTAGGAATCATGATGTTCTTGGAAAATACAATTATTCTTCTGTTTTTAAGCTCTTTGGCTGCACAAAAGTGTTAATTCCGAATTCAACTTGCCTATGAAATAACAAATGCGGAATTTAATTCTGGGTTGTTTTTTTTTAGGAACATAAAATTTTACAGTAAATCATGGGAGTGTGATAGACAGGCCTTTGAAAAAAAAAAAAAAAAAAAAGCAGGAATTTGTCAAGCATTACAAAGTGGACAGGTGGAGGGAGAGCATCTCCTGCAGCTTCCCCAGCCCTGCCAGGATGGAGCTGGTGCTGCTGACGCTGCCAGTGCTGCTGCTGGTCAGCACGATTGTTATCTGAGCTCTACAAGATAAGCAAAGTGAGTCACTGAGTGAAGATCAGAATGCAGGAGTTTGGGCTTCCTGCTCTCCCTGCAGTATCCCAGACTGCTGCTTTCTATAATTACATCTACAAATATCAGACTTTGGCACAAATCAAAACCTCTGCTGGACTCACTGCTTGGGTCTGGATGGGAGTTTTATAGTTATTCCTGCACCGAGCCCAAGGGAGCTCCTGTGCCTGAGCACATCTGAGGCCAGACAAAGGTCCGAGTGGCAAAATTATTGAGCTGGGATGCCAAACTTCTCCAAAACGGGCTGAGTTCCCTTTCCAGAGATGTCTCAGAGCTGCTCTTTTGCAGAAGTTGACTTTTGATGTCACACTGACAGGTACTAGAGAAAAACGCAAGCAAGTCAGGAGAGGGCACAGGGTTTTAGGGCTAAACCCAGTTCAAATAGTTTCTGCATCTGGCAGAAATAACCTGTGGTGTGCAGGGCTGGAATGCTGGCCAGCAGTTATGCTATTTTTAGGCATATTAAGGGTGATCGTTTGCCACCAAAATTAGTGGAGCCTCGTCCCAAGTGCCCCACTGAGCTCGGAGATCAAAAGCAGCTCCGGGTTTCCAGCAAGGTCCACCCTTTCTCCCTCCCCCAAGTCGTAATTAGGTCTCTCTCTTTCTCTCTCCTCCAGTTGCGGTTGTTCCCAAATTTGCTGACCTCATGTAATTCCTAATTTGACAAGCTGCTGGCTCCTTTTTTTTTTTTTTATTTTTTTTTGGCTAT
>VXAY01001630.1:1600433-1822027 GCA_013399855.1 Oxyruncus cristatus | reverse complement strand
TTTATTTTTTTTTGGCTATTTTTGTCGTAAGTTCCAAACAGCCCAGCCCGTCTTTAGAGCCTCCATTCACAGGAATGTCGGGCCGTTCGTTTCACGCAGCACAACACCCGCCACAGAGGAACCCCAGCTTTGTCTCCGTGAAAATAAATGCTTGCAAAGACAGCAAAACAACGGGGGGGGGGAAGCTGCTTTCTTTGTGTTCCAAACAATTTTGCCAAGAGCACACACACACATAGGAAAAAAAAAAAAAAAAGAAAAAATAAAAAAAAAAGGCAAAAAACCACGAGCACCTTGGGGAAACAAAAGATGAACTTGTTAGTAAGAGATAAGTTATTGGCCTTGCATTTCAGAGGAGAACAAAGATTCTTGGATGGCTTTTATTTAGACAGCTCAGATATTTCCTCCTAAAATATGTGCTGTTTAAGAGGCAAACAGTCAATGGCAGGAATTACTAGAATGCTGATGTGTTGTTTTGGATTTTCTAAGTGGAAACTGTTGTTTGTTTTGGAATTTGTTTTGAAGTGTGTTTTGTTTTGGTTTTTTTTGGAACAACCAGAACTCTGCTTTTTCTTTCCTAATATCCTTGTTTTCCTACAAACACTCATCCTTTTTTCCTAAGTTAGTTGCTTGGTGACTGGTATTAATCTCCACGTAGCTCAGAGTTCAATAGCATTTTTATTACCACCCTGATACAGAAACAAAATTAGTCAGAAAATATCTGGGAGGCCTTTTCTTCCTATTTATTTTCTTCTCTTAATTTTCTCTTTCATTTTTTTCCCCTTTCTTTCTTTCTTTCTTTTCTTTATTTTTTTCCCTTTCCTTTGTTTTTTCCCCTACTGTACAAAAACTAGTCAAAATGCTTGACCCAACCAACAAACTCTGTGGCAGGAGAGGCAGGCGAAGGGCTACCAGTGAAATGTCCCGTTTATCTTGCTAAAACTTACTGGGCAAAAATGCAAATCAATATATATCTGGAAATTAAAAAAAAATAATTACAGGTTCTTCAGGGTTCTGGGAACCTGGCAAGTAATCTTTGACCATAGCAGGGGTTTTGCAGCCAATACTTTTATTAGCAGCTCTTTAACTCCTTTATCTACTGTTCCTGCTGTCCTTCAGGAGGGAACCAGCTGCCATTCTGTGGAGAAATGCAACAGTTAGGATTGTTTTCCATGCCTGAGGTAGTGGACCGCAGGATTTACTTTGTTAGGGTTACTGTCCTGCTAAAGAGCATGGATGGCATGACAGGAACCCAAGGCACATCTGAAACCACAACATTTCCCTTTAATAAATACTGTGGGATGTGCTGGATTGCCCTGAAGTTTCCATGGGAATTTTGCTGGAATTAGATAGGGTGATTCAGATGAAGACATTTCGGTTTTCTCTCATTCAGTGTCCCTTTCCTTGCAGAACAGACCTGGCTTAACACTGGCAAACGAGATCACTTGGACCTTGTAATTACTCATGTTCTGGCTCTAATTCGTCCCTTATCCACTTGTACAGAAGATAAGAACAATAAATGGAAAAAGGAGGAATGCTGATTCCATCCTGCCACCCCAGTAATACCAACCTGCTCTGATTTGATGACCAGTGAGCAAATGACAACTGGTTCCATCTTTGCAGCACTGCAGCCCCAAATATATTCTGTATTGTTTTGGCTTTGAAACCGTGCCCAGTTTCTGTTCAGATTCTTCCAGTCAAATGAACAGATTTTTGTGTTATTTCCAATCTGCCCAGATTTATTTGCGAAAATGTTTTTGAATTCCAAAATGTAAGCACGCTATATTTTACAGTTTTGTGAGTCTGCAAATTGCAAGTAATGCAGCCCATTGGTGTCGTAAAGCCACAAAATAAAATACTAAATCCTCTGAAGCAGAACTTCATGATACTTTAGTATTCTTACGCTGTAACAGCAGGTTTTTCCTTCTGACATTGTTCCAGAACCTGCTGAAACTCATAAATCAAAGGCTGTAATAGCTCTGAAACTCAGGGAAATTGTGGTATGGTTTTTGTTTGCTTGCTTTGTTTTTTCCTGCTCCCGAGGAAAACATTTCATTAATGTTTTTAACAAATAGCTGAACAACTTAATGGCTGATCTGTTGTTTTTCAGTCACAGAACTGGAGGTCCTTGTAGCAACAGGGTTTCTTCTCACAAGTCAGAATTTGGCCTTTTGGAACACACCTAAAACCCGTGTCTGGTTTATCATAAGCAGGAATCAGCTTAATCAGGAGCTTTATGACCTTCTGAATGACTGCAAGAGGCATCTACTTGACTGGAAGGATTTTATAATTGATTTTCCTGAATCAGCAAGGATCTGCTCAAGGCTATTCAAAGTTCCAGCTATCCCCACTGGATCTGCTCCGGTTTCCCCTGTGGATGGGCTGCACTAATCCAGTCCCTATCACAAGGCCTTCCAACCTTTCCATGGTCATTCCCTAACACAGGAGCAGATAAAAACTCCAGGCAGCCTGAACTTGAAGCTGTGGCTGCCCCATCCCTGGAAGTGTCCAAGGCCAGGCTGGACGGGGCTCGGAGCAACCTGGGCTAGTGGAAGGTGTCCCTGCCCATGGCAGGGGGTGGAACTGGATGGGCTTTAAGGTCTCTTCCAACCCAAACCATTCCATGATTCTACTCTAGAAACAAACCTGCAACCATGGAGTGTGTTATGATCTGGCACCATAAGAACTGAGCTCAGAGACTGTCACACACACACATATATATATATATATATGTATATATATATGTATATGTATTAAGTACCTCAAGTAAATAGCAAAGCTAAGGTGGCATCACATCCAGAGCATTTACTGGGCTACATGTATATATTGACACTTCTTGAGGAGGTTTCACATCACACCTCCCAGCTGCAGCACAGAGAATATCCTCAAGAATAAACATAAATTCATATTAAACTCCCCGTTTGTTGGCAAAATGTCCATCTGGAGTCAGGTTTTCCTGCCATGTTTTCATTTGTTGGTTCGACAGGATTTACCGAAGTGTTTTGGAAAATTTGCATCAGAAAATTAAGATTTTTGCCAAGTGGTCATGATCTGCAGCATCTGATATTTGAAATACAGTTGGCAGTTGTGCCACTAAAACACCAGGGCAGCTAGAAAATATGAACGATTTAGGGTCGAGATACCAAAAAAAAAAACCTGGAAAGATTCAAAATTTGTAATTTTAAATATAATTTTGCTAGAATTCTGCAGGGTCTGACTTAAAAATGTTGAAGTTCCTTGAGTTTGCAGCACTGGGACAAAGTCACGTAAAACCTGTTTGTTGTCTGGGAGCTTCATCCAAAGTCCTTTAAAATCCAAAGGGACCGATGTAATTGATTTCTTTCTAGATTTTGGGAAAGGATTAAAACCAAATATGCACTAAACAATGGGAGAAGTTTTGTCCCCATCCAAATGCCCCTTGGCTGTGGTGCAGGCAGGGTTCTACGTGGTGTGCCATTGCTGTCCTGAGCAGGAATTCGGAGCTGGGGTTAAAGTGCACAAATCTCTGACACAAATACTAATGTGTGCCAGTTTTAGAAACTTTGAACTTCTTCTCCAAACATTTGTTCTCTAACTCAGTCACACATACGTTCCCAGAAAGCAAAAGGGAGAAGGGATACAAGCAGAGCCAAAGGGAATGTGTTCAAAAATTTCAGCAAATATTAACAGAACATATTTATTTATTTGCAGTTCCTGTCTGTCTTGAGCATTAGCTGCAGTAATCAAGAGAAACTTCAAGCACAGCCAGCTCCTGATATCATATCTGCTTATCATAATGTTTATTTTTTCCCATCCTTTCCAGCTTAATCACTCCGGTGTATAGATTTAAAATGGACTTTAAAATATGCTTTGCCAACTAAGTAACTATTTAAGGCAGTTCTATTACCTGTGCTTCACTTTGGTCTAGTTGGAGTGAAAATAAACTATGAAAAGAAGCCAACCTTTCACAAAATCTCAGGAGTGAGAAGTTCCCCCAGCAGTTGTAGCATGCTGTGTTCATAATTGCATGCTTTGCATACTGCCAGCATTTCAAATATGTTTTCAAGTAGGAAGAGTTCTGCCTTTTTTTTTAATCTTCCTGCCATGTTTGGTGCATAATATCCCTCTAAACACAGAAAACCAGCTTTATATTGATTGGTCATAGTGCTGCTTGCAAACTTGCTGTTTAGTCACATCTGTTATTTTTCATATAGGGCCGTTAATCCCCCATAATTAACTCCTGGCAGGCCTGATTTTCCCAGATTTCAGGATTTAACAGGAGCTCTTCCCTCTCTCGGCAGAGGTGCTTGGCACCATGTGAGTCTGCATCCTGAGAGGGGTATGTTGAATTCAAGGAGGTCTTATTAGTTGGGAAACACTGTAACTGGGTTTATTGGAACTGATCCTAAAATTGTCCATAATCCGACATGATTGATCTCCCTCTGATACACCCGTGAGTGCAGTTTCTGAAGCCTAATGATAACCCAGTCAATGTTGGTACAAATAACAGAGTATTGATCATTGGGAAGAGGTTTCCCTCTCCCCAGCCTGTGCAAATTAGCCCTTTTCATATAAATAGATCAGACTTTTATGGACCCAGAGATGGATAGTCCGACCCAACAGCTGCATCAACGCATAAAAATGGGTGTTTTGTCTCAGGAGGGGCTTTGTCAGGAGGCTTCTCCACTAAACTACCTGAAAGAATTCCTCCTGGACTGATTTGCTTGGGAATCATTCTTTCCTCATGCTAAAACCCCACAGGATTCTTTGGATCTCACACAACACAAAGCTCCAGAGGTGTCGGGGTGCTCAGGAGCCCTGAGCTGACCCCAGAGCCATCTGTGTTCACCTTGCACCCTCTAAAATTTTCTAGACAGACCAAATTGCTGATCCCTTCAGGCCAGACCTGATCAGCTGCCATGGCTTGTCATGATAATGCAGGTCTGTGCTGAGGACAGCAAACACAGTTTTGGTTGTACCCTAAAATGTTACAGGGATAACTAAAACCTCCCACATCAGTACCAGCCTTTATATCAGTGCAGCACCTCAGTCTGATGGACACTGAGTCTGTATCTTTGCAAAATTGGTCAGATTTCCTATAGAGTGTCAAGTACTGATGGTTAATTAAAATTATTAATGTAGTTAGATTAAAAAATAATGGAGGAGACACTCTGCAGACATAAATATTCATGGCTTCACTGAGTACCAACAAGTTATACTTGTTTACACCAGCCCAGGGAATTAAACAGTTCAATGCAATAAAATATTTCCTACAGAACAGTTTTGCTACTGTACAGCAAAGCCTCCAACAGATTCTAGTGTGACCTCCAGCAGGAATATGCCAACCCTTCCCTCGCTGCCAAGAAAGTCTGGTTTTGGTAAGACTGGTGTTCCAACCAGAAATTCACTCTCTTTCAGGAGTCCTCTTTTCAGCACGGAGCGAGCCAAAGGCACTGGACATGGATTTGGACAACTACGAGTCAAACAAGAGCCAGATGTTGCTGCCCTGAGAGGAAGACGCTGCTGAAGGCAGTGAAGGGAAGAGCAGGTGCCAGGAGGGTCAGAGAGAACCAACAAGACACGGCACATCCCCCTTGCGCCCCCTCAAACTCTCCCTTGTGCCTCTGCCCCCTCCTTCACCACAGGTCAGATCACAAAGCCCTGTTTTGCCATTTGTTTTAGTCCACAAACAATCGTCCAGGCAAAGGCTGATGTACAAACAAACTCTCCTTTGGGTGCAACGATTTTGGGAAGTTGGGAAATGACCCAACGTGCTGCAACAGCTGGAGCTGGAGCAGGAAGAGAGGACGGTGACTGCTGTTTCCCAGTGTAATAAACAAGTAAAATGTGCACTATTTGGTGTAGGACTGCCAGGTGTTCAAATGTGCCTTTGTACTGGGAGATACCAGCCAATTTATTCATGAAAATCTAGATTTGTTGGTGAAGGACTGTGTCCTGTCTAATGCCAGCATGGGTTTGCTGTAATGATTAAGCCTCAAGCTTTCTCACATCTGTGAGGAATGCTTAGACATTCAAGTTTAAAAATAAAAATATCACTCTGGGCAGGATTTTAACATTTTTTTGAGGGAGTGTGGGATGATGGGTGGGTGGATTAGATAGTAATCAGTTGAATAAACTCAACTGAGCTTTGAAAGTTAAACTTCAAGCTCTACAGGAAGATTTGCATGGTGGGACATAAAAAAGAGTTTAATTGTGCCTGGCATGATTTGGGTTTATGAAGGTGTACTAAATGCACTTTTATGCAATCATTTTTATGAGATATCCAAGTGCTTTAAAAACATATAAATGACTTAATAATATGCCTGAGAATTCAAGGAGGATAATTGATAGACAGGAAACGAAGGCACAGAAGGGTTGGGTTAAACGGGACTGAACGGGAGCAAATTCCACTTTGGGGAATTAAGTGAATGAAATTTGTCCTATTGGTTGTTGCCAGAGGAGAAGAATTTCCTTCCCAATAGAAATGTCATTACAGAGCATAAATACACTCTAACAAAAAGTAATATTTTGATGTGCTAAGGCATGTTTCCCTTTGTTACCCATTTTGCAGACAAGTACGTGCTGCGTTTGTGCATTCAGATGCTCCTGCTATATTTAGCAGCCTCTTTTATCCTCCACCCTTTTCTGCCTCTTTCCACACATAAAGATTCAAAGAAACATCTTTCCAGAGCATGTAAAGAAGTAACTAATGATATGCTATCGAGGAAGAAGTGTTCTCCTAGAGGAGACAGTTTCCTTTCAGAGGCACTAAAACAAAACCTCTATTGAATTCTTTTGCTCATGGCTTCATAGCATTGCTTTTTTTCTTCTTTTTTTTTCCCAACCACTCTTAAAACTGCACATGCTGACATGAGACTGTACAACGTGCCTCAGTATTGCCACATTCACTGGCATTTATTCCTGAATCATGGGAAGATACAATTCCTAACCCAAGTGTTCAGAACACAATTCAGTAGGTCACTTCTTAGCAGGAATTTCTTTGTTGCAAAGGTTTTCTGGGCTTGGAACTCCACACATGCTCCAGTTCATTTCACCCCATGAATATGAATTTATTGCTGAGGATGGGTCCCTGCCACTGACGCATAATCAGGCTGGTTAAATGTTCTAGTGGAGACAAAATATTCCAGGAATCTTAAACATTCAGGAGAAAGACGGGGTAAAAGGGCTTTTCGAATACCAGGGAAAGACTGTGGTACACTAAGCATTTGCAGTAAAATAAAAAATATGTTTATGCTGCCTGCAAACTCTGCATCTGCCTCAATGGCACAGCCTTTCCTAAGCCCTGTGGAAAACCAGGTAATGTTTTCAGCTTGCCAGATGTGGCAGGTCTTTACTAAATGTTGCATTGCACTGTTACAAGCCCTTGCTTGTGTTAACTTGTTGTGTTTGAAAGCAAATTTGCAAGCAAGTGGAACTTGTATCCCTATATGTCAATAATTCCTCATCACACTCAACAAAAAGTCATGGCTTTCCTTTTTCCCCACCCCCTGAATGTGAAATTGCAGTAAATCAGTCAACAGCACTGTTTAGCATATAAAGCAGAAAACTTCAAAGCCAGGCAGCCTTTTCTCTCCACCTATGAAATTCCAGACCACGCTCCTAAATTCGGGGAAATCTACTCGTCCTTTCTACTTACAATTCAGAAAGCCTTGGCGATGCATATTAAAGGGCTGCTGTCAGCTCACATTGTTTAAAAATGGACTGATTAAAAAAACATTTTGGGAAAGCACCCTTTATACACTGTGTGAGAAACACTCCCCTGGAGCCGCTGCTCCCGCACAGACCTGCATCCCTCCAGCTGACAACCCCTTCCCAATCCAAAATTATCTTTATGGTTTGACTTTCTGAATGCCATTTCAATACCTTTTCCTCTTTTTTCTGGGATTTCCTTAATACTTACTCAAAGGAAGTGTTCCCACGTGTGCTCACTCCTTTTTCTTTTTTTTTCCTTTCATGGACTTGTCTTTTACCAAATCTTCAGCTTTGTAGATATGGAAACACCAGTGAAGTTATTTTGCCTCCAAATGCCCATGTTCTTAGACTATAATATGTTAATCTTTATCTTAAATAAGATAACACAATATCCCATTAAAATTCTCCTGCTGTCAAAATAAACAAAATTATTTATTTATTCCAAATGAACAAAACCCCAACAACTTGCCCATGATAAATGATATATGTAAGATATTAAATTTGCGTATCGGTATATTTGATGTAGAGGGTTTTCTGTATGTTTTCTTCAGCAGTGGCATTGGCAAGACATTCCTACTCCTTTTCCACCCCCTCCCTTCTTTCCTGCCCTGGCCAGACTTCACCACCCTCATTTATATAGATTTAAACTTCTATAAAATCTTTAAGATTGTGTTATAACCCAGATCATCCAAATTACCCTTTAGAAGGAAATTTCTTCCCTGAACATAATGTATCATCAAACTGTGCCCTGAATCCCCCCAGTTCTGCCAACACCTATAGGAGGAGGAGCCAGTCCATACTGAATTAGGGGATGGTTGTTTTCTGCAGCTGAAATTCATTTCTTCCCACAGAAGCAGCACGAGCTCTGTGCACCATCCAATGCCTGCTGAACCCTGGCGAGGTTGGATTTCTTCACTCTTATTTTAACCGGTTAATTATCACAAACCGTTTCCCTCCTGCTCGCTGTGTGTTTAAGAGGCACAGGAAGCAAAGGGATGGAGAATTCCTGCAGTTACACCCCGGGCTGCTGCTGGTGAACGGCTGAAATCTGGGCTTTATGTCTACATTACATTAACAAACCTCTCATTTGGATACATTGCCCTTTCCCAGGATCTCGTGTGCAGCTTTGCCTGTGCCTGATCCACCCTCACTGGAATCAACAGAAAAACTCTCCTTGGCCTCAGTGATTTGGAGACTCTGCCCCGTGTGGACTGAGAGATGAGGGGAAAAATGGAATAACCGTATCACCACAAGCCTAAAGGAATACACTGCAGTGTGTCTTCTTTTGATAGAAACATTTATTTTATTAAAAACAGTAGCCTCAAAAATCAGGGGTTTACCAGGGTCTGTGCTCTTTCACTGACATGCCAAATAAACTCAGTGTGCCTTCACACACACTTACTCATAGCGAAGTGTAATGTTAATCATGGTTATCAACGTAAACAATTCCCACCTGCAACTCATGGGCTACACAGAAAACAGCTCCTTGAACGGGATCTGAAGTGGTTGGACCCAGAAAGCCACACACAGGAGTCTCAGAAGAATTATTAGTATTATTTAGAGCTATTATTAGTATCATCAGAACCCAGCCTAGTGGAAGGTGTCCCTGCCCATGTCAGGGCTTTGGAATGAGATGATCTTTAAGTTCCCTTCCAACCCAAACCATTCTGGGACTCCATGGCTCTGTTACAGGTGAGCAATGTTGCTATGTTTGCATATTTCTTTATGAAAGTGGGAGTCAGAAAATGTAAATGACACTGGGTTCACGAAAGTGGCGACATTTGAACCCAACAATTAAGCATCAGTCTGATGTAGCAGTCAGACCAGTCTCACAGTCGGTTCTTTCTCATGCCAGTCAGCCATTAGGCTGGCCTAAGTGCAGGGCTAAATTGTGCTTTGCTTGCTGCATATTTTAATCCATGCAACACAATGGGACACGGAGATGGCCCATAACAGAAGCTCCAGCGCCTCGAGTCCAGATTCCCAAGCCTTCAGCTCCTTGCAGTTATCAGTACCTGAACTACCTAATTGAAGTGAGGGTTGCATCTGTCAGCACAGCTTGCAATCCTGCCCGCAGAGCAGTCCAGACACGGGCTGTGGGTGATGGTCAAGGCAGATAGAGCCGCAGCAGTTTAAAAAGCTCCTGCCTCCAGCTTGTTACTGTTTCCCAGGTCCCCCCTCCCAGCAAGGCACAGGTAGCTCAGGAACACCAGCTCGGAGTGGGGTGGCTGTGATGGGCCATCACTGCCCCACAGCTGGAAGGACATCAGGCCGTGCTTAGAGTGCCCAGTCTGAGACAGGACAGAGCCTTAGCTCAAAGTGCCAGTTCAGGTGGGCTTGGGAAAAGGTTCATGCCTACTGATTTTGGCTGCAGGAGCATATTCCCAAATGCTTGCAGCAATAGTTGTTAGATGTCCCCCACCCATCACGTTGGTGCCAACAGGGACTGAGGATTCTCTTGTTTACTGGGATCTGCAGGAATTGCTGTGGCAGCTGTTGCCAAAAATACATCGAAAATGTGCATTTTTGAAGTGCACCAGATCAGATCATAAGTCTGAGGGTCCAGAATCTTATCTCTGATGAAACCAAGCTGTCTAGTGATTCACTTTTTTGTCATTCTACAAAATGCTGCTCTGTGGAGGAAGACAAGCTCTGTGACTCACGGTGTCTGTGAGGAAAGGTGGGTACAGCTCGTGTCTGTCTGTCTGTCTGTCTGGGACTGAGTGGGGGACTCAGACTTCTACAATACCCGCTGACAAAGGCATCTTAAACATAATTTAAATCCACTACATGCTGTTGCCTACCAAGTTGTATCATTTTATCATAAACCAAAATCTGTAATCAAGGAGATGCTCTCTCCCCATTCATCTTCTTCCCCAGCTAATCTTGTATAAGCTTGAAAAGAACTCTGAATTATTGTGTTTCTTTCACCATGTCAGACAGGTCCATGAAGATTTTATTCTCTATCCCACTATCTTAAGTGGATGTTTTTTTTGTAACTTATAAATGTTTGCATTAGCAGATGGTGATGTTTTATCCTTCATCATAGGTCCTTAAATAGATTAAGTCAATGTTGTCAAACCCAGGGGAATTAAGGAAAGTCAGGCACACAGGAAACCTTATGGCCTGTGACAAATCAATACATTTCTTAATCTCCATTAGCATTGGGATTTCTACTCTAAGAAGCTAATAGTAAGAATTCCTGGTCTCCCTCCTGATTTTGATGCTGAATTACAAAGACAATTATCCCTTATTGTTATGGTTCCTCATTTTTAGGAGGAAATTGGATATGAAGTAGCTCCTGTCCACTAAACTAACTGGGTCCTGCCACCCTACACATGTCCTAATGCTGACTTGTCATGTGCGTTTGTCTCTGCCTGTTTCTGAGCAATGTTCCATCCCAGAAGAATCCAAATTGGAACCTCAAAATGTGTTGCTGTCCCATCCTGAGCAGGAGCCTAACCACAAACTGTGGGTTATTCCGGTCCCTTCTCACTGAACAGCGAATATTCCCCAGCCCTCACCTGGGACAGAAGTTCTGTCCCACCCTCCAGTTAGTTCACAAAGTTTCCCTGTGCACTGCAAGCATCTTGTCACCAGCTGGACTGGTGACAACATCTATGGCAACATCGAACTGAAACATTTGCTCTGCATTGGGGTTAATTGCAGTGGCCATCTGGATTAAATGCAGCAGCCAAATCTGCATTAATAACCCTTTCCACCTGGGATACCCCATCTGCATTACCCAAGCAGGCACTTTGAGTGGCATCAGTTCCATTTTTTCTCAAGCCACAGCCCGCACACTTCTGCTCCTTTAAACATCAAGAAGGCAGTTTCACAAAGCTGCTGCCAAATGAAACAAAGCAAACCTTCCCCACGAGTGGGGAAAAAAAAAGGTAGAATATTGTCAAAAATAAATAGGAGGTATATCCAAAGTTTATTTTAACTTTTAGCCAATTTGGACTTCTTTCCCCCGAGGTTAGGTGTTCTCAGGATTAAGAAAAGCTGAAAATCATTGCTCAGTACTTTAAAGAAAGGGAAAACCATGCCTAAGGACTCTAAATCAAAGACAGATTCCTGTTCCCCTCACCTAATCCTTCTCGGGAGCAGGGGAGAAAAATGTGATGGTGGGTGGGCATTAAGGACCAAAGCAGAAACATGTTTTCCTACTTTAATAGATAAATGCCAAAACCTTTGGATGGAGCAGCTCCTTGCTTTGCAAGACCCTCAGAGGAAGTCAAATGCTTCCTCACCCACCACACAAGAAAGTTCCATCAATTCCAAACTGAGGGATCCCATCAGGCTATCCCAGCCTGGCAGACCCAGCCCTCCCAAATGAAACAAAAAGCAAACCTTCCCTTGTTTGAAGAGTAAAGGCTTCTTGTCTCAGAAGTCACGGAGTCCCACAATGGTTTGGGATGGAAAAGACCTTGTTCCAACCCCCTGCCATGGGCGGGGACACCTTCCAGCAGAATCAACGCTTACCAGTCATTCACAACCCCAAATGACAATATTCACTTTGATTTAATAATCATATATGAAAATAAATCTGATAATCTCGGAATAGGGACAACAGGGCAGCCAAAACTGAGATGCAGTTTGGCAATTGTTGATGTTGGTGGGGCTGAAAGGCAGTACAGACCTGATACATCTTCAGAGAAACATCTTCTGTGACACTGAGTCCCAACACAGGTTCTCATCTAGAGAAACCTGACCCACGGGGTTGATTTTCCACCCCTGCCCAGCGGGCAGAGCAGATCCATGCCCAGCTATCTGTCCCTGCTGGGGTGCCAGGAGCATCCCAAGGACAGGTGGCTGCCCCTAGGTACATGTGAGAGCCTCAGGTGTCCTGCTCAGACCCACCCACAGGTGCGAATTCCAGCCCTGCATCTCTGGGAGCTGGAGCTCCAAAATACCCGAATTCTCAGTTCACTGTATCCGCCTGACTCTGCCCGGCATCGGTGACACACAAAATCAACCAGCTTATTTCTTGGGAATTTTGTGTGTGTGTGTGTGTGTGTGTGTAAGCAAGGGGGCTTTGAAGTAATTTGCTCAGGGGCAGTGTGATCTTTGAAGCCTGCTCTGAACTCAGCTCATTCAAGTCCTGTTCCTCTGTGAACACTTTAAATACAGCACAGGGGGGACACGGGTCTTCCCCTCCCCAAAGTGACAAACACTGGTGATGGCTTGTGAAACCCAGTTCTGCATTTTGCTTCAAAGTGGTTTATTCCATAAGCTCCTGAAGCTTTTTGTATTGATCCCAGTTAAGGGCATCTGTCTGCCAGTGTCTCCTGGTCTTCTCCTGGCTGCTGACTGTGGCACCTCTGCCTCTGAGGGAAATATGAACCCTGACAAATGGATACAGCCAGAGAACTTCTGAAGCAGTGGATCTGTTCTCTGCACCTTCCCAGAGAAAGGGAATCCAGGCTTTTATATATTTTGTGTAGATAGAGTTAAAATGTACCTAATACAGACAGGACGGAAATGAATCTACATTTTAATGTATGTTTCTCACAAAACAGGTTTATATACATTTTATAGATGGCACAGTTTAGACACATGAAAGTATAAATAGGTACCAATAGGTATCAAACCTATCAAAAAAATCCCCAAACACCCTATTTGAGTTCAAGCAAGCAGAATTTTAAGTCTTCCTAGACATGCAGTCCCCCAAAACCTGCCAGGAAATATATAGAAAAAAAAATCTTTACATAAATTATTATTATGGTCACAAGAGCTAGTGAAGGACCGTACCAAATTGTTCTGACTTCCCAACAAATCAGAATAAAATGCCTTTTGAACCAGATGGCAACCCAGTGGATTGGAATTATACATTGGGGCTACAACTACCAAGTTTGGCAGAGATTCAAACCCCATGAAGTCACCTCCAGAAATGGCATGACTTCTGTTTGTGAGGGTGAAGGGTGCAGGAATTTGAGTAGCTCCTTGTGCTTTGTTCTCCTGAGCCCCAGAGCTCCCAAGGGAAGCAGCAAAGGCATCAGGGCCTCCACCACGTGGATTTGGGGGGTCCTGCTGGCCGTAGGAAATTAAGTGGTTGTAAAGCAGCCCCAGCTGGGCCTCCACCATCACCAGCAGGGACAGGAATCAGTGTAGAGACCAATCCAAACCTGATTCTTCTCAAACCTGGGAGCTGAGCTCTGGGGTTCTGGTTCAGATCTCATTCCGGTGACTGTGGGAAGTTACAGTTTTCTTTTTTTTTTTATCTTTCCACAGGGAGGACAGGGAAGGACAACGTCAAGCAGCAAAATTCACACACACAGAAGGGCTTATGTCAACCTTTCCCACGCTGGCTCCTTATTTTTATAGCTCTCCTGCCAAGGTGGTTTTACAGTGTTTGTGCTCCCTGTTTCCTCATAGACACTCCTGGACTGGCACGAGCAAGACCAAACCACCTGGGTTCAGCCCAAGGATCTGATTTGGGGTTTGTCTAGACTCGATGTGTATCACAACCATTGGCCACTGCCTGGTGCAAGTCACATTCCTGGACACATTCCTGATCCAGGGGCTTTCTCTAACACCGGCAGTAGCTGAGATTGTTCAGGGGTTTAGTGGTTGGGGGCCCGAGAGAAGGAAGTTCATCTTAAACCTGAAAGATGAGTCGTGGTCTAACCTATCTTGTGGCTGAAAAGCCCACAGAGAGGAGATTCCAGCAGGATCCTAAGGGAGAAGGCAGGTAATTAGAGAAGAGGTGCAGCAGGTGGAAGAAAGTGTTGCCTTTGTAAACGGATGATGGGAAGCTCAGTGCAGGAGACAATCAGACAAGGGCAATGGAGATATTTTAGCTTCTGCACGAAGGGAGATTAATGCCAAAGAATAACATGAGATTAGGAGCTGGAGTTTTATTGGGAAGCTCTTTCAGTTCTGGCCTTAAAACTGTAACACCTTCAAAACACCTTGTTTTGAACTCAGCCTCGGTGGGACACGGCAAATATAAATAAAAATTAACTCAGAAATGAAAGAGTGTCTATTTGTGTAATATTTGTAGCTGTTTAAAACACTGTCTGTGTTTACTTGATTCCGACTTGACTTGAGGTGGATTACTAAGAGAAGCATTTAAATGACTAAAGCATTTGCAAAACAACAGCACAATTGTTGTAAATGTTGGAACATCCAAGCTTGAATCTCTATCCTAAAATATCCGATTATTTTCCACTAAATTGTAAAAAGGTTTTCTAAGGAAAAGTTCTTCACAAAAGGTTCTCAAATAACAAAAAGCACCATAACTCTGTCGGGGCCAGCATGTTACTCCAAACACACTCAGACAGGTTGTGCAGCTCTAGGGGCTCCCAGATTTAAATACTCTCTGCCTGTAGTTGATATTTCTCTGCCCTTACAGTGTTGTAATGCTGCATTCTTTCAAGATCACTCAGAGCTGAATCATACACTCTATCACTTAAGGAAAAGAACAGCCTAATTAAAAAGTAAAAGGTGGTTTTGCCATCTCATTCTAGACAAACAACTGAAATGGAAGGATGAGAAGTTCAGAACAGTAAGACAATGTAATGAAAAACAAATATTTAAGAAGTCAAATTTACCCCTTTATAACTTATTTCACAAAGGAAGATTATCCATTGTCTTTCCAAAGACAACGACCCCGACTGTACATCTCCTGTACAACAGAAAGAACAGCAATCCTGAAATTATTCTAAATGTCTCACATGCCTATCGATTCCTTCAAGTTACAAGAGCTAAACAAAGACAGAGAATCACACTTTGACCCCTTTAAAAACATCAAAGTGTCCCACTATCAGTCCTGAATCTTCCTTACAACCCAACCTTTGGCGATTGTGTTACAGTGCAACTGATTATTCATAATCTGGCCTGAGACTACAAATTATTTATTGATTTTTCTCTAATATTATCAAGTTCTAAAGAATAATTACTGGTGTAATAGTTAGCCAAGTTGTTATGAGAATTGTAAGCCCTTTTGGTTAATGCATGGCATATGTCTGAGGCATTCAGCTAATTCACATATCTGTCTGCACTATTAATAGAGAAGGTTACATGCCAATTATCCAGGGTTCAATCAGCCTGTTAGGATACAATAGCTGCAGTGTTCACACACTTGATGTGCCACATTCCTCACAGACATTATAAGCAGCTGGTCCAGATAAGACCACTGGGGCTTTAATATTTAGGAATCACTCCTTCATCCAACCTGGATTGTGGATTTTTTTTTTTTATGTTAACTGTGGTTCTTTTGTTACCTCTGGTATATTTAAATTATTTTTAGATACAGCAGTGTTGAAGTCAACTGACATTGAAAACAGGGAAAAGAGGCCATTGTAAATGGCTGGAGCAAACCCGTAGACACAATGGATTGGGGAGTTCTCCAAATTCCCCCAAACCAACAGCATTCTTGTGTCCTGAGGAGGCACCACAAGACCTCCATTATCCCCCAAACCTGCAAAAGGGAGCTCGGGGAAAAGACTGCTCCGTGCTAAATGCTTAATCTCATTTCATTATTTTGCCTGCTCTACTTAAAAACCAAAATAAATAATAAAAAAACCCCAAAATCAACAACAGCACAAAACAACAAACCCGTTAATTTCAGTCGTTATTTGTTCTGCATTTTTATTTCATTATTAACATTCGGGAGGCGGTGACTTTGGAAGGATATTCTTATTTAGTTTAGCGAAAGGTAAGAAGCAGCATGCAAACAACCAATTTAGAGTGGCACGTTAGTGAAGCCACTGTGAGCTCGATTGGGGATTTCACCACATGAAAACCAGACATTCATCTGTTCCCATGGAGATATTCCTTCTCCCAGTCAATCAGGGAGCTGTTCAGGTCAAACAATAGGCAGTGGTTCCTTTTCTCATCTTACAAATAGATACCCCCCTCCCTCCTCCTCCTTCTATTTACGGGCGTTCTCGATAACATTTAAACACCTACAAAACAAGCAATAACATTTCGAATGATTAGAGAAAAGCGTTTGCTGAGATTTTTTTTTTTCAAGCTCACAGAAAAATCAGTTAAATAAAAACGAGGCCGTTCTGGACTCTCACACCCCATGTGTGCCCTAAACTTTTGAACACGATATTTACAATATTTATACGAAGACAAAGTTGTCTACAAAGGATTTGAGGATTATTTGTTGCAGGGCCACCCTAAAAATGTGTGATTTCTGTGATAATTGCATGCAACTTTTTAATTGCCAGAGCAGAGCTAACAGAAAAGCAACACAGAAGGATGGTGGGGAAGATGCAAAGCGTGATCACTCAGAGCCATTAACTGTCTCCTAAAAATAAAGCACTTGTACAACACAGGACAGAGGATGGAAATGATGTTTTTAACGATGCTGCTCCTCTCAGGTGTTCAGAGGGAGCACCACACCAGAGCACAGGGTATGTTTAGCTACAAAGTCGGACAGGCTAGAATGATGTTCTTAACTCACTGTTCCAAAAAGCTGTGTATTTAAGCATATTGTTATATAACTCTACGTGTATTTGTACAGTTATATCAATTTCCAAGTGATTACTGAGGAAACCACAGGTGCATTTTCCTCTCTTAAAAAAGTCTTCCCTACACTTTATTAGGAATTGCATTTTCCTCTCCCAAAATGCCTCAGTTGTTAAGCTTTGCAAATGCGCCGACACTTGAGGGGCACCTGAGGAAGGGAGCTCATGAACCCAAAGTGTTTAAGGCCCTCCTTCCCCTTACTGACAAGTTCTGAACCCGCAGACCATGTTTGGCAGAGCTGCTAAAATTCCTTATTAACTTCTCGATTCGTTCATCACGGTGATGATTAATCCCTTGGGGTCTTTATGCAAGATGTATGACTTGGCAGAGGGGACAGAGCACCCAACTAAGGGAAAAGCAAGCGAAATTCCATTGTTGCTTAACCATCAGGTAGAACTAATCAGCACATACCTGCCCACAGCCTCAGCCAGGTGGCAAAAGGATACCAAAGAGATGTATTGCAGCTGGATGGGGGGAAACCCAGGGTTTACTGCACAGAGCGGGAATCTAAGTCCTGTCTGGTGCTATATTGGCAGGATAGGGGGACAATTAACTCTCCTCAGAAAATAAATTCCTTAAAAGAGGGTTGCCTCTTTTTCAAAGCTTGTGTCTGAAAAGCAGTGTCCCAGCTTGTCGTGTCCACCTGCAAGTTGAATGTCAGATACCAACACCCTGATATCTGGCTGTGTAATGGCAGTTCTAGTACTTAATCACTTAATGAATACTGATAGATTAATGAACTTCCCAGATTAAAAAGAACCAGCCGAGATGCTACACCGCTCTGCTCCGAGTTCCTTCTTAAATACCATCCCTGCTGGGAGGCACCAGCGTCTGTTCCACGGTAGAAACAGCACCCTAAAACTCTCCCTGTTGCTCTTCCCCTTGTTTTACCCACTAATTCGGGGCCCAGCTCCTTGGGAAGCCTGGGAACACAATGCCAGGGATTCATAGCGGGCCTCTGGGTGTTACTGTGTTACAGCCACCGAACAAAGGTAACCAGCTCCTGCCAAGGCTGTGCCGAGCACAATCTGGCCCGTCTGGCATTAACCAGAAATGCATTTACGTTTACTGCATCATTTTCCAACGTGATCCCTTAAGGGAAAAGGATAGGAAGGAAATCTCGAGGCGATTTTGGTTCAGATGAAATCTCCAGAAGTTTAAAGAAGAATTCGCGTTCAGCTCGCTGAGTAAGAATAGAACAGGAAACTGCAAATGACACCAGTGGGTTGGATTGTACGATTAAGTAACTGCCCTCCTTTTTAATGAAGTCACTCAAGTACAACTAAACAGCAAAGCAAAGCAGGAAAGTCAATAAACTCTCGTTGCTCTAAACAAGCCTGGCCAGTTATACGGCTTCTCCGAAAATTGCATTTCCAGCCCCACGCGGGAGATTTCATTTCTCTGAACGATTGGAACAAAGAAATGGGAGCTCGGAACTGCTCCTGCCCTGCTCAGTAAATAACCGGGGGGTTGTAAATTATAAAGTCAGAGATGGTTAATAAACAGACAAAATAAACGCAATTTCTCCCTGCAAGCCTAACCCGGCATTAAGCGCCCTTTGTGCCATTTAGGCAGAGCCCAGCGAGCACCTATTCTAGTCAGGGATTTCTCACCTATTGAAAGCAACATTTGCAAGTGACTTACCCTTTGAAACCTCAGCTGCTGAAAGGGGACTGATGGGCTGGCACCTGTCCTTAAACCGCTTTTATCTATTGAATAAGGCCTGGCTGAATTAACCGTTTTAAAGGCGAGCGCTCTGTTTTCGCATACTGTAGTTAACCCATTAAAGGAACAATATCCTCGCTCATCGCTCTGCCCGAGGGTTTTTATTTTTGTGGGGTTTTTTTAGTGTTTGGTTTTGTTTGTTTGTTTGGGTTTTTTAAATCGTCTTTTCTCTCTCTTTGGAAGAAACGATTCTGTGCAAAACCCGACTGCTTCCATAAACGCCGAGGGCTCTCTGTGAAGCGTCCTCCATCGGCTTGTTCAAACCCAAGCTCGGTATTGAGTAATTCTTGGTCGCATATTCCTCCTGTGCCTTGATGCAAAGAAATTAGATCATGACCTTTCATCTCAGCGTGGTGAGCAGATCCTGTGTCTACTCTCACTGTCTGCAACGCGAGGGATGTGAATGAAAACTCAGAGAAATAACGTGTATACATGCATTCAATGGTATTTTGTGATAAGGCCAACAATGGAAAATACAGTGGTGGATTTTATTTCCTTTTACTTCTTCCCTGAAGTATTTCAAACACACTGTAGTTTTACAGACAGCAGAAACTCTTTAACTTGCTGAGGCAAAGCAAAAGGAGCAGGCAAGCATAAAAAGGAAGTTGCATGTCATATTAAAAGTGAGCTAGAACTGTCTGTGGTGTTAATAGACAAATAGAACAAAGGAAAGCAGCAGACAAAACATTATCTGGAAAAGAAAATTTAACTCTCTCCACCCAAAAGCAGAACTTTTGAAGAGCTAGATCCTCAGTTTGTGGCCAGACCTAAGAAAAGGCAAAGCAAAACCAGTGGACTAATTGATCCTAGAAGCAAACTGAATCCCCGTTAGGGATTTTATGCTTGCAAAAGAGGGTGGAGGGAAATCAAGCAAGAATAATTAGCTGCAAGAAGCCCTTCCCCTCTCAGAAAATCTCTCATCAGGTCTGAGGTGGAAACTGTAAGAGAAACTCTGCTTCCACTTCAGGAAATAGGAACATGATGATTTCTTTCACTAAGATGAAGATCTCAGCCTTGATGCTGAACTCATTTCTGTAGGTATTGAGGACTTACTGCCCCAGAACAGGAGAAAAAAAACCCCAACCAAACAAACAAACTAGTTTGCTACAAGTTAAACTGGTGTAATTTCTAACGTTCAACAGAAAAACTTGCATCTGATGGAAGGAAACAGGCCCTGCCACCGGGGGTTTGCCACAATGTCCTGATCTGAAGTTACAACTGCCCAGGAAGGGCAGGATCCCAGCCGGGCCCGAGCTCAGGGCATCCGGACCCCAAGAGAAAAGAGCAACAATGAAGGCAGCAGCCAGCACAACACATCGATCACTTTGAAATAATATTTGCATTTTTATTTTGCCCCAGTGCAGCAGAACAGTAGTGGGAGTGTGGGATGCACGTGTTCAGACTGGTGTGAACTGGGAGGGGGGGGCTGAACTGCAGAGGCCCCAAACCGCACACCACCAGCGATTCATAAGAATTAATTCTTAGATGCAGATTTCCTGATTTTTTTCACTACTCCATTACATGGGAAGTTCTGGGGAAATCCTGAGTCCTTTGGCATCAGTAGCAAAAGTCATTAAAGAGGACAGCGAGAACATTTATACCAAAGACCAACCCCCACAGTTGCCAGGTTCCATCCTCAAGGCTGTATTTCCAAGAAGATGAAAATTAGGCTGAATTTAGATATCGTTATCCTGGTGTGATTTATTCAAACCAGATGCCTAAAATTCCTTATGAGGGCTTACAGTAACTATTAATCAAGTATTCATGTTGTAACGGCTGTAATCGAGAGTTCAGATCTGCACTCTGCTTCACATATCAAGAAACAAGTCATTTTTTTAAATTTCCTTCACCAAAAAGGGATCAAAGAAAATTATGGTAAACAACATGTAGCTCCCATGAGCCATCACACAGGATCAGCCTGGAAAATTCCTACATAAAAGAAAATACTAGTAGTAATCTCTTATATAACTTGTGCTGGGTAGTACACAGGAATCCCAGGGATGAAAGACAGACTCGTGGAATGGTTTGGGTTGGAAGGGACCTTAAAGCCCATCCAGTGCCACCCCCTGCCATGGGCAGGGACACCTTCCACTACCCCAGGTTGCTCCAAGCCCTGTCCAACCTGGCCTTGGACACTTCCAGGGATCCAGGGGCAGCCACAGCTTCTCTGGGCAACCTGTGCCAGGGCCTCCCCACCCTCACAGGGAACAATTTCTTCCAAATCTCTCACCTAAATTTCCCCTTTTTCAGTTTGAAAATCCTAACACAGACTGGAGAGGTCCTGGCCCAGAGGCACCACAGTTTAGAGATTACAGGGCTCTAAATACTAAAACTGCTCATTGGAGTGTGTTTGCTTCAGGTGACAGAGAAGAAGACACTTCCTACAAGACAAATCATATGGTGTGTGTTCTTTCCAGTGCCAGGGTACCCTACACAGCTCCTGCAGCCTGGGCTTTGCACTGAGTAAGCCGAGATGCTGAGGAGTCCTCAGCTGAGTAATGTAAATATACCCTGAGATGAATAATCAGGGCTGACACATCCCTTACTCACACCCTGATGCGTTATTTGTGCAGTCTTCAGCTTTAGAAACATTTCAAACAATAACACCAAGTAGAGGCAAAGGGAAGAGACATGCCATGGATGAAGAGCGTGGGCAAACAACAGGCCTGAGGGTTGGTCTGGGTTTAGAAGAATATGTAAACAAAATGGCCATAAAACCTGAGCTTATGTGTGCTACATATTGACCCGAGCATAACTGCTTGGTGGAACAACCAAATCCCAGAGCATGCAGGAAATCAAGTTTTCTAACAGGATGTTATCAGAGGGAAATAAAATAACTTAGTTCTGTAGCTATACTTAGTGCTGGTTGCTATTAATTGTCCTGAATATACATAACCAAGGCTTCAACATCAAACCTCAACAGGATGCTCTGACATACTCCCTGCTTTACTTTCAGGCAAAAAAAGTAAGTCTTTTATATTGCTAATTAGCAAGTTTAATTGTAAAGCAAGCTGTTTGCATAAGAACATGTTCACCCCAAAATATAATGAATAGTTGTAAATTACGTCCACCAATTCTTTAAACTCAGATAATAGCCTAAAGAAAGTCAGGATATTACACAGCAACAAAAACCCACCACTGAAAAAGCTCCTTATTTCCTCTCAGGCTTTGGCCCTCTGTTCAGAGATGTGGAAAAACATATTGCTAGGATGTTTTGTTACTGCAGCAAGATTACATGATTCTAGGGGTGCCACAAGCACAAGAAGAGAAAGAGGTGGTGCTAATGTGGGCTGGTTTTCATCACATGCTTGAAAATAATCCTTGTGATGTACCTTTGCATGAAGAAATTCAGTTACTTCAGATATGGCATCGATCATTTTATATCTGAAGCCAAATCATTACGCCAAGGGACTTTTTATTCTAATTATTTTGTTGCTTCATAGTTAGTCCTCATTTTTTTATTAAAAGCAATAAGAAATATTATTCTTCTGCTGAATTTTCTCTAGCTGACTCCTCACCCCATGGATGATAACTCAGAAGCTTGACTTCTGTACAGCAGCTTTGGGGTTTTGTGGGTGTTTTTCTTTTTAATTTGCACAACTGAAAGTCAGTCAATAGGCTGGTGCACCTGACTCAGCTCCCAGGTATGCCCGTGTATCTTGGGTGTGACTCCTCTGAAGTCAATCTGGCATAAAATTATAACAAAATTGAGCGTGGAGGGCACTCTAAGAGCTGTGAACAAGCCCTTTCCCAAGGGTCTCATCCCTGATTTTCCCAGCCCCTCAGCCTGGCTGCATAACCCGGGGTACAGAGCACTGCCAAGAGCCAAACTCTCAAATTAGAAGAGGTCGCTGATAAAACACCAGACACGTAAGAGAAAGGCACAGACAGGAACAAAACCTCCAAGTTAAAAACAATAACCTGCAAAAGGTCAGGGCTGGAGCACCCAGGAACCTGCCAAGTGCTGTGCCCTGTGTCAAACACTCCCGGGTTTGGGTTTCATTTGTGGCTGTAAAAAACAAGCCCCTTCCTTTCTCCTCGATGTCTCTGTGTTCTGCTGTCACGTGAAGGATCTTCCTCATTCCCAGATCACAGCAGGAGATCCCAGAGAAGTGGGATCCAACTAAGGCGGGGCCCAGCCTTACCCAGAACATCGGATTCACCGCAGAGGCAGTGACACTGTTGAGCTCTTGGAAAATAATTAAGGAAACTGTTCTTCATATGAGAGGCCACCCCTGGCTGTCAACAGAATAAAAAAGTTCGTTTGAGAGCACAAGAAAGTGGAGGTTATTTCACTCTGAAAGTGCAACCATTTTAACTCAGACCTGCCTTGAAATGCATAAAATCCCTAAATAAGATCACAGTTTTTCATTAAATTAATTGTTGAAACCGTTCCTGATTTCTGGTCTGTAGCTGCTCGGGCCCCTGAAAATTTGGCACCAGAAACAATTCTCAAGAATATAAATTTCCACTTATAGAAAGGGTGTATGTGCTCCCCACAGAGAGCTCAGTCTAATGCTGAGAGCACACTCTATATTGTCATTAGACTGTCATCAGGGCTTGCACTGGGAACTGAAATGGGAAGAGCGAGCCAATTTCTATTTTTTTTTTACTATTTTATTTAATAAAACCCAGTGAACCATGTGCTTAAAGTTAAGCACATGTTTAAAGTGCTCAAGGAAATAGGAATGGCTTAACACACGTCTGCAGAGGGACAGAGCTGATAAAATAGATTACAGTCTTACCACAGAACTGACACAAAAATGGATTGAAAACTTCAAAAAAGTTTTTGAACTAAAACCAGCCACAATACAATCTTTGTCTGCACCAAAAACTTCTGGCTTTGTAACAAGCAAACTAGATTTTTATTACATAAATTTGCCAAAAAATGTTAACTGTGCCCTCATACCATTTTTATTTGCTCTTCTGAAAACAAATCATAAAATCTAATTTATATGATTGTGACATCTTTGGTACAGACCAAGTGGTGATTTTAAACCACTCCAGTTATATGAATATAACTTCATTGATGACTCTACATTTTGAAAAAGAGGCAGGCAGCTCAGTACAGTTGTGTAATAGTAATTCAGTAAACCAGAAAAATTGCCCATGTAGGCAAATTCAAACGACTTTGAGTCGTGGCGTACGATCCTGCAGTGTTGGCAAACAAAGCTTCTGGGGGAGAGGACTTGTCTTCCTCTTTTAGCATTTTACAGTGTCTAACTCAAAAGCTGCTGAGCCCTGATGCATGGATTGATTAATATTAATAATTTAATCATTAATAACATTATTAATAGCTTCTCTCCACTGCACACTTACAGCAGCCCTGCAGAGCTCCATGCTGGAATGTTCCCAAGGGATGGCACCACACGTGTGAGTGGGGAAGGACACACAAAATAAGGGAATTATCACAGAATTATTAAGGTAGATCATCGAGTCCAACTTTAACTAGAGGTTACCCTAAAAGAGCAATAGAAGAGGAACCCAGTGATTCAGGGCAAACCCGCCCGTCTCCCTTAATTGTCCTTCCAAGGCCATGGTGAAGTGAGAACGTGCTGGGGTTGCCTGGCGCGATGTCCAAGCTCAGCAGGGCATTTTGGGGGGTCTTCAAAAGACAGAAGGCAGGAGCCCAGCTATTCCCCAGCCCCAGTATCCCAAACTGACCCCACCCAAGCCAAGAGCAAGACTAAGGCAGGTTGAGAGTGAGCACATGTGCCCATGTGCCGTTATGTGGCCAGAAGAGAGCGAGTTACAGCCTCAGGCAAGAGATGAGGAGCCTCAGGCACCAGCTCAGCCCCAGCCAGAGCAGCACATTTGTCCACAAGCTGAGCCTTTCCTCTCCTGCCAGCCCTCTCTCTCCCCTGCCAATGCCAAAATAAAGGAGTCAGTATTAAAATTAGAGGTTGTTAGGCAACTTAGCTAAATTTATATCCGTGCTCAGCACTCTGCTGCTTCTTTAAGAGAACAGTTTTCCTATGGGAGGGCTGTTGGTTTCCATCCATCATCCTCTTCTGCAGTACAATGGTAAACACCTGTTCATTTAGCAGCTGATGGAAGACATAATAACTGTGCAACTGTAAATAGTCAGCAGCTGTAAATGTTGATGCAAATCATACCTAAATGATCGAAAGAGCTGACAGAGGCTGTTATGAATCCTCTGCTCTCGTGGCATTTCATCTTTCCCGAGCAGACACAAGCCTGGCTTTGCTCAAATTCGGGAATGGAAGTACATTCTTCATTAGATCTAAGAATCTGTAGCACCTTATTCCTGTGGTTAAAGTTTTAAAGTGATCTCTTGATAAGAATTACTGTGCTCTGGCTCCAGGCCCAGCTCTACTGAGGGCAGAGGCTGAAAGGCAGATTTGAAGCTGTAGTGGTAGAAAACGAGTAGCTGGTGGAGGAGAATGGTGAAACTGCCTGTTCTAGCCGAAAATGACACCAGTTTCGAGAATATCTGTGGTAACACCAGTTAGCAAAATGTTTTGCAAAGCAGATCAGTGCAGAAGAAGGACCTCCCCCAGGAGTTTTTTGGCTCAGAGCTCACTATGCCCAGAGAGGGAGCAGCTTTAACCGATGCCCGGTGCACACCCCCTGCACTGGGCTGACACAGCGGGGAGGAACTGGTGCAGTATGACAGATAAATCCCTGGAGCAGGGTCAGGAAGCTGGAGCTGGATCAGTGCTGGTAACTCCAGTTGTGTCCCACTCAGGATGATGGGACGGGCCAGCACTGTCTGGGCACGCTGTGGATGCCTGGATTTATCCTGTCTGTTTGCAGAGCTGGCAGGTTTTTTCTATGGAGCAATCTTGGCTGCTGAGGGGCAAAGGTGTTTCCTTCCCTGTTTGTCCTTCCCCGGTGGAGCTGCCGAGCTCAGCTCTGCCAGACTCTTCCATGGGATGGGAAGAGCTGGTGTGGCATCACCAGAACAGAGCAGGGAGCTGTGGAGGTGTGTGACATCCTGCTGTTCCCAGGAAAGCCATCCCAGGGCTGACCTGCCACTGGGAATGGTGGTACCCGCTCCCTGTCCTTCCTTGCCCGTGCTGGCACAGATGCCAGACAGGGAGTGGAGGATGAAGGAGGGCACAGGGAGGGTTTGTGCCAGGCTCAACCACAGCCTGGAGGCTCATATTTACATCAAAGTGCCACCCTAAAGCATTACAACTTCATTCAGGGTGACTACAGTGACAAATGTCCTTTCTGAAGAAAGGTATCTTGTAAACACCAAATACAAATTAACTAAATTCATCTAAATTCAGAGATACAGGTTGAATATGTTTCTGCATCATTCACTGTCCAGATAAAATATTTATGAGCAGGGATTTTATTATTGCATTATCTGTTTTTATAAAGCCTAATTTAAAGAAAGAAACTGGTAAAGTAGGAAATAACATTTCTCAGCACACTTCTTTGGCCAAGGCTGTTAAAATCTTGAGAATTTTGCCTTTTAACCAATGGTCCAATATTATCTGTGACAACACAAAACCATGTAAAACATAACTACCGGCAAAGCATTGCTTGTAATAATTATTGTGCTAAATATTGTTTATTTAAATACTGGGTAACTAATTTAACGTCAGAAAATAATGTTTCGTGCCATAAATAACAGTGTTGTCTAACATCTTGAAGCTGCATGTCTCCTTTCTTTCTGGCTCCCTCTTCCTCCTACTCCAGTAGTGTCAAATTGCATGGAAGTCAATTAAGAACTGCTCATTTATTATACACACCTTGTTAAAGCCAGAAGGATAATTGAATGCCAAGACTCCCTTTCCTTCATGTCCATGATTTAAAGTAACACGATAGGTAATAAGGATTTTTGAGATTAGATGGTTTATAAATAGATGTATAGGATTTTTTTTTTTTTTAAAAAGGCCCCATTGTAAGAAGGCCCCGTTTCTTTGATTTTAGCTACTGGAGTGTGCATTAACCTGTGGGGCTGATGTTGCAGGGACAGGGGGGATTAAGTCCTTTTTTTTTTTTTGAATTTCAGTAAGTGAAAGGTTTTATTGGAGGAGGAGAACAAGGAGGGTGGCAAAGGCAAAAAGACAGCTGGGGGATGAATGATGAGCAGAGCCCTTTGTGCCACCATTTGGTTTTAACACCGGGGGCTGCTGTGAAATGGTGGCTGTGGCAGCACGAAAACACCCCAGCTGGGATCCCTTAAACAAGGTGAGGTAAAGAGGAGAAAGGAATAGAATCCCTAAACCATGTTTCTGGCGGTAGTTTTTTGGCAATTATGGATACAGAATGAAAAATAAACTCGTCTTTAACACACGTGTGGCTTTGTCCACCTGTGCTGTGCCAACACTGCTAAAGAACTAAGGATGAATGACTTAAAAAGTGGGTTCTGTTCCAACACCCAACCCTGGATTCCCTCTAACAGCTCTGAGTTATTAAACAATAACATTTAAGAGATTCTGGAGTGGTACCTTGGACCCAGTCAGCCAAACTCACGGAAACAAATTTGGCTTTACTGTCTAAGAAGCAAACGGAAGGCCCTGGGGAGAGCTGCACGTGGGCAGTGATACTTTGCATGAGGAAATATCTCTTTTATGAAAATCTCCTCTTTCATAAGTGTCTTTTTTTCCAGAAAAGGAGAAGGATTTTCAACATAAAATAGAGGCACTTCCTCCTCCCCCCCAGTGCCTGCTTTCCTTCTGCTCTTTCAGACCACTTTGCTGTAATGCAAAAACCTGAATAGTCCCTTCCCCCCTCCCCAGCAATGTACACGCAGATCAGATAAAGCCAGGTTCAGACTACTGAAATTTGCACCCATAAATTACAGTTCAGACAAGAAAGCCTTGCCTAAGCCACGCTGAAAAACATTTCCTTAAACGTTCCTTCCTTCGAAGCAGGAGCAGTCCAGTTCATTCAAGGTGACTCATTTAAATACGTATTTTAAGGCCAAATGTCATCCCACTACTATTTATTAGCTGAACACAAAGTCCCCAAACAGAATTGGAAAGCCACAATCCCTGACTAGAGGAGTTTGTGATGCGCTTGCTACAGATTTATTTTCCCGTTTCTGAGAGAGAAATTTACTCCTGAACCTTTAAGATACTAATTCTCAGGTGTAATAAAATAAAATAAAATACCCCACTACCTCAACCCTCTTGAAGACAGGTTACAGGTTCCACATACCAGATGTCTGGTAAAGTTAAATAGGTTGGATGTTTTCTCAACGAATACGAAGCAATTAGGCTCGATTGTGGTTTAATGATTCTCCAAATGCCTTTTTTTGTTCTGTTCCTTTGTCCTGAGGGTTCTTCCTACCACTTCAGACCCAACCGAGGGCGGATGATAAAGTGCACAGGTTTGATTGGGAGGTTTGAATAAGAATTCATCCCTAACAGCTTCTTCCCCTCAAGGAAATAACGGGATGAAATAAAGACATAAACAAGAAAACAATTAAGAAACTGCCTCTTATTTCCTTGAAGGAAGCAGAGCTTTTATTATTATTATTATTTTCATTACAATTATTTTATAAATATTTCTAATTATTTTAATTTTTGCTATTATTGTTGTTATGAATATTATTATTTTCCTACGGGCCTCATCCCAGACAGCCCCTCCTGGGCAGCAGGACAGTTCAGTGTATTAAAGGTTTCAAATGCTGTTGTTTAAATGTTTTCAAAGAATATGTTAATGCCAATGGACAAGGCTTTCACACTCTGCTGAAACAGCAGCCTGAACATTGTCTATTTAGCAGATCCTATAAGGTGATGATAGCTCACAAGGAGTTGATAAACGCCATTCCTCAGGAAGATAAATGTAAACCAAACCTCAAACCTCTGGCAATTAAATCACAGATCCAATTATTTTACGGCAGCATTTTTTTCAGTTTAAGGGATTGTGAGTTTTAAAGAGCAACAACAGGACTTGGGCTCGGCTTTTATTGATAAGCTTTGAGAAAAACGAGATTTAAAACGCACAAGTCCAAACAAAAGGAGGTGAGGAGGAAGGCATTAATATTCCCAACTTGTTTGGGTCCTGGCTCCCTGCTGCGGGGGCTTCACATGCTCAGAGTTGTAATAACCGACTCCAAGCAAGCCCAGAACCGCAGAGCATGTCCCAGTCTTTTTAAAGTAAGAGTATCCTTAAAAGGTTTGTGGGAGCAGTTGGATTCCAGCGGGGCTCAGCACAGCCACCGTGAGCACACTCACAGGAACGTTTGGAGCCCCCCGCCCAGATTCCCACAGCTGGATGGGGGATTTGGGACCCACGGAGTCCAGGGGTCACACCTTGTACCACAAACACAGGTGACACAAGAGGAGCATCCCAGTGTTTTTTGAAGTACAACCTTTCACTTCAGGATCCCGGGGCACTGCAGGAGCAGCAGATGCCCAAGGGCGTGAATATCCTCTCCCTTTCCAGGTGGGACACCATGAACAGGGACACCAGGGAGGTGGTGACAGCACACATGGGAGCTTTCCTGCATGGATCTGCACATCAGTGTCCCTACTGCTCCTCAGGAATGTTCAGCAGAGTTGGGGCAATACCTGGAGGATTTAGTTCTATGAACCATTTGGGCATCTTGGTACAGGACCGTAATTCCGCTTAAAAGTGTTTCAAGGACATTATGCCCTATTATTATGTCCTTCTATAAAATTATGATTTATTTAGTAAAAAGAAACAAAAACAACAACCCTACATTTTACCAGCAGACTAAAATATGCCTTAGTGGTTTTAACTTTCTGTGGAAACTTCAGGCTTTCGTAGGAGAACATAAAGTGTTAATTCTCCGTTCACCTTAAAACAATGATGTGTGTGGGAGACATGAAATTGAAGTTGCTGACATGCACACCACAATAAATAAATAAATAAAATATATTAACTAACTAACTAACTAAATAAGCTAAGGACCATAACCCCTGCTGCTTTCTTTCTGAACATAACTGCATGTAAATGCAGTGAGACAAAAACCCAGCACAGGCATTAAAAGATGTTTGGTTGGTTTTGCTGATCTGGTGGTCTTTATTTTCTCTTTCTTCTTGTAGGTTTTTGCATACTTGAATTCCCGAAGTTAAATATTTGCTGTGCACATACAGCGTGGGTCTGTGCAGGATTAGAAAGAGAGGACACTCAATTCAGAGCTGTTCTGTGAATCCCGAAGTTCAGTTAAATGATATTTTTTTTGTCACTAGTTTGAAAAATGAAAAATCTTTGGGTTGTGTATTTTCAGGAATATCTCCCCTAAAAAAAAAGCCCTCTCCATAAGTGAAATGACCTTGAGAATTACATTCTTGATTGTAAGAAGGGTAATTGTGTTTTGGGATAAGCAAGGAAACATTTCAGCGCTGGGATATCAGAAACTGAAACTGGGAATAATTAAGTCCTGTAATGGAGACTGAAGATGTACATAAGTGTGTCTCAAGTCACGACAACACGTTGCACAGTTATAGTTTTGATGAAATCAAAGAAATTGCACCATGAATAAATCTGGCCCACTGGGAGGACCAGTGGTGCTGAAACGCTGGGAATTTCCACTTGGATATACAACACACCATCCCATTATTGCATAAGACATCCTCAAATTTGTCCTGGGCTATTTTTTACTGTTAAAAAAATCACTGGAGCTACACCTGTCTATCAGAACCTGCTGGGAAAGGATGTGCAGGGGTATGAAGCTGGAAGACACTTGGTACTTGGAAAATCAGAGCCTGCTGCTTCCCCAGCCAGGCAGCTCAGAGAGCTCATAAAAGAAAACTTGCCATAATCCTGGGATGAAGTCCCTCAATATTCTTGCTTCTTCAGAATATCTCAGTTAAAATACACTTTTTATTGATTCCCCAAATTGACAGTTATATATGAATTAATTTATATGCTTATTTAAGTACAGAAGTGCTCATGCAACCACCACGTGGGGCTCTGACTTGATAAACTTAATTATTATATCTGTTGGCCAAGCAGAACCACATCTAAGGCAAAAATGCCTCTTTCTGATTTCAAGAAGGAGCATGTGATCAGAGCATCACCCTCTCAGCATAGTTCAAAATTCTTTCATACCAACGTCTCTACTCCTTGGGCTCCAGTGGAGGTTTTAAAGTTAGGTGAGTGCTCACGGGTTTGATTCATGCAGATTTCGGCCACGCATTGTGTGAAGCCATTTAGACATTCAAAACTCCTTTTTTTGCTTTTCAATCGGCATCTTAATGACTCATTTGCAGTGCTTGCACACAAAGGCACAAAACCCCCTCGAGCCACGACTTACAGTAAAAATGTTTGGGGTGTGTGTCAATGACTGCAGAATGGGCAGCATTAGAAGCTGTTAAAAGAGTCTGGGCAGGATTTCTGACTAAGAAATGCTTCCTACTATCTAAAATATTTTGGGGTATTTTCACCGGGAAAATTGGAAGCATGTTACCGTGTCCTGCATCTGTCTGCAGAAGGGACGTTTCCTCATTCCCACTGATGTTATAATTCATTCAGCTGCGAGCATGAAAGGTGGGAGTTTTGTTTAGCCAAAGCTCTGCTGAATTTCAGCATTTTTACTCTAAGTCAGCTGCTTTGACCACAGCAGTCCCTAAAAGGTGCTGTGCTGTCTGTTGTTTAAGCAGCTGTGTCAAGGAAGGTGCACATGACTGGGGCAGAATTACAGATTACACGGTTTTCTCAAGATCCCAAGTTAGTTCAGTATCACAGAGCAGAACTGAGCCTTTATTAACTTCAATTACAAACCCTACGGAGCAGTGAATTTCTAATTCATTTTTAGTTGGAGTGCTCCAAGTGCAGTTTCTATATTCTGAACATTGCAAGTCTCCCAAATTCCAGCTAAATATTTCGTCCCACTCAGGGCACATAACTGCTTTCTAATTATCCACCCTATTTCTTGGTGTAATATAACACCCAAATTCTCTTCAGTTGTAAGCATCCTATTTACGGATTATTTCCCCCCCCCCCCCATAAATAACACTTAAAACTAAGGAGGCTTATAGTAAAAATTGACGTTTATGCCCTGATTTATATGTTTTTTTTTATTTATATTTTATTGTAATATTAGTAAGAATGGCAATAGACAAATACCCACATGAGTATCACAGCTGTAAACAACACACTGCATTGCATAAAAATGTGTTATTTATTATTGCCCGAAGACTCCCACACATGAAAATATTTCTTAGCCCAAGTGTCCTACAGAAAACATCCACAGAAAAAGTTCATTTTCTAACTAAGAATGATACATTACTTTTGTTTCCTGCAAGTACTGTATCTAATACTGTGGCTGTTTAGATCTTAGGTCGTGGAAGGGAGAGAAAAGAAGGTATTAACATATCAATGGAACGCTCTCCTCAGGAGCCAGGCAATGGGAACAATATTTGCATCTCCAGTTTGTTAACAGCGCAGGCAAAACTGCTAGTGAAAATTCTTAAATTAGTGTCTAATGTGATGGTCTGTGTTCTCAAAAGAGAAACAAAACGCCACCACAAACCCCATGTGCTCAGGACTGGCTTGTTCTGTGTAAATATCACCGTAAATCACCAGCGGGGACCTGAACCCCTTTTCCTTGGGCAGAGAACAAACTCCTGCAATACCAAAGGTACCCAGAGCTGTCTTGCTGCTCTTCCTGGGCTCCCAACGGGGGAAATTACACAGCTAATCAAAAGTAGAATTGCTCAAGATGCAGTAAATTCCTGATATTATTTATCTGAGGAAATGACTCCTTCATACAGGTACAGAAATCACCAGCTGGAATAAGACATCAGTAGATAAGAATCTTCTCGCTAAAGCTGGTCAGTTCAGTGTTTGGGATATTCAAAGATCTTGTAAAAGATCCAATCTATAGCAGGAGTTGTTTTCTAACCTGCATCTGTTAATAGTGTCTTATGCCTTGGAGCTCGAGAAGCTATAATTTCTTTTCTTGCCCCATGGCTATTTCTGATACACATCTAACTTTATTTTTTCTTGGCTCCCAGAACATCTTGTGATAATGAGTTCCATGGAATAGTTGTGTTGCACTGGCAAAAACTAATTCCTTCAGCCATTTTAAACACGTCACTCACCTCGTAGCCACCTTTATTTATGAAGAACTTCTCGCTGAAATAAGACTGAACACTACTCCAGATGACATCACAGCATCAACATTTTATATGTTGTTTTCTATCAGACTCCTTATACAGTCTAATATTACAAAAAAGAAATTGAAATCCTGACTGCTGAATGCAGATCCCATTAAACTGTCCTCAGTAATGCTCATGTTTTTTTCACACTTTCAGAGCTCACTAGAAATAAAGAGACCTGTTCCGTGGAACCACATGTCAATGGAATTGTGAACATATTTGCCATCTTTACTTATATTTAAAGATGTTGTTAGAATGAAAGCAAATATCAAGACATCGTCCCTTTTTCATGAAAGGGAACCGTTTTCTGGAACATCCTGTTGTCTTTCCTCTCTCTTCCAAAACATTATCCCCTCCTTAGGACCAAAAAGCAGCAGAAGCTGAAGGAAATTTGGTATTTCTGAAATTATTTTCACAAGATCAGGAAAATAAATATAGAATTAGGGGACTGTGCAGTGTCAGTCATTTCTGAAAACCCTTAATTGGGTGATTTTATGTAGTCTCAAGAACTTAGCTAAAATTTTACCTTTCAAACTCTGAGTTCAGGGCCCAGTTTTCAGAATGATGAGCACACTTAGGTTCTACAAGAGCCACAGTGGACTATAGCACTTCATAAAAATCAGGCCCCATCTTGTTTATTTAATTTATTTTTAAAAGATTTTCTTTGCTTTAGTCCACTAACAACTAATTAAGCTGCCTCCAGATTAAGAGGCTGAGCCAAGAATTACAGGATATACCACATGCTTTCTCAAGGCAAATATTTACAGTTGTTTGTTGGGTTGATGTCTTTGACATCCATCTTCTACACATAGGCCACTAAAAAATGCAACATCACAAAAATCACCACATGACATTATGTGAAAGCTTTGCTTTTTGAAAATCAAGATGTATCCAGGGCCAGCTTTGCAAATTGTTTTGCAGATGCTGTTCCTCTAATGCTGGCATGGCTCCTTCCAGCGAGGGGGGAGAGGGTGGCGGGGGGAGAGGAACATAAAAGCCTTAGATCAAAGATTCTTTTTTGGTAGGCAAAGGCTTCTGGCTTCTTTTTCCTAATAGAAAAAGTTTGTGATATCAGAGGAGACCTCACATCAAGCAGGGTTGTGCAGCCCAGCTTGTGCATTCTCTGTATTTGTGCTTTGTGCTCCCTTGTCGCTTGGGTTGGGGTTTCGTGGGGCCTCTGTGGGATTTAACACAGGCAGAAAATGCTGTAGAAATAGGCTTTAGTAATTTGTTTGTCACTGCTGTCGAGCTGCCCCTGTGACTGACTGTCCTCAACAAGAGTGAAAGGCGTCAGTGGCTCCACGATGCTCTCGGTAACCACAGCGCCTTCGTGGCTAATGGCGGTGTGCAAATGCATCCCTGGGAGGGGCAGAGCACTGCCTGTCCTTCCCAAAATCAGGAGCATCTGCATCCAGCATAGTCTTGCTCCTTTAGAAGGATCACGTAGTTACACAGGTAGGAACTGAAGGTAAATGGACGCACGTGTACCAGGAGGCTGCCCAGAGCACTCACTGCCACGGCCCTGCAGCCTCTCCAGTTTGGGAGAAAGCTCCCAGTTTCTCAGTGGGCGATGCCCAGTATCCACATGCCTGACTGAGGACTTCACCAGGTGCTTTCCAGCATGACTGGATCAGGCAATTCCCAGCATCCCATCATGGGACTGCAGCTCCTTTACCCCCAGCCTGTGTCTCCTTCAGCCAGCTCAGCAAATGGGGTTTGTCAGGTTACTGAATAAACTGAAGCACAGACTCCTGAAGTCCCTGACTGGAAGATGGTGACACTGAAGGACACCATGCAAACACATAATCTTACACTGTTGACCTATTTAAGAGCTGGAAGAAGTGTAGAGAAGATCTTCCTCAACCCCACGGTTTTCAAGTAAAGGTCTTTGAACTTCTTTATCCGAACACTTATATTTTTATAACAGGAAATTAAGAGGCTGAATGATGTGTGATTCAACTGTGCATCCCTGGACATGAAATGAAGCCATAATAAAACATTTTATTGTGAAATCAAAACCATAAGCTCGACTCTCTCCTACTTCTGACCTCTGGTCTATGCAAGGGCACGTACATGATGGGAGCCAAGAATTGCTCCTTCATTGAATTCCACCAAAAAGTTTTCAGACAGGTTATGTGTTGCTCTAAATTATAATCCTGGCCATGGAGTTTCTAAGAGCAGATCCCTGTGGCGTCACAAAAGACAGCCCAGGGATGCCTGGCCAGTGTATGGCCATGGCAAGGCAGGACATGGCTCTCCTTTAGAACTCTTAGGCCTGGCTGGTCTTGAAACTCCAGGCTGTGAGGCCCAGACCCTTCATTTAGCCTCCTCCTCCCACACGAAGATGAGACACTGAGAAGGTCTGAGACATGGATTTTGGTCTGTCCTTCAGAAGGATAAAGTCAAGAAATGAGGTTAGGCAAGAAAAGGTTGTTTTTGCTTTGAATATCACCACTGCGGAATAACAAACGCAGACACTCGGTGTTGTGCTGCTGCTGCTGCCTGAGCTGGCAGAGAGAAACATGTGAGAACCGTAAGCATCAGGCAAAGAAATCAAGCTAATGCTCTAATCAAGTACAGCTAAAATCTGTAATGCCCAATGAAAGGCAATCAGCTCAACTGGAAGAGGGCCAAACAACCAAACAATACAAATTTAGTTTTCCAGGGAGGGCCTCATATTAAACTGAAAACTCAACAAACACTGCAGTTACAGCTAATCCAGTCCAATGGCTCCTCATCCACTGCTCCTGTCCCCTTCCCTGTGCCAGCACCTCCAGCCACTGAGATCTGGTTCAGGGAGCTGAACCAGCCAAACACAAACATATTTTTCTGACACTGAGGCTCCGTGAAATGGCAAATTGTCAGAGCCAACACAGGGAAGTGGAAGGTTATATTGTCTGTGCACAGATGAGGAAAACCTGATCATTAGTTTGGGTACACTTTGGTGTTCCTGGTAAAGAACTGAAGCAATCCTGCCTGTGCTCCCTCCAGGAACCTGAACTAGGAACAGGCCGTGGCATGTGGGCAACAGCACAACCGATTTACACTTTGAATTTCTAATGGAATTGTGGTGGGAGATGGGAATAACCAATGGTAGAAGTAACACCTCACATGTGGACTTCCAGAAGAGTTCTCCAGGGGGTCATTCATCTCTGGCTTCCTGGGCAGCCTGACCTCCAAAGGAGTGTTGGAAATGACACTAATGCTTAAACAAAGAGCAGCTAAACACAGTGCTCCTCATGGTCCTTGGAAGCCTGAACAAGCCACACCAAGAGTTCTCTGGCAAATAAATCAGGTGTGCATCTGTAAACTGGGTCCTGTTTATTCATTAATTAAAACTGTAATGGAAACACAGGAGAGCTCATGTGATGCAGGAGGTTAGACTAGGTGGCCTCCTCAGGTCCCTTCTAATTTGAATTATCCTGCAGCCGTTAAGATCCCATGAGTGATTTTTTTCCCTCTGCCTTTGTTCATGCAGATATTTCGGATAGAAATTACTGAACTGGGATCCTGGAGGAAACATCTCTTCCACCCTCTTCATACACGTCAGTGAGGCAAACAGTGGGGAGTCTGGGGAGAAGGAAAAAGCAAGGATTTTCTCCAGCTTTTCCCAGCTAAATGAGACACGGTGCTCCTGCTCCTCATTCTTCATATGCCAGCCCTCGTTCTGCCTTTCACATCACATTTCTGCCCAGAGATGTGCTTCACATCCAGGTACCCCCTCCTTATTCTGTCATTAAAATGGAAATAACAAGGGTAAACAGGGATGTATTGAAGACTCAGAAAGCAATAGTTCAAAACCCCCAGGACAAAAGCCCCTGGCTGTCACTCTGAAATGGAATATTCATATTCACCTGGGCACATGAGAGAAGAAATGTAAATACAGGTGATGCAGTGACATGGTGTGGGACAACAATCCCTCATGCAAAGGTCCCTTCTTAGCTCACGTGGTATCTAAAGAAGGTGGACATTTCCAACGCTCAGAGAAGCAACACCAGATGTGTCAAACCTGGGTGACAAAGGCTGTGAAAGAGGGATGTGAGGCGAGAGAAACACAGGGATCAGCACTGAACAGTGGTACTCAAAGGGGGCGTAAACAAGACATGGAGAAGTAAAGCGGTACAGAAAGAGAGACTAGGAAATAGAGGAAAACAAAAATAAAATTAAAAAAAAAAAACCCAAAGGTTGTTTTTCTGTTACTCAAACCCGAAGTGAAGGAGTAGCTCTTGTTCTGTGTGGTCTCTGCCTTCCTTTACCCTCCTGCCACCACGTGCACTGTCTGGAGTGCTCAAATTTACAGTCAGGACGTGAGAGGATGCAAAAGACAGGAGGACAGTGACTGGTTTGGGGCAACCACAGTGTGTTCCTGGTTTGTGACCATCACTTTAAAAAGGAAGACACATCTACTGAAAGAGCAAATTCTGCAGTGCCTCTGTCACTGCCTCAGAGCCAGCTCCTCCACCTGCAGCCTTTGGCTTTTCATTTACACTTAAAAGGATGTGAACTACACAGTAACAAACCAGTATTAGAACAAGTAAGCCCAAGGAGAACACTAAAAGGGGAAGTGAAAGGCTTGAAAAATAAAAATGAGAATGAGGCACAGCATTTGTCTCTGGCAATATTTGCTGATACCTTCAAATTGAAATGTCATATGGAAATGGTGCAATTTCAGCCCCAGCAGGATACACGATTGCCTTGGTGGAAATGGCTTGTGCCTCACTAGAACATCTGGCCTTGCGTTCAGAAATTCACAGTTCAGTTTAGAACCTATGCTGTGACAGCCCCTAGAAGCCCTTATTGAACATAGTCAAAAGATATCCCAAATCTTTCACAATCCGGGTAAATGACTTGCAGAGAAAAGCCAGATACCAAACGCAGATATCAAACAGAAGGTGGAATTCAGACAACCAGGAACAGGAACTTGTCTCCCCCACATCCCAGGCATCCCATGTTCACTAGATCCTGTGCATTCCAGCTGGCATGGGCTAAGCACTACCAACACTCTTCATATTGGAGTGCCTGCAAGTCGTCATCGGGCCCTGGCACAGGTTGCCCAGAGAAGCTGTGGCTGCCCCTGGATCCCTGGAAGTGTCCAAGGCCAGGTTGGACGGGGCTTGGAGCAACCCAGGACAGTGGAAGGTGTCCCTGCCCATGGCAAGGGGTGGAACTGGATGGGCTTTAAGGTCCCCTCCAACCCATTCTGTGTTTCTATGATTGGTACCTTCAACCAACCTTTTGTGCCATGTGAGCAGATTGTCGGGTGTCAGAGCGACTTAATTTATTTGGGAGCTGAACTCTGCAAAGTTTGGGGAATTCTTCTCAATTCATCATCCAAACATCTCCTCAGCTCATACTCAGCCTGAGCTATTGGAGTTACCAGAAGCCCACAGATCTTTTCTAAGCACCTCTAAATCTACCAACAAACCCCAAGAACAGAATGATGAAGAATATGGCAGTTGTAAAATAGAAGTTGTATTTCCTTATTTTTCCATGGATACATGCAAGATAAACGGCCTTTTTATTAAAAAATATATTCTAAGGGGTGGTCTTCTAATTTTATTTACTCGTAAACCTAAACACTGATAGATACAGACTTAGTGAAATAACAGTGTCACAGTAACCAAACGTTAACAGTCAACAGTCGAAAAAGGAAGGGATTTTTACCTAAACAAACGGGGTAATTTTGTTAAACACTTTGAAAATCAAATCATAGACTTACATGTTAATGATGGGACATTCTGGCATTGCCCAAGCTCTCCTGCCACTTAAAGTGATGCAAGAAACTACAGTAAACGTTTTCACACTTCTTCGGAGAGGCCAAAATCTCTGTTGCTGTTAAAAAGAAAACCAAAACAAACACAAATAAACAAAAGAGAAGAAACTGAAGGCAAAACACTTTTCAGAAGTGCCTCTCTCTCAAAAGAAACACAAACTAAAGTTCAACTTTTGCCACTCTGCAAGCCTTTATAATTACAAAGAATAATTTAAAAAGCCATAAAACATCCTTTGCTGACCTTTTCAGAGTATTCTCAGTTATAGTGTATAAATTTCCTGAGCAGATCTCCTACATTACCCAACATCTTTACTTAGGAAGCCTTGCTGAGGTTATTTCTAGGAAAAAGAAACTAGTAAATTACAGTATTTGCTGTTGTCTCAGTACTGGGGTTTTTTTGTTTGTTTGTTTTCTTCTTCTTCTTCTCATGTGGTCATCCTGAGATGACTGGAATGTACAGGAACAACCCAAGACTCAGAAGAATAAGTTCAAAGGTAATTTTATTACAGACTTCGAGAAAAAAAAAAAATAAAATGCAAGCCTGGTAATTTTTCCTAATTCCTCCTGCCGTGGAATAGAACTGCTTTCTGGTTCATTGAGCAAATTGGTGGGCCTGAATTCCAGAAATTCAAATATCCCCACAAAGGCAGCATTATGAGCAAACAGGTTCTGTGTTCACAATTCTGGCCGGGTGCCACTTTGTTAATAAATACAAGTGTTGAATTCAGCTGGATTTAAAGATTGTGTTCTTTGCTTGAGCAAGTCTGAAAGTGCCAGAGTTGTAAAATTATCGTTGAGCTTGTGCTTTGAAACTCAGAGACACCATCACAGATAAAAACTGTGGGATCCCGCAGGGAATGAGATGGGAGGTCACACCGAGCCCACAGTGACCCAACACAGGGAACTGTGCAGAGATTGCACAACCTGTAACTAATTAAACACTCGGATGACCTGCAAAACTTATTTATTTTGGCTTTTAATTTTTTAAATTCTGACTTTTGTAACAGAAGACAAAGCAGCAAAGAACATGATTAGAGATCAGAACTACAGTTGTTCCTTTTTGCGTCCTCTGTGCTTCTCTTCATTAGAAAGTATTTCATTTGCTTCAATAAAATGGATTATATTCCATCAACAACAACAACCAACAAGAACTTCAATAAAAACCTCTCAACACTTGGGGTTTGGGGGTTTGATTGTTATGCTCTTCTTGTTTGTTTTATCTTCTTTTGTTTTAGTTACAGCTGACTGATTGCTTAAAAAAAAAATCTTCTGTGTCTTAATTAGACAGGGTAACATTTATATTTTATATCACACAATGGCAGATAACATTTATATTTTATATTATACAATGGCAGTTATTAGAGCTGAACAGTTCCAGGCAAATTATTTACATATCTTCGTATGCAAGACTTAACAACTGGAGCTTTGTTTTTATTTATTTTGTTTTTATACAAGTGTAAGAGCCAAGTGCCCGAAGGCAATTCCTCCTTCAATGTACAGGTTAGTTCCTCTAAGTGCTTTATACTCCTTTTCACTCTTCCTAAAAATCTGGGACTCTCTGGTACTTTGCAAGAAAGAGAAACTTTTGCCCCTTCTCTCCCCAGTTCTGGTACAGTTTGAGACTCAGCCTAGAGTGAAAGCCTCGTTTCGTGAGAAAAACAATTATTTGATTTGAAATGACTCAACTAACAATTCTGTTCTGAATGGCTTCAGGGAAAACTGCATAAAATCTTCTTGTTATTAGCAAAGATAGTTTATAATTGGCATAGTGCAATTAAAAAAAAAACAACAAACCAAACCAACATCCAAACCAACATCTGGACCGTCACTGTCTGCAAGAGAGGTTTGGCATTTCTCTCCTCTGGGGCCTTGAGCCTGGTCTAGTGGAAGGTGTCCCACAGCAGGGATGTGGAACTGGATGATCTTAAAGGTCTCTTCCAACCCAAACCATGCTGGGATTCATTCTATAATTCATTTTCATCAGTGCTCTGACCTCTGGATTAAAGTAGCTCCTTGTAGAAAGTTAAATGGAATCTTTACAACCTGTAGGAGCAAGATGCAGACAGGCACAGACTGGGAAATTCAGTAGTTTCCTGCTTTTCCATGCCTAAGTATTACAAGGAGGAGATGCTGAGCATCTCCTGGAAGAATAATGTGAAACCTGCAGTGCAGAACGGGCCCAGTAATAAGGATGCTGCCTTAATCCCAGTTTTTTGCTCTAAAAATGTTAGAAGGGTTTAATTGCAGCAGTTTAATGAAGATCTGCCTTTCCCCCTTCGCTTCTTCCAAGTGCCAAGACACTGGGGGCTGGGGGAGGGAAGGGCAAAGGAGGAAAACAAAAGGACGAGAAGTACATCCCTTATCGGAACACTTGCCTAGGTGCTTTTCATTACACTGTGGGAGCTAATCTGGTCAAAATAATCGAAAACATCCAGTGAAAGAGAGGACTGACTGCACAATGAAACCTTGCGAGACATTTGCTCTTCTGTCAGACACCACCCACGACCCTGTTTGAAGATTTCCACACTTTTTCCCCAATTAAGCACATTTAAAGTCCCAGATCTTCCAGCTGTACCTCACGTTTTCCACTGCTACATGAAATCACCACTTTCTTTGTGAATAAAAGTGCGGTAAAGACCCATATGCTCATATTCACACACACAAACTACGGCGTTTGCAGAAGTGCAGGCAGTATTTACCAAGCCCTTATTTTACTTCTGTGTTTGCACAGCTCAGAAAAAAAGGAACAGTGCGGCTTTAACGGGGTTATGCTGATGATTTTGATTTAAATACTTGGTAGATGTGTGTGTTACAAATCTCCTCGCAGACGTGTTGCACTGAAGAGTGGAGGAGCCTTTTTAGCCATTAAAATGTCACTCGTGGGAGCTGTCTCACCGAAATGCTTTGTGCTCCTCAAGTGAGGATCAGTCACATATAATAACTGGTTTGATATTTAATCAATATCAAGATGCTGCTGGATGTGTCTGTCCACATCAGGGATCGAATGGATCCAGTCCAACATTAAAAATACATGAGAAATTTCATGTAAAAATACAAGAGAAACTTCTCTGACTCTGAGGTAGAACAAAAAGCTTTTAATTGCTTTACAGATGACTTGTCTGTGCATACCACATCAGTGAGTAGAAAAAAACCCCTCCTGTAATGACATCTCTATGTCTATTTTTGTTCTAAAATACACTTGAATCTACAGGACAAAGTTCTCATGTCTTGCTTTTTACTTCCATATTAACCTTCTACTGCTCAGTCCTTGCAGAAGGAGGTGGGAACTGCAAAGGGAATCAGATATTCCAGGCTGCCTGGATGGAAGAATATTGCTGTGTTATGCCCATAGATAGAGCTATTATGGTTAACCTTCAAAAATCTCTCACTTTCTCCCCAGTTCTTATCCTTAATAACATTTTCAGTCTGAGCACCGCTGTATTTAATTGCTGTAGTCAAAACAGAACCACAAAGATCTTAACACAGAGTCACAAGAATGGTTGTTGTTCCTCCTCTTACCTCATCACCTAAGCTGTAAAACATCCCTAAACTAATCAAAGATCATTTTAAGGGATGTAAAAATGTTCTGAGGTAAAAATAACTTTCGCCTTCTCTTGAATTTAGAGGGATCAGATGAATATGATTCAATTCACTGAGAAAAAGAAGTCTTGCAATGATTACACACGTGTCAGACCTAAACCTCTTCCTCCAAAGTACTTCCTTACCTTCCGAGCAGTCTCCCAGCTGCTGGCCTGACAATTCGTTTTATTTACTTTTCTCTCTTTTCCTCCACTTTTTTTGGCTGAAGTTTCGCCTGCTAAACCCAGATAAAAGAAGTGAAATGATTTAATTTTTGAGAGATTTACCAAATATAATGTGAGATGAAGCTATTAAATATTCGCCCCCTTACCCAGCTGAGCACCGAACTCGGGGCTTTTACTACTTTTTCTTCAGGAAGTGCAGACTTTTAAAGTTTGGCAGATAATAATACACAGACCCAGGGTGGTGGGGCTTTTTTTTACCCAGTGATACAAAGGAAGTGGTTTTGTTGCTAGCAGGTACCTTGCTTGGGATATTAAGATAATGAAAGTTCATCACCACAGACAAATTGTAACTGCTCCCCATCCAATCTGACCTCAAGCTTGAGTTACTGGGATGAGGAGACAGGCATTTATAACAACCCTCCTCAAGCCTCCAATAAATCAGATTCACCTCCCTAAGCTGTTAGAACTTCCACAGACACAGATTTAGAGGAGGAAAGGAAAAAAAAAAAATCTTTAAGAAAGAGGGGTTTCAGTGGCGTTATCTGCATGCAAATAAAAGGCCTGTTCAAACTTTAATCGCATTTAGCTTTTCTTTCTTCCAGCGATTGCTCACCGATTTTAACAATCACACTTCCAAAAAGAATGCACAGGGAGGGATATCAAGAGGCAAATTTACTCAACTAGATAGGAACGATTACACACCGACCCCTAATTCTGCAGGGCAGAACTGTGACCAAGGGATCAGCTGCTTGTGCAGAAATAGCAGATTTTAAACGATTTAAAGCAATCCAGAAACGTATGTTAATCACAGCAACTGAATAGCTGGGCTGAATAAATAGCAATCAAAGGCACTCCTCGCTCCTGCAGGCACACCTATAAAAGGTCTTCGATACAGTCAGGACTTCTTGAGTTATTTAACAGCGTTTAGTGCCTCGCTGGGTGTGGCGGACACGGCGTCACCTCGCAGCATAACCGGGTCACCTTGCTACAGACACTTTCTCCCCAAGCTGAAATATTCACTTTTCCTGATTAAAACGGGTAAAAAAAAAAAATTATGTTGGTGGTTACAGATTAAATAGCCTGCTATACTTCAAAAGCCTGTTTACCTGTGATTTAAAACCAGTATCTTGTGATCAAAGAGATAAGCTGTCTCCACGCTGTCTGGTGATCACTACTTTCCTAAGGCCTTTTCCCTGTTTGGTTAAGTTTTAGTTTTACTAAAGTATGAAAGGATGCAAGTTTCCAATTTGTCCGTGTGAGTTTACATACAGTTCTGCCGGGCTCTATGGTGCAGAATGGGAGATAATGTTTCAGCAATTTAAGATTTAACAGCTGCTGCCAAGAATTGCAATTGGATAATCTCCCGGCTGCTGTTACTTTGAAGTTGCCAAGTCACAATAAACCCCACAGCTTCTCGCAGTGCTGCATTTTGGGATTATTACCAGTTAATTGGAAGATCTTTTGAAAATATTGAAAGGAAAACACTAAGATGCATCGGCATTTTTTTCTGCTAAAATCAGCTTGAAACCCGCGGCAAAGCAAATCAAAACTTTATTCTTCTTAATGACGGTAAAAAGGGAGAGATGAGGGTTTGACCTGACATCCTTTGGTGCTTGTTTATGTCAGTGGAGCAGAAAGAATCTCAGGGCCTGGCAGCCACTTCCTGACGGCACAAAAAATAACCTACATTTACTGCAACTTGCACCGAGATCGTGAGGCTCTGATATCACAAGGCATCGAGCTGGCCAAGTGTTAAAAAGTGGATGTGAGGCATCCCTTGATTTTTAGTTACAAATTCCAGCATAGGAGACAAGAAAACAACTATTTTCCTCGCTACTTGTGCGCATTAAACACTAAGGGAGGGAACCCTGCGGTGACGTTTCCTCCCTGAGAGAAATACCCGAGTTATTTTTCTGTGATAGCAACAAACGATTTGTTAAACATAAAATGCTGAAGCTGAGCTACTCAGAGGGCATCAACGCTGATAAATATTTACTTGAAAATATAGTCAGACTTGAAACTTCATTGAAATGCTAAAGCTTTGTTTGCTTCCCTGCTCCAGCACAGCTGAAACAACAAAACCAGTCAGACAACTTTTTTTTCTTTTTCTTTTTTTTTCTTTTTTTTTTTTTTGGGTCAGGTATGTGCTGAATTACCGACAAAAAGCTTTGGGGTTCTTAGAAGAGCTGCAGCACCCAAGGGATTGCTCCAGCTCCAGACAGAATGATTTCATTTAACTATCTTGGGTGCTCCTTTTGTGATTGCCTTTTAGGGGCTGGGACTGAACGTGGATCTGTTTTGTGGTCAGACACAGAATTTAGCGTGAAAACACTACCGGGACACCCTTTTCCAAAACATTAAAAAGTTTACAAACGACAGTTTAAGGTTCTAATTTGTGAGTGTAAAGGGACTGGGTTTGTTTTTGCTGTACACCTCCCCCTTCAAATAAATGAGGACCGTGGAGATAAAGACTGTGTTCTCTTTTCCCCACTCCCTCGTTTGTTTGTTTTCTGGAAAAAATGAAATTTCTGACGTTCCACGGTGGGTTGTAACATTTTGTAGAATCCTCATGTTCAGTAACTTCATTTTTTTTAAGCTTTTAGAACCTTTTTTTTTTTTTTACAAGCTTTCTAAAGAGATGTGTAGAATAGCTGTAATTACTCAAGCGCAAACTTCCATTAAAGTACTTTTACACCTCTTCTGCAAAGTGTTAATGCCAATTAAGTGCTACTTCTGCATTCTACAGATGGAAACCTTCAACAGATATCCCTGGAAGCTACCTGGGCATTTATCTTTCCATCTACATCCCAGGCTGTGTGCTGGGAGTGGTTAGGCTCAGGTTGCCTAACCTGAGCTCATCCAGGCAGATCCCATCCTCCTGCCCTTACCTGGCTCTGGGGGTTCCAGCTAGAATCAGGGCGGCATGGACACGGATGGAAGAAGAGGTTTTGGTGTGTAAAGGAGAGGGAGCAATGCCTTAGACTATCCTGAAAACAACTAGAGGATTTTTTCTTCCTGCTGGTTCTTCACATTGCTTTTGGATACCTGTGTCACCTGAACTAAACCCAGCAGCAGCCAGTCTATACCATAATACTGTTCTTATTTCACTGTGGTATAAATGTAGATTAAGTTTCTACTGCTCTAGTGCTTAAAAGACTTTATTATCTTAACCCAAAGTAATCCAAACTGGACAGAGTTCATAGGTCAAGACAGAGAAATGAAGAAATCTAAATAAATTAACTATTCCTATTTAGAAGAGCATGTAGTGACAGGACAAGGGGGAATGGCTTCAAACTGACAGAGAGGGGAGTTAGATGGGATATTGGGAAGGAATTCTTCCCTGTGAGGGTGGGGAGGCCCTGGCACAGGTTGCCCAGAGAAGCTGTGGCTGCCCCATCCCTGGAAGTGTCCAAGGCCAGTTGGATGGGGCTTGGAGCAACCTGGGCTAGTGGAAGGTGTCCCTGCCTGTGGCAGGGGGTGGGATGGGATGATCCTTAAGGTTCCTTCAAACGCAAACCATTCTGGGATTCTAAAATTCCCAGTATTCCCAGTTAAACTGACCTTCCAGCTGAGGTGAGGGGGGCAGACATCCCACCTGCTGAGATGCTTGGAAAAAGCAGAGCTGACCAAGTTCCATAGTGTGGGAAAAAGCTCTCACACTCTGAGTTCTATATCCTGTCTTCATGGTTTTAATTTTTTCCTTTTCGCTCTGCAGTACTAAAACACACACGAACAACACCCAGACACAAAAACCAAACCAGGGAACAAGAGAGATGTCTCAGCCCTGGCAGGCTTGCTTTGAATCACATACAAAGAGTTTCATAAAACAGTACAAAAGTCATGAAACTATGACAGCTTGAAAGATAGCAGTTGTTTGCAACATTAATGTGGGGTGCAGGGTGGGGAGGGCTCCAGCACAACAGTCCTTTTGGTTCTCTACCACTTACAGAACATGCAGAAATTGGAGAAAGACAACATTTTTTTAAAAGATGAATATTATCTGAACAGCACACACACAAAAAATGGGCTGAAAAGCATTCCATGTTCCACTTCTGCAGAGAAGTTTTTGTGTAAGTGTTTTCCAGGCCAGGTACCTCAACCCCCCCCTTTTCAGAAGGAAAAAGGACAAAAATACAAATTGAAGCTCTGTGTGTTCCTGACAATACAGAAAGGTCCTCTTTTGTTTCATACAAAAAGTGTGGTGATGCATACCAGGATGCTGGTGACTCAAAGGTTAGATTTAATATTACTCACAAAAACACCTGTAAGAGATGGGGAAATAAAACCTACAGAAAAGATGTATTAAAAAAAAATGTCTGGAACCCTCACTAGAAATTCTCACCCACACAAAACCAGACAAATATTCACGTTTTTGCCTATTTTTCTACAGCTTTCCCCCCCCCCTCCTGTAAAGAGCTTTTTACATGGCTGACAGAATAATAACCACCAGCATCAAAGTGTGTCTCTTTGATTGCTGTTCCATGAGTTCTCAGGTGAGGGTTTCCAAATAAAGCACAATACAGGCATTCAGAGCCCCACAAGGCCACTCTCGGTACAGTAGGAAACAAACCCAGCAGACTTTGACCCTACAATATGGAATCATAAACTGAGAGCATTTAGGGACAAATGTAGCACCTTATTCCACATTTATTGCCACCAACTGCAATAAAATAAAGAGGAATGGTAGGGATGAAAGGCTCCTGTTGGGAAGCGCTGATCGTATCAACGCCTCAGCATTAGGCAGTGTCCAAAAAAGACAGCCACAAGCCACAGAGCAGCAGAGGAGTGCAGGGAATGTGTCATCTGCCTTTTAGACAAAACTTTCAGTATATAAGGAACACTTAATTAAAAAAAAAAAAAATCCCTTAAATTCTCCTTCTGAAGATTCCTGTTGGGGAATTCACACCTCATCCTGCAGACTTACAACCTGCTGTATTTAAAAATGAAACTACAAGATTAATGCTATTTTTGAGGCAGGTTTTTTTTAAAAAAAAAAAAAAAACCTAACAGGTTGTTCTGGGAACAGCAGAAAATCAAGTGCAAATCTGTAGAGCTGAGTTTCTAAAGTGATGCTCAGAGGAGACTGTGACACCTTTAGAAAGTGGAAGAAGTGCCTTGGCATTTTGAAGAAGGGCTATAGAAACCTCCTGGCATTTTGAGGTGCATAAATGTACTTGTTCTCTGTCTAGAAGCACTTTAGGGCTTCTGAAATGGTAGGGGGACGGTGGAAATGGCATTTTGGCCAAAGCAAAACTGAACCCCCTATTATTTATTGGTGGGTGTTTTCTCCATCCACCCAATTTATCTGGGAGATTATGGTGATATTATAGGGAACACTCTCCACCTGCAAGCAGAAAAAGGTAATGAGTGGGTGAAAAGACTCACCAATGCAAACACTGAAATGCAGAGGAAGACAGTCCGTCTTGATAAGAAAAAGTCAACCAAAAAGCACAATGTCAGAGGGTTAAACTGTGCAATCTCAAGAAAAAACAGCGAGTTGAAACCCTTTGGATGCCACGAGGATGTTCATAATAGAGGATGAGGAGGCCACCTAGGCCTTATTGATTCCTTTTTCATAATTTGAGAGTGTCTGTTGTGCCTTCTTTTCCCGCGGTGCGAATTCATTATTAATATTTACAAGCAATTCTCTGGTAAGCAGGTAAAGGCTCATAATCACAATCAAATTACTGTACTCCTGATGGTACTTCACCAGATGAGCACTTTATTAGGGATCAAAAGCTTCCAGAGAGATTGTTTAATGATAAGCACATCAGTTTCTTTAATACTTTAATGGTAATTGCTAGTGAGACAATTATTTTTCTTGTCCAATGATTTTTCCTCCCCTAGTGAGAACTGTTGTACTCAATGTTTAGAGCATAATACAATTATTCAGAGTTCATTAATAGACTATATTGCTTCTCCTTTCATTAAACCAGATTTGTGCATCTGTTCGAGCAAGGACATGTAAATCATGAGCCACGCAGCACAAAGTTGTGGGGTTTTTGGTTTTTTTTTAAACAAGGAAGGAAAAATATGAACCTGGCACTACTCAGTGGATTGAGGAAACCTGACTCCTGGTAGCCTGAGCAAGTCTCTATCTCCCAGCACATCTGCTCCGCTTCAGTTTCCCACATGTCACACAGGGACACTTCTTCCCCAGCTTTGCAGGAAGCTTTGAGAATTTAGAGCTGAGTGGTAAATGGCTTAGACTCTTTGCAAACTCATCAGGCAGTATTGAGGACAACAAGACATGAGAGTATGGCCAGAGTGATGGGATGAGCCTGGGGGCTCTTCAGTCCCATCGGCCTTGTGGTACCAGGAGGAGAAGAGCTGCAGCAGTGACCATCATTTTGGAGTGCCTTTTGTTCCTTTCCACCACAGGACTTCTTTAGGAAGCCTTTCCAACTGGAAAAGCCCATTCCAAGCACAGCTATGCTGCTGCTGCACTGGATTTAGGTGGATGGAAGCAACAGTGAAACTTTTGTCCCTTGTCACACTGACCCCGCTGCCAACCACACCCACAGCAGGTGATGTGAGTGAGAAGCAGGGGCTGAGGAAAGCTGTGTCCAAAAAGGCAACAGGAGAATCAACCAAGTGCCCTCATGGGTAATGTCAACACAGTGCCTCTCACTGGGGCAGGACAGAAAGAGTCATCACCTGTAGAAGGAATTTAAGGAATCTGCTGCACTTGGGATATCAAAGCAGCCTTCTCCCCTCATCTGAGCTCTCCTCGTGGCACTGCAGATCAGCATTAACTCCACTGGATGATTAAAGACAGCGTGGACCGATTTTTCTAAAACCTTATAATTCTTCTTGACAAAAATGTGTTAATTCTGAAGCCCTTTGATTCTGTGTGGCCTGTCTGCCCCACAGAGCCCTAGCCCTATTTCAAGTGAAGTTTAGCATTCGGAGGAGTGGGGAAAGCAGTCCTGATGTCGAGCAAGCAGACTGAGGAAGTCCTTTTACTGATTGTTCAATGTGGTACCAGCAATTACTGCCAGTAATGAGAGCAAACAGGCTCACACATCCATCTGCAGTTGGATCATTGCAGGGCAGCACAAAATGCCGTTTGAGTTTCCCCTCTGTATGTTTTTTGCATGCGAGGTGCAGATAAAGATCTTTTCCTCTAGTTTCAGGTTTGTGTGGTACTCTTGTGCAAGAGCCAGACCTGTTTAGTTACAGATTCCTCTGTCTGTCCTGATTAATGTCCTTCTCTTTGGACCCCATGAGGGAAGCTGGGAAGCTTTTGGTGCTTTTTAGGCCATTTGTTGCATTATCTGGGCTGTCATTCTCTATTTCAGCTGTGGATTGCTCAAACCCCAGCAATCTACACTGTGCATTGCTTAAGGTTTCACTCAGCTTCTCTGTTCTCCAGAGCAACTTTTCTTTGAATGGATTCTGAAACCAATTTTAAGAATAATACTGTAGATTTCCCAATGCCTCCTCAGTCAAGGAGTTCAAGTCCTGTATGTGCAGGGAACCAAGAAAAGCACAGCTCTTACAACCTCCAGATGATTCTGGGCTTGCGAATTCCCTATCACCTCACATCAGCGAACAAGAAATCCTGGGTGCTTGTCCATTTTTAAAAGGAAGAGACAACATCTAGTACACAGTACCAGCAGCAATGAAAAGAGCATAATGTGCAGGCATTCCAGGCCCAGCGTGAGGCAACCCAGTGGTAGCAAAGTCTCTCCTGGGGGACAAAGTAACTACCAGAGTGGTTAGATATTCATTAATTCCTAACAACCTCAGGAAAATAAGCTCAGCACAAAATGAGTTACACCTGTCCTGGGGAGTACTGTTACTGTAGACCGATGAACCTGGGAACACAAGGCATGAAAAGGTGATTAAATAAAGTCACTTTGATGTGACATCCCCATAGAGACCGTTGCTGCAGCAACAAGACCTTTAGTTCCTCGAGTCACTTAAAGATAAATAATACCAGGAAAAAAGAGACTTCGCTTTGGAAGTCATGATGAAGTTTTCAGAAAAGAACATTTCACCCAAGAAGAACTCGGGGTGAGTGTTGTTATAGCTGCTCATGACACATCTAGCAGGTGCACAGCACTGCAGTGCTGGAATCACAGCCTTCTTCCTCATCCTTATTCTGAGCCAGTTCGTCATCCTTTCAATACCAGCCCCCTCCCAATAAAATACAAGAGGAAAAGAACACAATGCGTTTGGCTACAATGTACTATTTTGAATGGCTAATAGAGAAATGGGGGTGAAAAATGAAAAGTATATTTATTACTGCTGTTTGCTATTAGATTTGACAGATAGCATTTGCCTCCAACCTTTCAAGCCAGAAGTGGAACAGATGTTCATGAAAAGCCAGTTAATTTCCTGCCATTTGTGAACTGATTAGAAACTGAAACATTAGCACACTGACACTTCTTTATTTTTAATCTTGCTTGTGTTTTGAAAGGAAAAGAACCACCGGGAGCTAAGGTCTGGTTTTCAGATAGGAATAGCTGCACATTTTTGTTTCCTCTTTTAACCCAAACCCTCTCTGTTAAGGAAATGGAAAAAAAGCAAAACTGAGGCTGCACAGCCAGTAGCGAGTTGGTGCTGCAAAGTGTCACCTTGTGCGGCGCTGGGAGGGAATGAGGAAGAGCCAGGCCGGGCTTTCACACACACCTATCTCTTGTTACAGCTGCTAAGTAAATGCACAAAGCCTCTACGACCGGTTTCCAACAGCTAGTAAACAGACAGGCAGCTATGCTTGTACAGGTCACTGTCAAAAACTAAGCGTTCTGCCCTACCACGAGGAACAAGGAATGAGGAACTTTACCAGTTTTAGTTTTCAGCAGTGTTGTTACTGTGTTCAGAAGAGGCCAAAACAGCTTTTTAATAGGTGCCAGAACAGAAATTCAGGCCCAAATACACATGTGGGAGAAGCAGGTTCAATGCCATTCAAAGCCGAACGGTGGCTCCAGATCTAATTCAAGGACAACTCACTTTTGTTATAAATATTTATGTACTATTATTAATCCCAGTGGGAGAACTTTGGGCATGCATTATCAGTTATTTATACATTCCCTGCCCCAAGAAAGCCAAGGCTTTTACTCTCTTGGGACAGATGCAGCAAGTTACTCCAAAGCAAAGCCGGTCAGAAACTTCCTGACAAAGCGAGGTTTTGTTGGATAATCACAATTTGCTAAGCCTGGAACGTGTTATTTAAAACATCCTGGGGTTTGACGAACAGGCACCAAGGCTGGGGAGGGTCCAGCCCAGGGCTGGGGCAGCTGCTGGGCCACTCTGGTTCCTTCCCGCTTTCCCTGCTGTCCTTGTCAATTTTCCTGGTGGGATGTGGAGCCCGAGGCACCGCTTTTTAGAAAACTTCATCATCCCAGAACCCAGAGCAAGTTGAAAACCAGTGAGCAAACAAATGTGAGAGAAATCCTTGAGAACTAGAAACACTGCTTTTCAGGGCAGCTGCGCTCAAGAATAAGTACAACAAACCCAAAACAGTATCTCTGTATTTAAACCCAAGAACTGAGGAAAATCAGTCGGGAAAGATTCTCCCCCGGGCCAATACTAGTCAATGTTATATATCTTTTGGCCACGTCGTGTGTATGTCTACAAGTGGAAAAGTGTGTGCTTTCAAGAATGGAACATATACTGTGCTGCTCCTTGCTACCAACAGCCTGGACACAGTGCAACCGTGCTCAAACAGTGAGTTGTGCCTGAGTGTGTGTGTGTGTGTGAAGTCAGAGCACAAAAATCACAGAAATGCAAAGCTGGCACGCAGGGAAAGCAGTGGAAAAGTTTCACGTCGAAAGGCAAAAGCTGCTGTGCTGCCCCCCACCAAAACGTTCTTGCAGTTCTTCCACCCAAGGTGCGCCTTTCTCTGTGCATCTGGAAAGGTATGTCATTGTTCCTCTGACTGGGTTTCATGTTTTAGTAACAGGTGGTTGGGCTAATCCTCAGAAAACAGCCCTCACCGCACAAAGCTGAACTCCTTTTGAATGCTGCTTTTACCGCACTGAACCAGCACACACCCAGCTTAAAGGTTATGAAACCTGCCCGGTGAAACTATCCCAGTGAGTTACCTCTCCCCCAATACATGAGCAGCGAGGATGTTACACAAATCATCTCAGCTGGGTTTTAGCCTAAACCTTTAGGCCACACCTTCAGTTGGAATCAGTCAGAGTAACTAAACTGATACCAGCAGGACAATGCATGTGCTGAAAATTAAAGGAACTGCTAAATACAGAGTTCCCATTATCTCCCAGAATTTAGCCCTCTTGCCAAAGATTTTCTGGAAGTGCACAGTTCCCCTTTAAATTCCATTCCTTACTCCACTTTCAAGTCTTCTTTACTTTTTAATTCCTTTCTTCTTCCTATTTCTACTACCACTCCTCTGCTTCCTCCCTCTCCTGGGGGAGGGGAAAGGGAAGAATAAGTGCTTTGTTGTTACTCCCCTCCCCCAACTTGTAAAGTTTTCTTCTCATATCCCACTGGAAAATACCATTTCCCCAACCATTTGAAAAAATACTGCGATTTTTAATTGACAATTGGATGTTTGAAAAAGAGAAGGGGTGGGGTGGGGGGGAAGCAGGCTTTGTGGGAGAAGGAATGAATCCTTTTTTTTGTTGTTGTTGGCCACGTGATGTGTAACAGTGCAGAGCAGGACTCGGCATCAGGAGCCTCCAGTGATCGGGTCACTCCCACCGGGGAGAGGCGAGCAAACCGAACTAATGGAAAAGTGAGAGAAGCCACTGCAGCTCCATCTTCCTCAATTACTCACTTCGAGGCCTTTTAGGGTTTTACTTCTCTATTCTGCAGGAATTTCCTATCCCCAGCTATTTCAGTCGCTTCCCCTACCCTTCCACTTTATAAAGTGATCAGCTGCTAAACAATTCCCACTGACAGGAAGCACCATTACTGCACTTGAACACTTAATGTTCCAGACAGGAGGAAATGCAGGGCAGCCTCCCTGCCTACTCACAGACCATCCTAATATCAGTTTAAAATTCCAAGCAGTCTCTCTGGTATTATCTACTTACCCCTCTCTCAGCCCTAACTCCTCTCCAAAAGCCAGTCTATTGTTTGAAAGGGGCGATTTATTGTCTCACGTAAGGCCAACTGCATAATGAATAATTTCACATAAATCATAAGTGTGCTCAAATTAAATCACCATTGAAGACCCCGGGGGAAAAAAAAAAAAAATCAGCATAAATCACTGACTAATTTCAGAATCATTCAGGACCTCTGAACTGACAGGGCGCGGATTGTTAAATAAAAAAAAAAAAAATAAACCAACACAACAACAGCAAGAACACAGGATTAATTTGCACAGCTGTTGTAATCTTTAGAGAGCCTTCTATCCATTAAAAAGTCTCAACACTTTCAATTAAAAAAAAGTTGCTTCATTTCTGAGTATGTTTTAATATTTCTGCATGAGTCACTTTGATTTTTAAAAATTCCCCCTTCCCCCTCCTTAATGCCCATCTGTTTGAAGAGCTCTGTTGCTAACTCGGGGAATGGAAGAGTAAAAAGGCTTCTAGGTAAATTAATTTATTAAGGAAAAAAATCAGCAGAAAGGTTGAATGCACTTAATTTGGTAAGATTATGACTAAGGGAGGATATGATAAGAACTTAAAATATTTGACGTGTGTAAACTTTAAAGACCGGCATGAAATAGTGTGGGCTGAAATGAAACTGGGCTGAATAACAGGAGTCTCCTAGACTATGGAATATTTGGCTAACAGGAGCGTTGTTTGAATCACTTCAAACTAGACGGGACAAGGAACAGGAGAACACACTCCGTGGTTGGAGCCACAGCTACATCAAAGGGTGATTTTCAGCCTGTGAGTCACCGTGACAGCTGTGCCCCGCTGGGAAAATGCAGATCACAAAGCTCAGGATGGAGCACATGAGAGCCAGAGACAAAGCTTGCTCTGTCAAGGAGAGCTGGACACAGAGAGTCTTCAGGGGAGGGATCAGCCAGATCCAGAGTTGGAGCATCTTTAGGACATGCAAAGCGTCTCCCTTAAAAGTGTCTCCAGCAGGAGACGACACGATGCTCCCAGTCCCTTCCACTCTGGAAGTGCAACCAACTGCCCACAATGAGGCAAAGAAAAAAGAGAACAAAACCCAAACACACCACCACCCCAAATTCTCTATAAACAAAGATCTTATCCCAGAAGAGCTTTGATCCTGAACCGCAGAAATGATCCAACACTGAGTCCAGTACAGACTCTCCTTCTGGCAGTGGAGCCTCATCCTGACCTCTGAATAAAACTCCTTACTCCCAAAGAGGAGTTATTCCAGCAGAAGTGTTAAATAAGTATTTTCTAAATAGCCTCACGTGTCTAGAGCACAGAAGAATCCTGAAATGACAGGGAAGTAAGTGGAATTTGCCCAAACTTGTCTCACTTTCCTTTTAAAAATAGTAATGTAAAAAATTGCACCTACAGCCTACCCAGTAGAAAATGCTGTTTAAAATCAGGGTATTGAATGAACATGAACAGAGTTATTTACTGATTTACACTCTGAGTCTGTGTATATGCCACAAAATTGAAGTTTCCAAGCATTGTTTTATTCTGTTTATGTTACACAAGTCCAACCGAGTCATCAGAGCCTCCTGTAATCAGTAGAGTTTTCTGTCATGATTTGTCATGTTTATATATATTTCAGGTAACTCTCTCTCTGTTTAAATGACCCAAGGGAAAATGTTCCAAACAGGTTCCACAAACCTAAAGGCCTTAAAAACAGAAATTCCCTTCCTTCCTTCCAAATAACTGCAGCTGGATGTGACCCATGACCAGTTTCATACGAAATTCACTTTCATCTGAAAGCAAATGGGAGTTTGGTCATTCTTATTGTCTTACTGAGGCAGGGCTATTCCTGGTGCACTTGCAGGAAAGCCCACCCTGCTCTAACAGTGATGAATGTGGCCATTTCAAAGGCACGCATTTGTGCAAATAATGGTGTACTAGCAAATCCACCTAAAAATCAGATATATTTATTTTAGGCACTGTAGTTTTAAGTGGTAGAATTCTGTTCTAACTGAATTACACCAAAATGCATCTAGTGCTTTCCCCTTTCTCAGATACAACTAAACCCAGAAAATAAAACTACAGTTCTGCAGAAAGTTTGACTTGACCTTGGATTGAGAGATCTTGAATTACTGGATTTATTCCAAATGTTAAAAAAGTCTCACATATTTAGACTTGAAAACTCTGTGGTTTTCTTTTTAGAATAGATAGCACTGTAGTCTAAACTATAAAATAGACAAAAACAAATTCCAAGGGTTTGTGTTTTTTTTTTTGCTAACATTCATTTAAATGTAACCCTGTCAAACCATTCTGCTTTTGACCTGAACAGAATTCTGGTTACAGTGAGGTGATTTCATAAAGCACTTTAAGTCCAAGAGTCCTGCAGATAATCAGCTCCTGATTTCCTCTGGGTGAATTACCCAATTTGCAGATTACACCAGACTCTGCCACCTCCAGGAACACCCTTTGCTGCTGAGGGAGTGACACAGAGCACATGCTACCTGCCTGTCTCTGATGATTTATAGGGTTTGAAAACAGGAATTTAATGTGTATCATTGTATTATTCTTGGAAGCTGGCATCTATTCTCTGTGATGGGTTTTTCTTTATGTCTCCCCCCTACCCTCTTAATTTCCAAAGGGAGCAATTTCCAAATTTCAGCAAGTCCAGTTTTGTCAACTGGCTGTGAGTTTGCTGACAGACTCTGCTTGAACATTTGCTTTCCACCAACCATACACCTTTATAAAAATGGTATTTTTATAAATACCATTTATGAGCAGACGTAGAATTAGTTTTGCAACATTCAGTTTGAGTAGGATCTTACCTTGCGGTCTTTCATTTTAATTTAAACTGATATTAAAACTGTGGCTGAGATTATTAAAAACAGTGTTATGTAGGCCACAGGAAACGAATCTCTTCCTCAGCCATCATTCATTTGTACTGCTTTTTTCTATTTTAGTTCAATTACTAATAGACAATAACTTTGGGGCCACAACAGCCCACCCACCACAAATGAAAGGTGCTATTTTGGTGTGGCCAGAGGGACCTGCAATATTCCCCTGGCCTCTGCACAAGCAGTTTGATGTCTAATTTAAATTTACCCCTGCTGCAGAGCTGCCTCCAGCTCTGGGGTCCCAGCATGGGAAGGCCATGGAGCTGTTGGAGAGAGTCCAGAGGAGGCACCAAGATGATCAGAGAGATGGAGCAGCTCTGCTGGGAGGAAAGGCTGAGACAATTGGGATTGATCAGCCTGGAGAGGAGAAGCTTTGAGGTGACCTAATTGTGGCCTTCCAGTGCCTGAAGGAGCTACAGGAAGGATGGAGAGAGAGTATTTCCGAGGGCCTGGAGGGACAGGACAAGGGGCAATGGCTTCACACTGACAGAGAATATGGTTAGATGGGATATTGGGAAGCAATTCTTAGCTGCCAGGGTGGTGAGGCCCCGGCACAGGTTGCCCAGAGAAGCTGTGGCTGCCCCTGGATCCCTGGAAGTGTCCAAGGCCAGGTTGGACAGGGCTTGGAGCAACCTGGGTTAGTGGAAGGTGTCCTTGCCCATGGCAGGGGGTGGAACGGGACTGGATGATCTTTAATGTCCCTTCCAGCCCAACCCATCCTGTGATTCTGTTTTGGTGTGTGCAATTCATGGTGCTGTGGCAATACCCACCCACTCACACTTGGAGCTGCACAACCTCTGCATGAAACCCTCCAAGTGCCTTTCCAAAGTGCCCCGTGATACATCAAATGAGCAACTGCCCAGATGTTGCTTTTAAACCAAAAGGTGCATAAAGCATGACCAGAGAACTAAAACCAAGAGAAGAAAAGATTTGTGCATCCTTGTTCTCCAGAAGGAAAAGCAGCTCCACCGTGAGTCCCGAAGCCAAACATGTTTTGGGTTGAACAGTCAGAAGTGAAAGTGTTCTTGGGTCGATTCCCAGCAGCTGGGTTTTGATTTGCATAATAGATCAGATAATTTTCAAGACCTGAAAATCTCTTATTTCGATCGTCAAACAGGAAACAGAAATAACAGAATGTGACTTGAGGCCAATCATGTGACAAAAAGCTGAGCAACGTCAACCTCCTGCTGGACCATCCATGGAAAAATCACAGGAGAGGCCTTGTTTGCACAAGCTATTTCACAAATCATTGTGAACAAATCAGCTTCAATCAGGTGATTTAAAATGAAAAAGGGGTTAAAATAGGTTCTTCACGATTATTGTGATCAAATCTCCTAAGTGGCTTCTTTTATCTCATTCGATAAAATATTACTTTTCATCTAAACAAACTACCCAAAATCTACTTAACAATAAAGTGAGACACACTGAGTGACATTTTAAGTGAAGAAAAAGAAAGTTTTGAGCATGTTGCACACTTCAGATTTGGGTCACTTATTTTACTCAACCTGGTCTGCTCTTTCCAACCCCAAATCTGACTCTCACTGGCATTATAAATGTCACTTGCCCCACTTCAGATACCGTATTTTTTTCTTTCTGAGCACACCAATATTCAACCACCTTCTGTGTGGAAACAAAATCAGCAATTTCTCTTCCTATAGCCACCTCTGACACAGATAACAGCAACAGCTCCTGGCCCAAAACGGGCAGGAGCTTTCAGATAGGTTATCAGTCACCACACACAGGCTGGGGAGGGACCCCCAAATCTTCTGGACACATCAGGTTCCAGAATTAGGGTTTCTGCCTCGATTCTGTTGTCACTTTGTAGGCTTTGAAGGAGGAACTGCAGAGTAAACCAGCCTGCAAGGTATCGATTGCTCAGCTCCAATAAACCACTCTGTGCCCTGCAAACTATATTCTTGGCTGCACTTGTAAGATTGTTCTTTCAGCCCTCTCTTTCTCCCTCTGTCCAGAGTTTTATTGACAAGCCTCAAAGAAGTGATTCCTCAGAGCACAGACATGCTCTTTCTAAGAACACTGGTATCTTTTTAAGAAAATCTGCAGCAGGAGGATCAGAAAGCCTTGCTGCATGTGGGAAGTTGCATTTCACAAGCCTCTCACAACACTGCCTGTGCTGTGCATGCCAATAAAACCAGGGCACAGGCCCTGGGAGGAGGTGAACCCTGCATTTATTTGGTCCTTAAGCTTTGATAGAGTATTAGCTCTGTGTGATCTTTATTAGAAACAAGGAAACACTGTGGAGTTTGTCAGGCAGATGTGGAACACTGCGTGAGGGGTTTGGTTTTGTTTCTTTTTTACTCCTAACAAGTTCTGTGTATCGGTGTCTGACATGCATTTGGTTGTGCTTTTTATTTCAAGCTTTCACTTACTGTAGTGGGGTTGGGGGCAGAAAAGAACTACCTGAAAATATGCCATTTTTTGCTCTGCTTCTTACTGTCCTATTAGCCACAGCTTTTACTGTATCTGCTTGTAGTGTGCAGGTACATAAACACTGAGGGGAAGCACACAAACTAGATTTATGCTGGTTGCCCAGACTGATCCTGGAGACACTCCCTGTTTTATATAATAAATTAATATCTCCCCATGGAGGAAAAGCTGGAAGTAGCTTATCACCAAATCGTTAACCACAGGCAGGTCTCCATCCCCACTCATTGCTGCCAACTCAGAATTTGCTGTCAAACCCCTTTTTATGGCTGCCTCTGGCTCATTTGGCCTTAAAAAAATGAACTTGAACACAAAAGCAAGAAGGTTTCTGCCAGCCTGGCTCCTTGTGCCCACAGTGGGCTTAGGACCATCCCATGGGCCTCACACTGGGCACGAGGCAGCCCCAGCCAGGTGAGGATGTGCATCCTTGGTCTTTGCACATCATCCAGCACTGGAAGTGGGACCCTGCATCCATCCTGGGCACTGTTCCACACCCCCTAAACACCCAAAAAACCCACAGACCTGTGACACCTCTTCCCTTCCAAGAGGATGACTGACTTACAGGAATGGCATTACTGATAATGTTTGCTTGGCAGAAATGCAGCAGGAAAACCTAAGCAGGTTATCCCACCCTTCCTTATGGCAGACAAATCTATAGGGAAACATAATACTTTTTACTGGGCCAACTAACAAATTATTTTCTTCCTTCTCATTCCAGACTGTGTGTTAAAAAAATGTAAATAAAAATCTTTCTGGCTCTGGTAACTCAGCCTTCATCCATCACAGGATTCAAATTCATGTAGGAATATACACAGGGACATACAACAGTTGTAAGCACAAGCACCTCAAATTAAATTTAGGTTTTTTTTCCTGTTATCTAAGCCCATTCCTTCTCTTTTAGCCTGGGAGAGTTGTGATTAAAGGGTGAACTGATAATTGCTTCAGCCAACAGATTTAAATACTTATTCCTGTCACCAAAGAAATCTCAGAGCAGTGATGTGCCAGTCAGAACCGACTGAAGAACCCGAACATTTGCCTCATTCACACAAAGATTTGTTCTGGATCCGTGACTCACACCTGCCTGAACCCAAGTGCTGACACCAAATACCAGGAACTTCAGACAGCAGAGGAGTAGGAACCATCCCTTACCTTTAAAGGGAGAGTTCTGAATACACGTTTTCCATTATTAAACTGAAATATATATTAGTCAGTTTTAGAAGGGTTTCACCATTTCCAGTCTCAGGAACTATCACAGTTCCAAAAAGCTGCAGCCTCAAACCAAAACCCTGTTGTGTGAACTGCTGGAGAAAAAGACTTCACAAAGACAATGCCTTCTCCAAATCACAATGAATGGAGGAGATTAAAAGCTTTTCTTTATCCTGAAAGGACGTAACTGATAAGGCAGAAGGAGTGAGCTTTTTAAACCCAGATGAGTTTTGTACTGGAAATAATGCCAGAAACACAAATTATTTCTCAGCTTCAGCTTAGGGCCGGGCTATGAATACTTTGGGCCAGTGCAGCCTGCAGGGGAAGAATACTTCCTTTTAAAAGCAACTGATTCCATGGCAGCTCTTCTGCTGAGGTTACATGACAAGTAAAGGATCCCAGTTGTCCCAGTATGTGCAGCATTAATAACTCAGCTGTCTGTCCCAGCTCAGCTTATTGTGACAGGTATGACTGCACTCCTGTTCTACTCATGCAGTTATGATTGCATAGAGTATTTAATTAATTATGTACGTAACCAGGCAATTATGCATCTCACAAAGCAGCTATACAGTTATCTGACTTCCACAGGAACTGAAAGGACATAACTGACTGTACAGCTGTGTATACACCTAAGATATGTAAATCTCAAATCAGTTGTCTTTAACTGTGTGCAGTTGTCAGCCATCAACATGACTTGTGTTTTGTACCAGACACACTTCAGTAACTTCTGTGAGGATCCAGCTTTCCCGGTTGGATGGCAGTGTTAGGAGGGAAAGGTTTCAGTGAGACATTTCGTAGGGCTCAAGCAGAAAAACTGAAAGTTGCTCTCTGAGAAGGTTACGGTGAGAACAAACAGCGCAGTTTTTCTTCAAAGCAATGTGGTAAAAAACACAGGTGAGAGCTTCCTCCCCAACAGCCATCTGGCCCGGCACAGGCTTTGTCCCTCTCTTGTCATTAGCATTGTTTTTATTTCATTCTTAATATGAACAAGGCAGCAAGAGGAGAACAATAACACATTCACAATAGCACAAAAAATGACTTCCGTGTTATGGTATGACCAAATCTCTCTTGACCTTTTTGTTTCTTCTGCATTTGAAAGACAAAGAGGGAACGGAGTGGGGCATATATCTTTTCATATACATTAGGCACTTATTCTCATTTATCCTCTCTTTTTAAATTAAAAGCACTTCTGTGGCACTTGCTTAACATTCAGGTCACAGGGTGCACAGATACATTTTTAGGCGCTTTTTTTGTGTCCAATGTAGCTCAGTTTTTACAAGGCAGATCTCTCATTTCCCCTTTATCATCACCCCTCTCTAATCCAGTGACACTCTTTTGCTTTTGTCTGCCCCACTACCAGTCACACATCAGCTTTTAATCAGTGGGATCCCAAAAAAGGCACCAGATGAAACCCCATCCCTAGTAAGACCCCAAACAGGAGCTCTCTGAGCCAAGTGTTTGGAATTAAACCATACAGTGGCATGGCTTTATTCTGTGTGAAGGAGGGGAGGATTAACAGGCAACCTGAACAGAGATTACTGGACACAACACCCAGCTTGAGCTGTGAATCCTGAAAAAAATATAAAAATAACCCAAGAGTAAAGTGAGGAGGGAGCAGGGAGGTTTGGAGGTGTGCACTGGAGCCCTGTGCTCAGCTGGAGTTGGGATAAGCCCCCATTTTGCTGAGGCTGCAGAAGTGTTATTTACCCAGAGCACCACTGCGAAGAAATTGCTCTGAAAACATCTTGGAGGACCCTTTCATTATCCTCCCTCCACGATCAGGAAGATCCTCCTACAGAAAACACGTCTTGGAGTTCACCAAAATGGTGCCTTGCCTGCAGTGGCATCCATCAGCTGCCCCGGGCACCACTCTGCCCTCCCTGAGCTCCACGGAAACTGGGATCGTGGAGGGAGGGATTATCGGTTTGTTTGGGTTTTGTTTTTAGTCTCCAGGTTTCTATGAATGGGACGATAGGAAAAAAAAAAAACACAAAACAAAACACCCAAAAAGCAACTGTAAGTGCGACTCCTTGAATAGTTTTAGCGACTGAAACGTCCAAGAAACTAAATCCAAGTGCCCTCTACTGGCATTGGAGAGAGAGCTGGGGCTGGATAACGGGAGGGGGGAAGGGGGCGGCAGAAAGAGGAGGGAAGTGATATTAAGCAATAGTAAAAGGAAACTGTGTCAATAAAGTGGGTATGGCCTGAAAACTATAATCACATAGCAGAGCTATTAAACTCTGGCAGGCTGGGCTGTTGCTGTAATGCTCAGGACATGCCAAAGAACATATTGCTGGTATGAAAGCAGGGACAAGCCAAGATGTTGAAACAACTTCTGTTTTGGGGGTGGAGAAGGGGAGATAAAATTCTTTTTGATGCAACATAATGTCTGTTCTTCTGGTACAGAAGACCGTTTCGTTGCACCCCCTTTTTTTTTTTAAATTTTTTTTTACCTCCCCTCCCCCCCCATTAATTTCATTATTTTTGGGTTTTAAATTTCACATTGGAAAAAATTAGTGAGGGAGGCAAGGAAGAAAACTTCTGATTATTTAGTACTTAATGTGATTATTTTAAAGCTGAGAAAAGGGATTGTGTAACAATGACATTACCACACGAATCTGGTCCTGGAAGAAATTATATCATGGATGCTTAGGGGAACTTAATCCATGAGGTCCCAGGAATGCTGGGATTGGATGTGTGTGCATGCACGCACACACTGACAAAACAGTTCATGGAAAATCTGCTTCAGACAGTCATTTTTGGATAGAACAACTCATTCTTGCCCTGTTAGGAAAGCAGCCTGTGTGATTTTATTGGTACCACTGTGCTGACATTTAGTGAATTTGCAAGAAATACTGTGTAATATAGGATTGCAGGGCACAGGGATTTTATTGAGTTCAGTAATCCACAGGATCTGATCAACAGCCTCCATAAAAGTTAAAACAAACCTAACATTATTATAGACAAACAGATTAACTGCAGTGGAACAGCAGGGCTATGTGGAAGAAAAAAAAAAAACTAAAAAAAAAAGTCAGCAAACTTTGATAAACTGGTTGTTAAAAATATATGTAATTCTGGGAAAATAATTTTCAAATCCTGTAATAACAGCAGCAACTTGTTTTGTTTTTTTTTCCCCCCAGAGTTACTGAAGAGGCCGTGGCAGGAATGGAGTCACTCAGCATTCCCAGGACACAAAGGCTGGGGGAGCGGAGCTGGACGGGGATGGGATTCAGCTGCTGCACGAGGAAGCAACTCGGGGAAGTGACAATATTGTGTGTTTTTCTGCCAGGAAGGCAGGGGAGGAGCCTGCCCTGCCCGCCCTGAACAGAGCTGATGTGACGATTGCAGATCTGTGCACAGTGCCCTTGTCCCTGCTCCGGCCACAGTCAGCTTCAGAAACATCAGATGCCAAGTGATTCCATAAGTGGCTGCATTATTTACTGTGCTGGGAGAGATCTGCAGCATTGCATCTGTTCTGCACTCCGGGATTCTACTAAATGCAGTTTAGAGAATCCCGATGTACACCCATTTAATTACAGGAAAAGCAAGTCAATTTTTGACATCTAAATTATCCCAGCACACGTTGGAACCTGCCTGCGAGAGTGACAAGACCTCGTGTGAACCCAGGTTCATGCATCACAGTTTTCCTTCAAAACAATTAAAAATGCATTATGCATTTTTAGATTGGAACTTGCGAGAATCACACAGAGAGTTCCCAGTAACCAAGACAGGATCAGCATAAAAAAAAGCTTAAAATCTTGGTTACCTCTCTGATATAAAAATAAATACAAGAATTCTCCTGCTAGGCAGTTTGGTCAGGGTCTCTTTCTGTACGAAACACATGTTGGTATTTGATTACTCCCTTTAATAGTGTCCATCTGTGGCAGGGCTGCACTGCCAATACACATGCATGAAAGCAGTAATCTGATTTTCAATAGCAAGGATTGTTTTATCTGCTTAATCTTTAATATTCGACGGCTGAGAACAGGTCCTGCAGATGGTTCTGCAGCAGCTTGTTTGCAGTCCATTTCAGGGTGAACACCTCCCTTTTGGCACCTTCCCTTTTCCACCTGAGCTGCTCCTTTATGCAGCGCAGCAACATCAGCTTTTATAGAATATTCATCATCTGGCCCAAGCCTAAATCTCCTCGTGGGCCGGATATTAAATCATAAACAGCTCAGGACTAGTTCTGATAATGAAAGTTAAATATCTCACCAAATGCAACAAGAAAAAAAAAAACACTAAAACAAACAAACAAAAAAACCCCACAAAAACAAGACACGACAAAAAACCCAAACAAAAACCTAAATCAAACAAACAAACAAGAAAACACAACAAAAGAAAAAGAAAATGCCTGTCTTGCCTACGCGTGGACACATCTCACTGGAACAACATCCACATGTAAATCAGAGCTATGGTGAAGTTGGAAATATTGTCCCTTGGAGACAGTTAACAAACCCAGCTTATAGAGAGATGTCTCATGTGTAATTACACCTAAAAAAGTGAAATCAAACAATAAATGTAGGTACCTTTTTACATGTTCTCTGTATTCCTGGCTTTAATGTAAAGAAGCCCAATTACAGCTACGAAGTTTAAATATAAATAAGAATAAAACATCATCTCAGTTGAGGTGTCTATTTTGAAGAACAACTTGCAAAAACTGCTAAATAATATTTTTTTTTCTATAGACAGTTAACAGCAAAATCTAAATTCAGACTAACAACTGGAATAGAAATTTCACTTCATTCTCTGAGATGGTTGTTGGTGATAGCAACTGGATTGCTCACATTACTTTTGATTATCTCTCACTGCAAACCTTTCAGGAGTACTTCATGTTCTTTTGGTGGTAGGGCAGAGATCAACTGAATGTGTTAAGAGGAAGTCAGATATAAAAAAAAAAGCACCTAGATAAAGATGACTGCTGCGTGGAGCTTAACAATAAATTTTTGATCCTTAAAACATAGAAAATATTCCACACAAACAGAGAGTGATTTGCCCTAAAACTTCAAAATCCAGTTCTACATTAACATAGTATTTTTCAACTTCTATAGGAGTAACACTGCAGTCTCCTGGCGAGTCAAATTGGAGGAGTAAATTCAAGATAAAGTAGAAGGTTGGAAACATGGTAACAATGCCAATTCGGGGTGACCTTTACAAAAATCTCCCTGCCAAAGAACCAGCATTCATAAAAGGTTCAGTTCTTTGAAAAATTACAAGCCCAATACCCAAAACTGAAGTATGAATAATCCATAGTTGCTTAGGAAATTCTTGGCAACGCGTGAACATAAGAACAAAGATACATCTGTGAACAAAATGCTTAAGGAACACTTTCTGCAAAACCCTAAATACTATTTCCATCCTAGAATATAGACATTTACAAGTAATTCTGCCAGTTACCAGTGGTAATTTTAGTGCAATCTTTGTTTCCAAGTACTTGAAAGCACCTACTCTTCTGTACAGCACTGGGAATAGCAACTACCATCTTTACCCTGTCTACACCAATTCCTTTCCCCCCCTCCTCGAAGTTAAAAAAATGAGGCACAGACTGGAGGGAAAGAGAGCAAGTTTTTCTAAATTCTTCCACTTCCAGCATATGGTTTAGTTTCATTTTTTTCCAAGCTAGAACAATATGCTTTACGGGAGACAAGATGATGAATGCTTGATTTTGGGTTCAGTTAAAACAAACAACTTTCTCTAAAAGCACATGCTTTGTTTCAAAGTGACATTTGTTAAAAGCCTGGGTGTCCATATTATGTTACATCACTGCAGGTCAGCTCTCCTGACTGACATGCTGACAGGGGACAAGGAAAAGGAGGCAGATTTGCCTTAACCCTCCCCTTGCCACATCCCCCGGCTCCGCACACACCAAACTTCAGGTTCCTTTTGCACCATTTCTAAAAGTCTTTGCAACAATTAAGGTAGATTACAAGTGTCAGAGTTACAGAGAATTTTGTTTGTTGAGAAGGAATAAAAACACAAACAACTCCCCTACAAGATTAACCCAAGAAACGGTGTTTTATGTCCACTGGCACAGGCAGGTTTTCTGATGCTGACGTGCCAAAATCCACCATCATTTTTTTCTCACATACTCAATACAAGCCCTGCTTGGGTCTCTCAGTGAGGCTTCAGTGACATTTCCCCTATTTAACAGCACATTCCACGTGGATAAGCAACTTTAAAAACCAAGCTTGCTATTTTTGTGATGAATGTTCCCAGGTAGTTCTGGGCTTCTGTGAATTTACATTTTAACATCAACATTCACCTTTAATTAAATATTGACAGAGTTGTTTATGATTTCAGGGTTGAAGTTAGGTGGCTGAGTCTACATTTTGGCTTCTAACAAAAAGGTGGGAGAGTGAATGGCTGCACTGGGTTACAGGTGTGTAAAGCTTCCTAAAGGTCAGGTTTTAGTGAGGGATGGAGCTAAGGCATCACACAACACTTCCAGGCAAGTCACCCCACAACCACCAGAGAAAGCAGAACTCAAAAAAAGCTTATCAAGGACTGATGTCTCCTTGGGAAACCAGAAGAGGACTCCATGTGAAAGGCTGAGCACACCCCCCAGATTGAAAGGCAACAAAACCATCCCACACCATCCTGCCTACCCGAAGGGTGGTTGGGGAACACACAGCTCCTTACCTGCTCCCATCAAAATCCAGCTCGTGTTAGCGCTGTCTCCCTTCCCAATCCCTTCCAGAGGAGCTTCAACCTTCTCATCACCTCAGAGGTGAAGCCCACCTGGGCTAACTCACCCCTCTGCAGTCATTAAACCTTGGTAGGTCCCCGTGACACCTGCAGATCCCACCTCAACAGCAGGTTGACAGAGACAAAACCTGGTTTTCACTTGGCAGTTTTACTGGCAGGAATGTGTGGAGGCAAGAAGGTGGGAGAAGAGAGCCAGGAATGATTCTCAAGTATAGTCACAACATTGATAAAAGCTTTTGCAGGGATTTAGTCACACTGGAATTAAATTTGTGTAGCTGTGGCTCGCACAGTTGCAAGCACTTAACTGCAATCACCAAAATGCTTCAGGTGTGACCCATCAGTGGGGTCTCTGGGTACAGGGAATTGTTTCTACATCATCTAAGAGCAGGTTCAGCTCCATGACTGGGGATGTGAATAGAGATACAGCATTTTGGGCCTTTAAATAGGCGTTATTAAGTTAATAAATTTAATAAAGTAGCCTTGATTACCGAGTGTGATGAAGGATGCCTGCTAATTTGTGCTGCAGGAATTTGAGAGGGTACTGTCTGCTTCTCCTTTCTCTCCTGTCCCGACAGCTGAGAGAACACCTTTCAGCCACCTCAGCTCACACCAGGAATTTTAGTTTACAGAAATAAATACCTAAAGCTACAAAATAGCTGAAGAGCTAGCACAGGTTTACTCCTGCAAGTCTCCAGTAGTAGAGATATGATAATAGAGAACCACCTGGCCTTAGGAACTCACCAAGTGTCTATTTATCTAGATGTTTACATGAACCCAACCTCCTCAGCCTTGATGTGCATTCACACATGACATGGTATCACCTCCAGAGTGGTGTCAACAAGCACTTATTTTCATAGATTTTCTAGAAATAGTGTAAACTACGCAGAGATGGGAATTTATGGTGTCCCACGGAGAGGCTGGGTGAGAAGGCTTTGAGAAGGAACAGATCTGGGATCAGGAGCAGGCAGCAGGACCTCTGCAAGCTCAACTCTGGCTGTTCCTCACGGCCCTGCTACCTCACACTCCCTCCCAGCCCACACAGGGGGAGGCAAAATCCCACACCTTCTTCCAAAGCCTCTGTTTGTGCCCTGGAAAGGAATCACTGTCTGAATGCAGCACTTGGTGACAACCTGCCCACAGAGGAATCGTGACAGTTTTGATTTGGGCCTCCTGAAGTGGATGACTGATAGGATGATTCTCAGCTGAACCAGACAGACATATGTTCTTATTTCTCTCAGTCTTCCATTTATCAGAGGCTATATAATCTGTTTGTATAGGAACAGGGCATTTGATAATTACATGCCTTTCCAATGCTGTGAATCAGTGGTTAAAAAAAAACAACAAAAGAAAAATAAGCGTCAGCTTAATTTTACAAGCACATTTTTCACAAGCAATCCTTTTCCTTCTCTTGTGACAGTCACTGCCAGGGCTCAAAAGCTGCAAAGGGAAAGCTTCCTGTGGTGACAGTGCCTCAACATTCTGGGCTACTTCAGTTTCATTTACTGAAGTAATAAAATCGCAGACTATACTAACTAAGAATCTATTTCTCCAATTGACTAGAAACTGCTGACAGAAAAAAAAAAAAAAAAAGTGAAAACTCTGCAACTTAATTCCCACTTCCCTTCTGTTTTCCAAACAACCCTAATGAAGTAATCACAACCATCCCCAAAATTTGCGCAGCAAAGATGAGTCTGCAAAATCCTAATTATGCTTTAAACGTCATTTTGTTCGGGGTCTGCCCTTATCATTCCCTGCGCACCGCGCTGATAATAAAGGACCTCGTTCCTGTGCAGTGTAAAGGTAGGTGAAGGGGTAATGCCAAATGCTGCATCACCTGCTCACAGTGGGATGTGATAAAGAGGGAATTTGGACTTTGTCCCTTTCCGGTTCCAAGTGGAATCGCTCCTGCTTCCTGTGCAGGAGCCTGTTTTCCTCTGCGCTTCAGGAGGTGACAGCTTTAATAGGAAATGATTAAGTAAAAGCGAAGAGGGTTGATAAGAGGTTTATTCTTCTTCGAGGCTTTTGATAGTTTGTTTTCAGAAAATAACACCTCTTTAAGGAATTTCTACGCATCTTCAGCCCCCGTCAAGGCTGCTGCAGAATTTCCTGTTTTTGTGTTCTCAGAACTGCTAAACTGCTGAAATTGCCAGTAAAGTGTGTCATCCAGAAGAGGTGGAGTCTATAACAAATCCAGATTCTTCACTGATATTCTCAAATGAGTGTATATGACTATATAGAAGTTAGAGCTATTCCCCCTCTAACCTCCCAGATGGGGTCAGTTCCCACAGCCCAGCCCGTCTGCACCCCAACCCTTCGTGTTTATCTCCTCTCACACTGCCTTTTCCATGGATCAAGCCACGGATTTTGTTGCCGGAGTCGCTTCAAAGCCAGCTGTAAACATTTACATATAAAACGGTATTAAGGTATTTTTAAAACATGTTCTAAGCCCTGGGTGCAGAGCTCTGAAACACACAAACCCTGGAAGCAGCTTTGCTACTCCCTCAGATGTCAAATCCAGGTCTCAGTGTGAGCAGAGTGAAAAATCTTATACTTACAAGGGGCAAGATCCTGATCAGATTCCCAGCTGGAGAGCTGCTCCAGGGTAACACCAGGCTGAGGGTAGACACAGGTCTGGCATGGTCAACAGGGAGAAAGTCTAGATACTCTCAGAGGAGTTTATTGCTCTGCAGACCTCCCCAGGAGCAGGTCCAGCATGATGGATGGATGCACTTAATTCATCAGAACAAATGCTTTCAGCAGCCAGGTGGCCAACAGGAACCTCCCAAGATCCAATTATACAGGATCAAGAGTGCAATTATGGTCTTTTCAGGCACATATTCACAGGAGCTGGGATTCTCAAAAGCTCCTGGGCAGCCCTCCAGGTTTGTCCAGCCCAGAGTGGAGGTGGAGGAGGTGGAGGGGGCCCGGCAGCCCATGGACAGGTTTGGGGCACCAGGTGTGGTGTCCCCCCAAAAAAACAGCAATGGTTTGGTGCCAGCAACACCTCAGCCGCACAGGTCACGTGCAGCCAGACCTCTTCTTTCTGTGACCCCTTGCATGGTTCCTTATCCTTCATGGACTCTTTGCAGCCCCCAGTGTGCCCCACCACAGTACTCCCGCCATGGGAAAGCCCAGCAGGGTCAGCAGCCATCACACACCTACTGTCCCTGAGCACGGGCACAGGGACCCAGCCCTCGGCACTGCCTCAGTGTCCCTCTGTCCCCTAAAATGTCAGGGGAAGTGTGACAAGTCTGCTGGTCCCCCTCCCCACCCCGGGGACAGGAGACCTTGGGCAGGTGGTTGGCTGGACATGGAGATGGGTCTGGGACATGGAGATGGGTCTGGACATGGAATGGGTCTGGGATATGGAGATGGGTCTGGACATGGAGATGGGTCTGGGACATGGAGATGGGTCTGGGACACGGAGATGGGCCCTTGCTGCAGCAGCCTCTGTATGTCCTCCAACAGGGCCCCCTCGTAGAGGCAGCCCCTAGACAGGACAGGCTGGAAAACCACCAGGCTTTTGGAGTTTTTTTTGGTCTGTAGACAATGCTTACACCAAATAAGTAATAGCTGCTAAAGTGCAATTACCTGGTGTGTGTAATTAGCAGCTGGTTAATGGACTGACAGTACCAGAGATCAAGGTGTCCTGCTGGGGCTGAGCGTGGTGGGGTCAGCGCAGGGCAGCTCTGCCAGGAGTTATCTCTAAAACCTTCCTGAAAGGCAGCGCAGTTACACATCTGGACACCCTCCAGAGAAGAACAGTTGAGCTCAGATACACTTTCATGGAGATAATTTGCTCTCAGGTCAGGAAAACCTGCAGCACACAACCCCTGTGTGCAGTGATGAGCTCAGCTCACTGGGGGCTTGTCCTGGGGACAGCGGGACGGACACCTGAGGCAGAGTCAGCAACTCCACTTGGGAACCTGCTCCCTTATTGAGGGGGAGAGAAACATCTGTCCATTGAAGGGAAGCACTTCTTACACAAAAAGTAGCAATTTCAATGCATTCCCTTTTATATTTATGAGATATATTTATATTAAGCATTATCTGCTTTAAATTCTTCCAAAATGCCTACATGAAACACACCTTGAGATCCTTGAAACAGCCCGAGCTGCTTCAAAAGATCTTACGCGTAGAGCCAGAGCTTATTTGTTGACAACAGTCTCTAAATGCAATGTATTGCTTTGGCTGCTCTTTTCCTTTGTCTTGGGCTGCAGCCTCTTCCAAAGCTTTGATTTCCAAATGACTTGTTAAGCTTTACCGGGCCTGAACATAAAAGCCGTACTTTTATGTTTCTTATATGGCATGTGGAATGCGGAAGCTCAACTTAACGGGGGATGCATCTCCTAAGACCTTTCTTCCTCTTGGGGCTCCATGTGTTGCTGCTTTATGAGAAGGCTGACTGGCTTCTTCAAAGCTTGTGTTGTTCCTGTTATCAGAGGGGAATCAAACAATTCGGGGAGTTTCTCTGGGGGAGGCAGTGCCAACACTAACCGTTATTTCATCTGCAGTAATAGCTCCCTGGCATGAGGGGCATCTACAGCCAAACTCACTGTTTTTCTTGTTTTTCTGCCAAGAGGATTTCCTGATTCCTGAAATTAGCCCCACTGCCAAGTGATACAGTCCAGTCATGTGGTCAGCAGTCCTAATGGCCTCGGGAGTACAGAGTGCAACCAGCACGGACCTGCTGCTAAACCACGGACTGGGGAAGGGTTGTTCTCTTCCACAGAAGGTCTGATCTATCCATAATATAACATTAATATCTACACTGTCTATAATATATTAATATATATATACAGTCTAAATTTTCCTAATTTCTAAATTTTCTAATCCTGGAAAAGAGGAGGCTTTGGGGTGGCCTAATCATGGCCTTCCAGCACCTGAAGGAGCTACAAGAAAGATGGAGAGAGACTTTTTACAAGAGTCTGGAGTGACAGGACAAGGGGGAATGGCTTCAAACTGACAGAGAGCAGGGTTAAATTAGATATTAGGGAAAAATTCCTCCCTGTGAGGCTGGTGAGGCCCTGGCTCAGGTTGCCCAGAGAAGCTGTGGCTGCCCCATCCCTCGAAGTGTCCAAGGCCAGGTTGGACGGGGCTTGGAGCAACCTGGGCTAGTGGAAGGTGTCCCTGCCCATGGCAGGGGGTGGACCTAGATGAGCTTTAAGGTCCCTTCCAACCCAACCCATTCTGTGATTCTATACTGTAATTGAGTAGCCAGAGGATACTTGTTATTTGAAAAATGCCTAAATACTATTCTAACACAGAGGCAATTACAGCAGGATGTAGTCAGCAGCTTATTCCTCTGCTCTGGTAACACACACTGTGCTGACATCTGGCACTTTCATACCACTGTGTAACCATGGTGGTTGTCTCCCTGTATGTAGCCTTACATGCATGGCTGTAATTAAAGCTCATGTAACATAGACAAAGCCTAAAACTTCTTTTTTTTTCTGCGTGTGTGTAACAAAGCTGGACATAACAAGCCCAGTTCTTCTCTCATGCTGCCGTAATGGGGGATGCACTGGAGCCACTGGTCCCACACAAATGTACCAGGAGGACGTTACAAATGAGGTTGGAAATCTGTAAACAGTCCCTCTTGATTGATATCACTTTATACGGCATGAGAGGCCCATTGTGCCAGGGAGGGGGACAGAAAGTACCATTAGAGCTGAAGAACCTTTTGTCTGTGCTCCCTGTGCGTGGAACCAGCAGCAAATTTTGGTCGTTCACCCCAAGTCTGCGGGTTTGCAAACACACAGCCTACCTACAATGGCTCATGGACAAACAAAGCTCTTTACCTCTGTCCTCTCTGACTAGTTAGAACTGGAATTCTGCAGATTTTACAGAATTCTCCCCTGATTTCCACTTATAATCTTCACTCCTATAAAGAATGAATAACAGCTATTCCCTCCACTGGCCGGGTTTGTATGTGCTCACTTCTGCCTTAATGTCACATCAATCATCAGACCACAGGGACATAAATAACAAACTTTGTTTTAAAATTAAAGCAGCAGCAAAGGATTTTTTTTTTTCCCAAAGGATAAGTATTAGTTTATTTAAAGATAAGGAGGTCAAAATATACACTATTGTATCATTCAGATGCTAGTGTGGATTAAAATATCAGGCCTGTGGTTCCCTGTACAGGTTTGCCCAGGACTGAACAAACAGAAATCTTAATTTTCTGTAAAATTTATTAACTACAGTTATTACGGGAGTCTTGTGAAGCAGGGAGGTGCCTGGACAGCTTTGATTTTGGTTTTTATTAGGATTAATTACAAGTATGGATATAAACAAATATCTGAATAAACAACTAAGTTTCCTATGATCTGAGAAACATTAATCCCAGGATTGTAGGTACAGCCTGGTGTTAGGAGTGCACGGGGACGTGGGTGCCCTCTTGTGTTCCTATTAGAACCTTAAATAGCTTTTAATTTGTTATCCCACCTCACCCAGACGAGAGAGACGTCGTCTCAATCACGTAAAGCCTTTGCATTTTAGCGTTTTAATTTCCATTAATAACCAATAGGAAGCATAACTCTTTAACCACCGGTTCTATTATTCTGCAGGCTTTTTTTTTTTCTTTTTCTTTTTTTTTTTTTTTTCTCTTTTTTTTGCTAATTTCAGCTCTATTGAAAAACCACAAAAAGTGACTCGGTTGTTTTTACATCTGAGTGTAACATTTATCCAAGGAGATTTTTGTTTTTCCTGGCTGCTTTAAAGCTCTCTGAAGCGGAGGGTTTGTTGCTCGTGCCTTGCTGCCCAATCTGCGTTCCTTTGTCACGTGCATTTTTTTCCTGCCGTTTATTTAGCTCACTGCCACCTTCCTGCCTTCCATACCCAACCCTCTATAGGTTTAAAATCATCCACACGACCTTTTATTAAACACACAACACATTGCTTGGTGATCTTTAGAGTCGCTTTCTAACATCTAAGGAACAAACCCTGTAAATGATATACCTTAAATGATACACCAGTGTTTGCTTTAGCCTCAGGCACTTGATGACAGCCATGTAAAGGAAAGGAATGAGTCATGTCTACTGCAAGGGAGCTCGCAGAGGGCTGCTGAGCCTCCAGCAGCCACGTGGAGTCATTACTTGGATTTCCCAGCAGGTAGGATGGACACTGGATCTGTTTGCACCTCTGCATCAGACATCCTTTTGGAACCCTGTGGAATAAGGGAGAGATCTTCAGAAAGACTTTCAAATGTTTCAGAATGGTTAAGTCTGGAATTTTGTCTTAGGGTTTTGCTACCAGGCATTTCCCACTCGTTCCACTCATTCTCATTTCTTCATTTGCCCTTTATTTAATATGCATAAGTATATGAGCACTATCTGCACCACGAGAACCCCAGAAATCTACTGCTTGTGATTTTGCCTAAATGTGTTGGTTATTTTAATATCATTTTCTCAATTGGCATGGAAAACAATTGTTTTCAGAAACTGGACTAACACACCAGAGCCACGCTGCTGTGCTTGTAGCACTGGGGTTTTGGCATAACTTTCTCTAAAATTTCCCTGGCCTAAATGCTTCACTGAAACCGTGCTAAGAGTCCTTCAAGCATGATTAATAGTGTATTATAGCCAGCCTTGGTCTGCTCTAGGTTAAGGGAACATTAAATACTTTTATGCATGACAGGTATTCTACAATGTTAGAGTGATAAAGCTTTTCTTACACTGCAAACATTATTCTGGGTTTGGCACCAGTTCAAGACACTAATCCAGCTTAGATGAAGGAAATGTATAGCTCTAGCTATACCAACTACATTTTTCATTGGTAACTGATAAAAACTTGGCTTTAGTTTAAGGTGCTTGACCTTTTACTGGCCTTGAAGTCATCAAAACTTCAGAACCTGACAGGAAAATGGGCCCACAAACAGCGTTTCAGAGGTCACTGTTGGCAGTGCGTGGGATGCCAATGCTGTTTGTAGCCAGATGCCCAAATCATTACATGCTAAACAGAAAAAACCAGCATGACAAAGCTAAAGGTGACTGCTGTGTGCTTTCCCTACAATGGGAACTGTGCAGAATCATATGTGAGTTGTCCTTTCACACAGTGTGTTTCTACTGGAAACCTGACTCATCACTTCAGGACAATTCTGTGTCAGACACGGAGAGTGAAGGATTTCAACTTCCTCACCCCTTTCAGGGAAGTAAAAACAGTGGGGTTTTTATACTGATTACACTCCACCTCCCTGATCCTCTTTTAACTTTTCACCTTTGAGAATCTAAGTACGAAAAAAGAGCAGCCAAAAATCACAATGGACTGAAAGAATCCCCTGTCTTTAACTGTAACCTTGTGCAGCCCAACTGGCTGCAGTGGGTTTGCTTCTGCTTCCACTGATGTCGAGTTTGGAAGGTGCTCTAGAGCAGAATAAAATTTTTTGGCCATTTACATGTAGCAGCAGCAAATCCATCATTTATCCATCAAACAATACCAAGGACCTAGTCATTCCCAATTTATCCGGCAACCCAAAAAACCTACATATCAGGTAAAAGATTTCCCACATTAAAAGAGTAATGAAGTCTGTCAGCTATAGCTGTTCCTGTCTGGGCATGAAGATATTAAGCCACTTCTAGACTAATCTAGGAAACAGGATCATACTATTTGCCATTCTTCCTATAAATAGGTGGAGGGAGGAGACAGGAGGGGGAGCTCATTTGAGATAATCCCCATTTTTGACTCATTTAGCACATTTGCAGAAGTGTCATGTTATTTGCTCATACTGCAGTCTCCCTGCTGCACCCATTTTCAAGGTGGCTGCTGATTAAAGCAGGAAGCTCTGAGGGAGACTGGCTGATGATTCTCGTTAAACTGGAATTTCCAAGCCAGGTGTGAAATAAAGAACTTTGTTCCTGCCCTTTTAACGGACAAATTCCAACTCTGCCCTCGGATTCAGAGGCACTGGTACCACTGGCTCCTGTCTTGCAGTGCAGTGGAAGTTGGCAGCTAAGCTGGAATATATTATTTTGGGCAGAGCACTTTAAAGTGCACACAGAGGAATGTCATGGTACTGGAGTATATTTTTTTCCCCAGATTTTGCCCAGGAGAAGCCTGTGTCAGTGGAGCAGATACTCTGGGCAGAACAGGTCCCAATAGTTTCCACATGCTAAGCTCTCCCAGCTTCTGACAACTTGAGCATGAGTTATTCCAGCTCAGAAAACAGTGTCATTAACCTTTCCCCCCCACCCCTTTCTGCTTCTTTCTAATCTAATCTCTCTAAGACTCACCAAATACATTTTATATAGCTTATAAATTAATCTCTTTTGCCACAGGAACAACCACTGGACCTTATCAGCTGTGCTCAAACCATGCAGGGCTGGAACACTCTTTGCTTGCAAAAGTGGCTCTATTTGTAGCCGAAATTTCAGCCTTTGTTGGCCCAAGTGGGAGCAGATGCTGGAACTGCAGTGTTCTCATCAGCTGCATTCCTGCACTCTGACATCCTCTTGCTCTGTGCCCTTTCCCAGAGGAATCGAGATCCAGGAGAGAGTGGTGTTAAAATATCTGCTACTGAAATAGCAGAATAGGAGGAGCTCAGTGGGCACAGGGCACGGGAGCTGCTGCAGCCCCTGCTAAATATCTCCTGCTTCCCTTTTATCAGCATGAAGCTGAATTTTTCTGCTGAGTTGTCACCAAATAGTCAAGCTCTTATCTTGAAATGGAGATTCTGGCATTGGTTTGAGCGTGTGATCTAATACTTTGAGATTAATGATTACACCTTCCTGGGGCTGAGTCTGATCACCTGGGAGATGTAGATTATTTTTAGGAGCATTGCAGAACCAGGTTTCTTAGGTATGGATAATCTCCTTGAGGATATTCAAAGAGAGGTAGTAATTTTTCACGAGAGATGTTCCATACACAGACCTCTTTGTTATGGTTTGGTTTTTTTTTTTTTTCCCCTGCCACTTTAAAAGAACAATAAACTGGCCAAAGCAGCTTAACTGTTATCAAAAACCTTTTTTTAAGAGCCATCTTCTGTTAATGGGAGAAGGAAGCTGCAGGAGTACTATTGGCCTCTGTAATTGCAACACAAGATAAGGGGCTATACAGCCAAACTGAGGCAAGCAAAAAGATCTCACAGAACATCTCTACTTCCTCTACATTTATTCTGTGTTTTATTCCACAAATGGTCTTTTTACCTCTTCACAATCTCCTCTCTTGATCTAAAAGCTTTTTCTTGCCTTTTGAATCTGAGACACCTTTCCTGCCTCTCTCTGTGTCTCTCATGATCTTGCCCTTGAAAGACTGTTTCCTTGCAAACTTGCACTCCCTCATATCTCCCTTCCTGGAATAATTCTAAATTTGTAACCACTGTTAGACTCTACGAAGGATTTTTGGATGCAGCTTGAATGAATGACACCACACAAAATAAAGAGTGACCTACCAACAGACAACTCCTTTCTCACACAGTGAGAACTACAACAAAGGAGGGCTTAACTTCAAGAAAACTCCAGACCAGAGAAACAAATCTCACTTTTCCCCAGAAATAATAGAGGTAGGTGTAGCATTTGTGTAATTTCTAGACAACCTGTGCTAGAAAAAATGTGGCTGCCTTCATCCCCTCCAGCTGACACGAGATACGTCACCACCATCCAAGCAGTTTAAGTAACAGCAGCCCTGCTCCTCCCAGAAGCTGGCAATACCCAGAGCAGGATATGACACCCACACACCACGTTTGTGAGCGTGGATCACGTTACACACTTGCAGCAATGCTGGGCACAACAAAAATCCACACAGAATTTGGCAAAGCGGGGGGGGAGGTGGGTGAAGGAAGAAAAACACACGAGCGTGTGTTTGGGAACTTCAGTCAGCTCACAGCTTCACAGAGCTGTACAACCAGTATCATCACACAGCTCTGGCTTTTTCATGGCACATTAAGCAAAAAGATTTCTCCTTGTGGCTTCACGGGGAGACAAGATGAGCAGAAGCCAATGCAAGTTGGTTTTTACTCCAGGGGAGCTCCAACACTTTGCTCCGCTGGAACTACAGGAAAACCTCACTGATCCATGGTGGACCAAGATTTTACCTCAGAACAACGAGGCAGTGGCTGAACTGTTGCTAATCTCTACTGCGGGAAGTTATTTCTCTTCTGTTCTTAATTCCCCTTGTAATATGTCCTTATTTTGGTGATGCAAATTGCCCTCTGTAGGAATACACAGTGATTCTGTGAAATGGTGCAAATAAAGCACTTCTTCTGATGTGGGAAAACATCTGCCTTGGGATGAGTCACACTGGTGTGCATGGCAGTGGCTTTATAACCCAGTGTCCTAACAGGGCTGGTTTCCAACTCTGAGTCAGTATTTCAATCTATATTGCTTGACTTTTCTTCTTGAAGGATTGCCTGGCTCTGTTCCTACCCTGACAGCCTTAGAAGTGAGGAAGAAGAAAGAAAGCTGAACATCTCTTAGGGCAGCCAGATTCACTAGGAATCATTGCAGGTAACAGACACATCTGTTGAGCTTCTTTGCATCACTTGAAAGTTGTGGTGAAGCTTGGTTCGCACACAAAGTTTCCAAGAGATGCTAAAAATGACCCCATAGCACTGCAGATTCATTGCTGTTGTTGCAATGTGAGGAAAGAGGTTTAAGCTGCATCCTTCCACCAACTGATTTATCAAAAGCCTCTTGCCAAGGCTTAAGAGGCAGTCCCGGGTCTAACCTGTGCTTCTGTTTCTACATTTGCCCCTGAATATGGACAGAGAGAGAAATAACTCTCCATCTATTTAATGCTCTGACCAGTTGCACCAGTAACACCAAGTCTTCTGGAAACTCAGAGTTTCAGTGTGCTGAATTCTTTCATTTCTGCATTTCAGGTTTCAGTGAAGGGGGCACAGTGAATTTAGGCTAAGAATTAACAAAAAGCCAGAAGAAAAAAATACCACGTGTACTTTCTGTGTGTGCTTTAACGGGTCTGTCACTGATTGCTGACACAAGGTGCTTATCTTGTGACCACTGTGCTGGTTCCTACCCACACGAGTGGTGTCCCTTGATTTTCAATTTGCAGGCGTTTCCCATTTTGCAGGGATATCCTAGCTGCTCTGAAGCAGAAGCTGAACCACCACCAGGGTGGTTTGGGGCAGGCAGATTACTCTGGTAAACCAGCACCACCTCCACTTTTCCCTTATAAACACACCCTAATTTGTAGGTGGTTCAGTGCCTGCTACAGGAGCAGTTCAGTCATGCCCATAGCCAAGGCATGAACCCCAAAAACAGTGGTGTGGGAACAATTACAGCTCTCCCATAGCAAACCCTACCTTTGAATCAGTCCCCTGAGGCCCAAAATTCCCTCCTTTGCCCAAAATCTTGCTGTTCTTTTCCCTAAGCCCTGCAAAGCTGCCCGTGAAGCTGCACTCCCTCAGAGCACAAATCCCCCCTGGGTAACAACCTGCAGGCTGGGCAGTTCAACGGCTGGGAAACACTAAAAAGAGAAGATGAATTAACATACAAGGCCCTTGAAAAACCCTCCCAGGGACTGCCTCTTCTCCGTCTTCTTGTAGGAGGGTTCCTTGGAAGCGTCTCCTCCGTTCTGGATGGAGTCGGTGTCGGCTGCCGGCTGCTCCCGGGGGTCTGGCTGCTCCCTGCTCTCCTGTTTGCTGCCCTTCTGCTTGCTCAGCTCCACCGTGGACTTCTTGTCTCTGGAGCCCTCCTTGCTCCTCTGGCCCACAGGGTCACCTTCAGCCGGGGCAAGTGGCCTCTCTGTGGCGTTTAACGTCTGCAGCGGTTTCAGACAAGGGTTATTTTCAGTGGGAAATATAAATCTTTTGGAAGGCAATCCAATAAATATGTTAAAAGAAAAAAAAAAAAAAAAGAAAGGAAAGGCCACCTGGCAGGGAGAAAGCCTGCTACCCAACAGGTTTTCATTTACAGAGGTTGGGATGAACTCCTGCAGCCTTGGCTCAGGGAAGGGCTCCCAGGGAGCTGATGGAATTACTGACATGAGCAAAGACTGCAAGATCAAACCATCCCGCATAAACCTGCTTTATTTCTGTCTGTGTCTCTGCTGAAGCTGGTTTAAGAATCAGAGGACATGCAGAGAATCACAAGCAGGCACTGCCCACTAAAACTCCTCCAGATTTTGCATCCCAAACAGTGAAAGCACCCAAAAAAGTGCAAGGGAAAGATCTGGGAGACAAAAGAAGCAAAAGACAGCATAAAGCAAATGATAAAAACCAATCTGCTGCAAAACTGCAACACTCCACCCAAAAATTAACAGCCCAGGGTTTGGCTATAGAAGGCCACAGCATCTTAGAAAATCTCATGCACAAGTGCAAAAGAAGAGACAGCAAATATTCCAAAGAAATACAATCACAGAGCAAACTATTTATAGTGTAGGAAAAGATTCTGGAACTTGGAGAAGTGCAGGATATGTTTGAAGTTCATGGGAGAAAAATCATATCTGGCAAACAAAGGATTGGGCAGTGAATCTGTCACTGTTTGGAGAGTAGCAAATGATGATGTTTTCCCTGGAAATCTGTTTGCAAATGGGATTTTCTTTTTTCTTTTGTGGAAAAAAAAAAGAATCATATTGCTTTATTTATTAACATAATTAAACCAGCACAAATTTGCCAAGTTGAAAAGCTGGAAATCTCACAGCTCCCCTCAGAGCATGGCCCAGAGCTTAAAGCTGTTTAATTTTTCCAGCTTTGGGGATTTTACTGTTAGTCTTGAAATATTTGGTGTTCTTCTAAAAGCCTGGGGTTTTGTGCTTACATGACAGGCTCAGGTTTCATTAAAAACAAACACATTTTTAGATATCGTGATTTCAGAGAAAAACCTGAAGGTAGAGACTCTAAAGAAACAGAATGCAAATACACCTCTTGTGTCTATTTTTAAAAATACCCTCAAGCCACTCTAATTTTGGGGAAACAAGAATGAGAGGGGATAGCAAACCTTGCCTTTTTCACTTGGTTCACCTTTCTTCCACACCCAATCTTAAAAAAAAAAACCCAAATCTAAGTTGCAGAACCTGCAACCATTTAATACATTTCAGTCTTGACCAGTAGGCTCAAGTCCTCCACAAAATATGTGCTTGTTTTGAACTATTTCCTTTTCCAAAGGTATGTATTTCCTTACAGCTGGATTTGTCTGCTCCTAGAGTTAAAAATCCAGTCAGGAGCTTGTCTTTGCTCTGGATCTGCAGGAGGCACATGAAGCCATGGAGATGATCAGTGGCCTCACACACCAACTGAGTGTCAATACTTTATTAAAGCAAATTCAATAATTTAGAATGAAGGAGAACTGTCTTGTGAGGCTGCACAGACACCACACTCTACCTGTGTCTTCTTCACCTCAGCCGAGAACAGACACCTGCTCAGATGCACTTTTGAGTGGCTCAAGTGATGCAGGAGCTTTCCCAGCAGGAGGATGAACAGAAAGTCAGATTTAATTGTGTTTCTCTCCATCTGACTCAGTTTGGCTCTCAGTCCAGGAGCTCTCAGCTGCTGCCCCTTCTTACTCTTATCTGTCTCAGCTCGCTTTGGAAAACTTCGGTGCAGTTGCAAACGTGCACGTTCAGTTCAAAAACAACCACAGCACCCAAAATACAGCTACGAGACTGAATATAGCTCTGAGACTGGACACCTCTGAGTTCAGAGGTGCCAGAACCACCTCTGACCCTTTATGAACACCCTGTGAAATCTGTGGCTTTGCTCTGTGGGTGTAAAATTAGAGTCTTCCTCACCACACGTGCTTGGTTGCTCAGTGCTGAGCCAAATCCGAGTGGGATGCAACAGGATTTTTTCCATGGGCAGGTTGGGCCTTTGATGTTAGTCAAACAAAACACTTTTTAAAAATATTCACAATACATTTTTCCAGGCAAAATAAGAGATGGGGGTGTGTGGAAATCCTATCAGATAATCTCTTTGAGGTGTTTCATATTAACCTGGAAAGGCAGGAAATTGGCATATTTGATATTGATGGGAGCAGCTCAGGAAATACGAAGGGAAGCCTATGAATAATGAGACATGTTAATGTTTCTTATTCTAAAGGGTGAGCTGCACCTGACAGATTGCTTTTCCTCTCTCAGCGTTGCCAGTGCCACTGAAAAAGAGGAGATGAACAGGAGAGTATTTTCCCCATCATTTTACGGGAGACCTTAATCCAAGGCTGATTTTTAAGTGGAAAAGGCAGACTCTGAAATTTCTGCAGATTTTGTCTCAGTGCTGCAATAAATTTCAGTAGCATTCAGCATGGCAGTGGTGGAAAGTGGAGAAGAATCACAGCATTCCTGGGACACAATGGCATAATTTAAGGAGACCCTTTCAGAGAAATCCCCCAAAAAAGTCAACAGCAGGTCCAGTTTTCACTGGGCTTTTCTCTGTAATTAGACTCTTCTAAATTTACACCAGGGCAAGGGAGAGAAGGAGGAAGGTGGTTTACAAAAATGGAAGGCAACTGGCTGCTAATTAAAATAATAAAAACTAGATCCAAGACTGTAGCTTTTAGTGTTTTATCCAGATCACTTCACAAAACTGTTGTATGAAATAAGGAGCAAATGTCACAAGACAAGACTTCTGTATTTGGGATGCTCTTAGTGACTAATTCATAAAGATTAACCTTGGTGTCATAGGACACCATGAAAATAGGAAGAGTGAGAAATGGTTTTACTGTTAATTAAAAAAGGAAATTCTGAAGTGTCAGTTTTTAATACAACTTCAGTTTTTCTCTTAAAGGAAACACTGTCCATACACAGAGCCTTGTTTCATCTCTTATTACTGAAAGATTACTCAAACTAATTCTTCTGGGTATCTTGCCTTGCAACAGATGAGGGTTTTGCTCTCACACAAGGTAACAGTATTTGTATTTCTAATGAAAGTAGATTTTTTTCTGCATTTATGCATTTTAAAGCCATGCAGAACATAATGTAAATGTCACACGAAAAGTTTTGGGTTAGCTTTTGTGAACGTAGAATGAAAGAAACAAAAACAGAATAAGAAAAAAATACTACCACTGCTTTTGTTAATTTGCAGTGAACAGTTTTCATTCTCACTTTCATTTCTCTTTTACAGAGTTTGCACCTAAATGATCTTTCCCTCAGAAGACAAGTAAATCAACAAAGTAAAAATAATTCTAGCTGCGTGTATTTAGTTTCACTGCCGAAGCCAAGCTACGTGCAGGAGGTAAAATTGGAGCAAGAGAGAGGAATAAAACTGCTCATAAACTCACTAATTAATTTAAGAAAAGGAACAGACCTGGAAAAAAGTTTGGTGTTTTTTTAAACATCTGATAGCGACCCTTTAAAATCTTGTTTAATAGCATGAATAGGTAAAATAAATAGATAAGGAACGAAATCAGTGAGCATGGAGCAACTTTTCTCTCAGTGATTTTTACACTTCAAAAGGTAGGGTTGTATGGAGGGAGGTGGCAAGAACCCATCACCAGAAGATGAAAAAATCCAGGCACTTACGTGGTGACTGGGGCCATTTACCACTTCGGAACTGGTTGTCCCTCCATCACCCTTGACTGACTAAAATAACAAAGGGTTACAGGACTTCTAACAGGGTTCATTCACTAAGAAGACACACATGAATAAAGGCTTGCTTTAAGGCCACTCTTTATAGCACTAAAACAGAACCAGACACTTCAGAAACTCCACCAACATTTCTGAAAAACCCACAACCCCAAGGTAGATTTTGCTGGTTGGTTTTTTTTTTTTTTTTTTTTTTCTTTTTGTTTTTTTCCCCTGTGAGACTGTTTCTTGCAAGTCAATTTTCCCATTAAGAAAAAATGAGAAACATGAGTGAGGTCTCAGTGGACCTGAGATCATATCAGTACTAAACAAGACAGTGCTATCAGCCCTGCCACTGTAGTTTTCTAGGAAAGAGGGTTTTTTTTTTGCTTTGCAGAGCCAAATCTGTCTTACAAGATCTCGTGGGACTTCCTCTCTACCCAACCATCCCACTAAGTGCATGTCCTGTGAATAATTAAAACCCACTCAGCTCTATAGGTGTATTTATATAATTTATCATCAGCATCCATTTATTCCCAATTTTTGCTTCCCAGTTTATGCCTGCCGTCTATACACATCTAAGTGATGGCCCTCCTTGGTGCTCACTCTTCCCAATCCAAGCAGACCCTGAGGCTGCAGCACTGAGAGGTCACTCAGAGCAAACCTTGACTCTGAAATACCCTTTTTTAAGGTACAACCCCCTGTTTCCACTTAGCTTTAAAAATGAGAAAACCCTGTTCGACAAAACCAGCTCAATGGGTAAATATTGCAAGCTTTGTGACAGTTAAATTAAGGTTTAGTCACAATTAGTGCTACAAAAAGAACAGGAGTGGTGTGTACATTTGTAATTAGGAACCGTGTTCTGTGGTATTCCCCTGAGTGCTGTACAAGCCACAGAGCTCAGCAGCAAAGCGTAAAATAAACTCCAGAATTTCAAAGAGCCCAAATTTAAATGTCATTTTTCATTGCCTAAGTTCAATGAAAACAATGAAAGGATGTGACTTTTGTTCTAAAGATAGATCAGGCGGAATTGTGGTTTTCTGCAGCTTGTAGATTTGTAACTCGAAGCACAACAGTGTCAGCTCCATCCTACAAATGGTGTTATTGCAAGGACCTGCTTCAGTCCCTGATTTTCCTATAAAACCACAGAAAATCAATATGTGCCAGCAGCAGGATAGAAAACCAAACCACGCCGTGACAATTCATTACTATTGTGGGAAAAATTCTCTCCCTGGAACGTGTTGTTGCTCAGCCTCTTGTGCTTGTGCTCGTGACGCTTTATCTGTGCAAGAGGTTGCAGAAACGGAGGGGAGGAAGCACAGCGTGGTCTGTCTTTACACTGCAGGAGAGAAACTCAGTCCAGAGCGTATGAAGATGTGCTGTGATAAGATCTCGTTTGAATTTCTATTTCAGCAAGTCTTAGATGCCTCCAGAAAGAAAAAAAAGTTAATGCTGTAACAGCCATCAGTGTTACCTTTTCCCCCCCTAAACACCTCAAGCCCAGAAAAAAATAGCCCTGCTTTAGTCAACCTCTAGTAACCCATCTCTCTTTTTTTCTTTTTTTCATTATCTAATTTTATTTTTTTTTTACCAAAAATAACAGAGTAAAGACCTTGAGGTCTAGACAAAGTTCCCTCTTGCCGTCAGTGAGACGTGATCCCAAGGATTTCTCTCCAGCACCGCTGACCTCTTATCCTTGCCTTTGGTCACTCAGGAATGCTGCTGCCCAGAGCTTCCCCAAAAAACCCCCCTGCCTTCTGTGGCAATAAGGGGTGGATCAGCATATCTTTAAGTGGAGGAAGGTGGGGACAGCCAACACACTTGCTACATTTTCACGAATAATGAAGGAAAGTTAAGTTGTGATGGCATAAAATAGTTATTCTTGATTCCAAATGCTATTTATTAGCTAAAAGTTTATTTAAATGGGAAAGTAGGCCAGCACAGACACAGCAGACAATGTGGAAGCAATATTTAGTTATTCCAGAAAGATAAACTCTCTTTGGGAATGTACTCAACATCAGCCTATACTATCCATGCTCCCAATAAACTTCCTGGCTGAGGACAAAGCTACAGCCTCGATTTACAGTTGGTAATTATCTCATTCTGATTAAAAATGCCATTTTACACCTTTTCATCTCCACAAAATATCTCAAACCAGCCATTTTGAAAGGATTTACCTAATTTAGCTTTGCACCTGTTTATATCCTATGCAGGGACTTTCATGGCTCACATCATCTGACATGTCCTGAGGGGCTCTCAGACCTGCCTAATCTCCACTTGGTGCCTCCAAAGGGGACCTGGGCTGATTAACTCAGGTGTAACACCTCTATCAGGACACCTGCATTGGCTCTGATATATCCCACCCTGGAAATAAAGCAATAACTGTTTGATTTTTGATTAATGAGACTGGAGTGACTTTCAGCTGGATTTCAAATCCACATAGGTGTGACTGACTTCAGTAAAAGAGCAGTGCTATTTCTTCATCTCTTACTGAATTCCAGGGATTCAGACTAATATTTTATCTTGCTGTAATTTCCCAATTGCTTTTATAGCATTAGTTAACCCTCTCCTATTTTAACCACAGCAACGGCTTTTGTGACCTTTGCAAGTGCAAATAATTCAGCACAAATAAGAAGGGACGTCTGCACTGAGCAAGTCAGCAGGCAGTTTTTGGGATACACACTGCCTTTTCCAAGGGAAATTCCTCCTGGTTCTCCCAGTGGCTTCTCCTTGTGTCAACAGCAGCAATTACAGCTCTATGGATCTAAATGTCTCCTTGCTATCATCCCGTGCTTGTGCTTTCTGAGCAGAATAATGTCAAAACTGAGGCATCTGGAAAATAGCTGACTTGCCTGTAGGAGGTTCACAATAGATTGCAATAGAATAATCTTAATTTCTCGGTCCCAGTCTTGAACCCTAAAACGCTAAACTACCTTTCCTTGGGCACCTGGTGGGTGACCTGTGTAACATAACCATGGAGGTTGTGAGAATTCCTTGGGATCTTCCTCTGCAGGCAGAAGAGAAACCCAGTAAGGAATGATATTAATATAAAATTAAAGGTCAACTTCTTGTGAGAGAGATTGTCGCTCTAATAATCTCACACTATCTCAGGTCTCTCCAAGCCCCGTCTAACCTGGCCTGGGACGATTCCCGGGATGGGGAAGCCACAGTTTCTCTGGGCAACCTGGGCCAGGGCCTCCCCACCCTCACAGGGAAGAATTTCTCCCTCCACTTTATGGCTGCTCCTGTAGGGCAGCCAGACCTCAGGAGAAAACTACAGCAGAAACCTTTTCTGAGTGGAAATTACACCTCCCACTCTGCCAGTGCAGCTCTGCTGAGCAAAAAGCCCTATTAGACATCCCTAAAGGGTTCATCTCAGCTCTCCACAGCACTGGAGCTTCCCTGCCTTTTCCTTGTGAGAAAAATCAAGCCTGTGTTGGAATTTCAGACGTTTCACCCATTTGCAGCACTCACCAATAGTTCAAAAGCTTTACAGAAGGTACTTGTTAAGCAGTGGCTTAAAATCCTTGTGTCTGCCTTCAGAATCAGAAATCCTGATTGAGCAGTTGGCACAAAGCTGTTGGGCAACTGATTGTGCACAACAGCATGGAAGTGATCCAGTAATCCCAAAGTTATTCAGAGAAAACAGCCCAGGAAACTTCAGGGACAATACAGATATTAAAATAATCCCTCAACCTGTTTGGAAATCGATAGCCAAAAGTAGTAGAGCAGATGAATACTGAAGGTTCCAAAAAGCTGCACAGCCACTTACACCATTAATACAATTCTGTTTCTCCTGTGGGTAGATGTTTGCCTAGTACTGGTTCTGTTTTCTAGGCCGAGATCTGGATTAAATCCCTGCTCTGATTAGAGCAGTGATACATCTACTGCTTTTAACACAGCTTTGTTTTCTTCCATGGTGACTAAGATGGGTGTGGAGCAGCTTTATTTTTTTAATGGGTGCTATTTTTTTGGTAGAATGACATGATCTGTAGTTGTTATCCCCACAGTTGTTAGTGTTTGATATGCATTGCTTCCAACTCCCCTTCTGCAAGCCCACCTTGTGCCACTGCCAGGCCTCTGTGCAGGACAACCACAAGGCCCCTTGGATTTAGGAATAAGGGGCAGATTTTTCTAAACCGACTGAAATCTTATGTGAAATTAAAAGCAAGTTGGGTGCACAATTACTGCCTGATATTAAGAATTTTTTGCTTGGATCCTTGAATACACGAGAGTGGCCCTGTAGTAAAGCACCTCACAAGAACAAAAAGTAAATGAACCTACCCCAGGTTGGGCTGAGGCCACCAAACAACTGAGAATAAAAGAAATGCTTATCTTTTGGAAATAAAAAAAATAAATCAAGGTTTGGGCTGTGGTGTGTAATCCTACAGTCTTGAGTCATGAATTTTAACCCGTGACACTGTGACTGTTCACAGGTATGTACCAGGTATTCACCTGTGGGCAGACACCTGGGCTGGCCATTACATCAGCTTAAAAGAAACTACATTTTTCATGTTTTAATGTTTCAGCTACTCTGATATCTACACCATGTAGCCGCCTGAAAACAAACCAGCATTGACTAAAAATAGAAATCTTCCATATGTATTTGTGAACCTTGCCAAAATAGATCAATTGCCATATAAATCCTCAAGATCTGCTATGATTTTAATCAGAGACGTGTTGTTTTTAGACTTGGATTATTTTCTTTCTTGGCCACTATTCTGGACTCTTTTAAGAAATACTGTCTGGCTGTTTGTACACAAATCCATCGGGATAATTTCACACCTACAACCACAACACAATACCAGCCACTTGATCAACTCAGTGGTTTCCTTCTTCTCTCTGGCCTTCTGGGAAAAAGGATTAGATTATTCTACTTTATCCCTTTCTTTTTTTCCATCTAACAGACCTTTGCCGCAGCGACTGCATCCGTTCACATGCCAGTTTAGCTAACCTACATAAGCTGCCAAAAAAAAAGAAGAAGTTGAGCTACTAAAAATACAGTTCCCTGCAGCAAGTGCAGGACTCAACTCAACGCAGGGACGTTGGACGAACGGGAGGTGGGTTTGGAGATGGGATCCTCCAGGAGCATCATCCCGGGGGAAGCGGCTTGCGGAGCTGAGGCTCATTCAGTGGCTCAACCCCTGGAGCTCCCTGGGCCACCTGGGCTGGGGAAGGGCCAGCGGAGCCCCCAGGGCAGGCGGGGAAGGGACCGCGGAACGTTCCGGGAGGAGCCGCGAGAGGGAGATGCAGGACGGGGAATCGCGGGGCGTTGCGGGGAGGGGGGTCATGCTCCGCCCGCCCAGACGCGGGATTTTCCAAGAATCACCCCCATCCCGGCAGCGATCGCTTCCCTCCGAGCCCCGCAGGGCAGCGCTTCGCTTACCAGCTTGAAAAACTTCCTCAGGTTGGCCTTGGGCGTTTTGCTTTCCGCTGCTCTGGGTTTCACTTCTGAGCCCTCCGGGCTCTTGCTCTCGTCCCTGTCAGGAGCCACCGCTTCGAAAGACGCCTCTGTCTTCTCATTGCTCACGGTCTCCGCTTCCTCCGATGCGTTCTGGGGTTGGGAAAAGTGAAAAAAAAAAAAAAAAGGGGAAAAACATTCCCACTAATCAGTGAAGATTTGCTTGGGGTTTTTAAAGAGGTTACGAAGTGCTGCAGGACTGCAGTAAGTTGGTACATCAGGAACAAATGTGGCACGAAAGCATCCTTTCTGATCTTTACATGTTGCTTCAGGAATTTGATTCATCGTGAATAAAAAAAGTAGTAAGTGTTTAAATCCCACCAGCTTATATAAATTGAAGAAATGGCCCTTCTTGTGTTGCAGTACCAGTTCTCAACCACAAGAATCTAGATTTAATTACAAGATTAAAAGAAAATTTAAATGAAATTACATACAACAATATGTATCCTGAGAGGATGACACTCAAGTAAAACCAGTAAATATGAGAAAGATCATGCCCAGGAGTTTGCACACAAAAGCAGAAATAGGGTTCATAAAACACATAATGAACATTATTAATTGTTGAGACTGTATAGCATCATCCCTAGTGAAATACAGGAGTGCAACATCCCAGCCCCAGCATTCTCAGGCTGGTCACATCCGCATCTCCAGCTCCTCTTCCCAGTTGCACAGATATAAATGACTTTTTGAGGTACAAGGTAGGTAAGTAGCTCACCTATTCCTTCACCTAATTCCCCGGGTCACAGTCACCCTCTTTGATAGTGCTGACCCTCATTTGAGTTCAAGAAAAGCTCCTGGGTACTCACCAACCTGGCCTTCAGAGAAGGATTTTGGGTCCCACTGATCTTTTGTGAATTAAGGGAAAGTTCCTTCTGTTACAATAGTTCTTCAAATGGAGACACAGGGTTTGTAAATTCCTCTGAAATATGGATCTCCACAAGATTTAGTGATTAATGTCCTGCATGTCTCATTCCACAGCCTCCTCAAGGTTATCCTGGGAACACTCAGGGTGTTTAACTGAGCCAGAGCTGTGCAGGGCAGGGTAACAGCCTTCTGTGCCCTCAAAACTACTAATTGATTCCCATCCCGTGGTAACTATATAAAGGAGCATCTTCCTTCCTGCCAGAAAAAGAAGCTATTATGGCAATAGCCAGGTAACTTGATGTGGAGAAGGTCCTTTATCACATAATGATTTGGGTTGGAAGAGACATTAAAGATCATCTCATTCTACCCCCTGCCACGGGCAGGGACACCTTCCACTAGCCCAGGTGGCTCCAAGCTCTGCCCAACCTTGTCTTGGACACTCCCAGGGATGGGGCAGCCACAGCTTCTCTGGGCAACCTGGGCCAGGGCCTCCCCACCCTCACAGCCAAGAATTTCTTCCTAATATCCCATCTAACCCTACTCTCTGCCAGTGTGAAGCCATTCCCCCTTGTCCTGTCACTCCAGGCCCATGGAAGTAGTCTCTCTCCATCTTTCTAATGGCTCCCTTCAGGCACTGGAAGGCCTCAATCAGATCACCCCAAAGCTTCTCCTCTCCAGGCTGAACAATCATTTTGACCAACTTGAGTCACATGAACATGAGAGCAGTTCAAAAGATAATGCTAAAGGTCCACCCCATCCCCAGATCAGCATTTAAAAAATGGATTTCTCCTGCAGAAGCAGCTAAAAAAAAAAAAAAAGGTTATTTTTGCTTGTCACTAAATAATTTTATTTGACACTCTGCTTCTTTTACTTTGAGCAGTAACTGATATTTCCTGCTCTCCTTTTTTACATTACAGTTGTTTTTCTGAAAGCTATTGTCATCTTCCTTTCCGAGCAAATAAAATCCTAATTTATGTAGTTCTCATAGAGAGGCCATTCAGTACGTTTATTCAATATTTTATTATACCTTTTAGTTCTGTCATATTCTTTTTGACTTGAAGGGGACTCCAAATGCAGGATGGGGACTCACCCTGGAGTTCTGCAACAGCAGGAGAGGTTTTGCTTTGTTCCTTATTCCTCTTTTGTGGGAGAAACAACATTTTGGGGGGTGGGGGTAGAGGGGAGAAAAATGATGAGGGAATAAATATTCCTTGTCCCCTGCTGCCTGAAATGACTTCAGCACAGCCTGCTTCCCCAGGGGATTGGAGATTTAATTTATATTTATCAACATTTTGCAGGCAATCAATCCGTAATAATTTTAGTCTGGATCTCTGCCTGTTCCCACATCCATAGAATCAATTCACCATCCCTTCGCTCGAAGGAAACGATCCCAGTTTCTGGGAGCTCATCACCCAGAGGTTACAGTTTGGGATCCCAGTGTTGCTGCAGCTGCTGCCCAAAGGAGTTTGGTGTCCCCAGCTCTGCCTCTGCACTGGCATTAACATCTCCAGCAATAACAGATACACCCTGGGGCCAAATGCCAAACTCCAAAAGGCACTGGCTATTTAAATAAGACATAAATCATAGTCAGCTATTCAGAGATTGATATGTTTAAAGCAATCAGACTTTTTGCACATTTCTTGCTGGATTCTACTGGAGGCTTTAGGAATGTTTAAATGCTGGTTTAGAATACCTTTTTTTGTTTCTTTCAACTTAGACACCAATGTACCTATGCACGTACTTTAATTTGGTATTATTAGATCAAAGGTGTTGCGGAAGTTATGGTTTATCTTGTTTGAGATCTTAGGCTTGCTATTAAAAATAGTATGAATTTCCTATAATTATCTCCAGAAACCATTTTCCTGTAAACCCTTCTCCCTCTGTGAGGCTGAATTAACTGAACTCTGAAGATTTGATTTCACAATTTTGTGACCTCAGAGATGTCTGTGGAAGCCTGGTCCAACCTCCTGCTGAAAGCTGCTGAGGAACTGCTGGTGTTGAGCTTGTGGTGTCTCCAAGGCTGGAGGTTCCACAGTTTCTGTGCAATCACATCAGGGTATTTCAGACATGCTGGGCCAAGAGGAAACTCCACACACATCAAAGTCCTCTTCTCAAATAAAGCTGGCTGAAGTGGCAAATGGAGACTTACGACAAACCTCCTTCCAGCAAAGGTTCTCTGACACAATCAAGAACAATTTTTAATTTTTGTTCCTGTTACCCCTAAGAAACTTGAAGAAAACTTTCCATTTATGCACTCAAGGAAATCACAAGGTGTTTCTGGCAGGAATTGAGAGTGAAATAGGAAGAGCCTGACAAAGCTGAAGTCAATAAACTTTGAATGATGTTACATTAACTGTTCTCTAGAGCAACAGGCTCAGCTTCTTTACTTCACTTAAGAGAAAAACAAAAGTTATATCAAGTTTCGTAACCAGTTTTAGGAAGAAACTCCATTTTATATATTATAATAATAATTTGCAAACAGCCTTGCTCTATCAGCTGTGATGCATAAATGTTCTCATAAAAGTTCTCTCCTTACACCCATAAACTGCAGTAGCTGAGGTTGCTGCATTCATGGGTCCAAATTCTGTCTCCAGTTTCCTTAAACACAGATTTTAATAAATTCAGCCTAAGTCAGCAGCTATTGCAGTTATGCACCATGGGGACAGAAGGGCTGTTATTTTATTTTTCTTTTGTTAAAGGCACTCTGCCAAACTTAGAAAACATTTCAAGATACATTTGTTTGAAGTAAGATGAGCTCCATCCTTTGTTCTTCCTGTTACAGAGCAGCCTTTGCTTTCTTTTTCAAAACAACGTTTTAACTTATCTTTGCTGGCTGTGTTTTATAAGAGTATTTTACTGTGCTCTTTATTTCACTGTTTGGAAAGCATTTTTTAATTCCCTTAAATGACCGTGTCATTTTCTTGCAGTAATAAGCTTTTTTAAACGATTGTGGTGGGAAGTTTGTGTCTGCTCTGAGACATCTTCTGGTTCTTACAAACCCTCCTGTTGTTTTGGGGAACTATTACTACACCATTTTCTTATCTGGGTTCCTGAGCACACAAATTGTTGCCTTATGAGAGTGTAACTTATTTTGTGACCTGGATAACTTGGACTGGAGTTTTCCTTTGGCTGGCTGCATCTTTCCTCCAAATTGAGATAAACACTGCACCCTGCTTTGATCTCGTGCTGCAGTCTGAGCTGGCACTCCCCACTGCATTTCATTAGACACGAGGAGCACTTCTTCTGCTTTCCCTGGGTCATACCTTCCTTATGAGGCAGCTTTTCTTTTATCTTAACAATATATACAAGATGACCTTTTGTTCAAGAAATTTCCACTTGAAAGGGCAGTCAGGCTTGAGATCTGCTCCAGACTCACAGGCAGGGAGCAGGGAGGGTTGGAGAGACTTTAACCCACCTTCCCGCCCTCCCTGGCCAAGGCACCGCCACCAGAGGTTGCTGCAGTTAAAGCAGCTCAGCTTTAGCCCTCACCCTGTGCTTGGACCTCCCCCCAAAGCCCCTGGGACCTGCAGCCACTGCCTGAAGGTGCCACTGAGCAGATCTTGGGCTGTGACAGCTCAGACTATGAACCACTGACACCACACAGGTCTGGGCAGCCCAGGAGTGGGGGGTCTGACCCCCAAATTCCTGGGCTGGGGAGGTCGAGGTCCTTCCCTGCTCTGAGGGTGGCAGCTGTGCCAGCAGTCAGGCTGTTTCACAGCCCCCAAACCTCATTGCCCCTCTCACTCCCTCAGCCATGGGGGAATTCTCTTTCAAGTGCCTTCATCCATTTACTCAACAAAACCCAGCCAGGATCTCCTTCTCTTCCACATGGTAGATTGTGTGTGTTCCAGGATGGGAGCAGGTAAACTGCTGCAGGAACGTGGTAAGCCCTGGGTAATTTTAACACTTGCCTCACACACTCCACCCTTTTTGCTTTCCTATGACGGAAAACAATTGCAGGCTCAGCAATAAAGGTGAGATTGGACATGGAACTGTTGGAGCAAGTCCAGAGGAGGCCATGAAGTTGTTAAGGGGACTGGAAGTGTTCAAGGCCAGGTTGGACGGAGCTTGGAGCAACCTGGTCTAGTGACAAGTGTCCTTGCCCATGGCAGGGGGTGGAACTGGGTTGTCCTTAAGGTCCCTTCCAGCCCAAATCCTTCTGTGACTCTATTCTCCTTCACCCAACAACAAACAGTTTGCTGTTTGTGTATCAGCACAGAAATACCCCACAGTAAAAGAGCAGAAAAATGATTTTTCCACAGTTGTCTGACAGCAGAGATGCAACAGCTTAGAAGTCTAGTTTTTAAGAAAATCTATCTGCTTTTAAAGATAGTTCACAGAGCAATCCAAATAATGCTGCCTCGATCACCTTCCACCATTTAATGGCTTGCTTTGATCAGATAAATACGAAGCATCATGTTCCTCTGCCCTGATGAAATACCTATAAGGCCTTGAAATCAGCTTCCCAACACAAATATTGGAAATCATTAACTGTAATTTCCTACCACTGTTCCTTATTAGAAAAGAAATGCTAGCATGAAAAGCATTTGAATAACAGCTATGAAAATTCTTGTGCAGACTGATCAGGAAATGGGCCAAATACAAAGTGGTTCCCAGCTGAGAAGCTGAATAAGGAGTTTTTCCTTTTCCCTTTCCATATTTATTCCTCTGCAGTCAGAGCAGCAGCATCAACTGCAACGTGTTGACAGGCACTTCATTAGCTTCACTTTGAAGTGAAAGCTCATCAGAAGGTGGATATTTAAGAGACTGCCTGGAAAGGGAGAAGCTGGATCTCAGTCCGGGACCTTTCGAGTGTTGTGGCTGCTGTTTGTTAGTTCAAAATGAAAACTAATCCTGCTGAATTATACACCTATTGGAACAGTCGCCAGCCTCGATTCTCTGTCCCACCAAGAGGACAGTGCACTGAGTGTGCCAGAAAGATAAAACCTCTGCAGAAAAACATCCCACAGATTCTTCAAACCAAGCTGAGTTTGAGCCTAACCTGTAGTCTAAGGACATTATTTTTTTGGCACCCCTACTCTCATTTTTTTTTTAGCTTCAAACTGCCTGGGTCACCAAGGGTTTTCATCAAAGGAAATATTCTCTGTCAAGAAATCTCAGTAAGGAAACACGAGCCTTTAACAGGTAAGGATTCGGTGCTCAAAGAGGCAGATTTTCTTTTTTAAATTCTTAGGACCAAATCCAGTTCTCTATTGCAGAAATTCACCCCAGAAAACTTGCAAAAACTTCAGCCTCAGCATGATTCCAGACCCAAGAAGTTCTAACTAAGCAAATCTGGGCTCATTTTTCAGAGTTCAGTTTTCACATATTATTGTAATTCAGTGCATTTGTGTAAGTGCTTTAACCAGCCCTTAATATTTTTGGCAGCAACAAAAAACTGCCTGTAGAGAATTATCTGCAAAACTTTCTGTTCCATAAGCAGCTGATGATGGTGGAGAACAGAAAAAATGCAGCGTTACCAACTTACAGGAGTGAAAGAATTTTGGGACAAGGTTTGTATCCCTGAGATGTTTGAGACCCCAGCACTTCATGTGAAGATTGTTACAAGGTTAAAGCAGCACAGGGCAGGGACCAAGAGATAATTTAACTCTAATATGGGATATGGGGAGCTGACGTTCACTGTGGGCAGTAAAACATCAATAACTACTTTAGCTTGGGTTAATATTTCTAAACAAGATTTGGAATCTTACCAAAACCTTACCAGATTATTTTTTTTTAAACCACCACCACCAATTTCTCCCCCAAAAGGACTGATTTTTACTCTTTTTCTGCAAGAAAATCTTCCTCTCTTACATGTTTTTTCTTTTTTAAAAGACTGTGATACTTCATTAGGAAATCTCTAAATTCAGACCAAATTTATTACTCTGTTTTACACTGAAACTACACACAACAGTCTGCCAGAAGGTCCTTTTTTCCCCCTTATTTCATCCTGATGTTCAGCACACATCCTGCTTCCCAGCTCTGTTTCCAAATAAGCCAGACTACTCAGAGTAGGAGGTTTCTGTAGCAATAACAAAATAAAAAACCCTCTCTCTCTCTCTTCTTCCCAGCTTCCCTCTCATTCCAAGTACCTGATTCACCCAGTTCCCCAGGAAATTAAGCCCCAAGTAGCAAATGTTTCAAGCTTGGATTGTTTTCATGCATATTTACTATTTACTAAACACATTCATTTTTTTAAAAACATAAATAACACATCCAAAGTCTATCTCCAGAATCACAGCTCGAGCTAAAGAGGCTGCAGGGCCACTCAGCAGCATCTGGGTGTTTGGAAGCAGTTAATTTCTGGGATTTGGACTTGAACAGAAGCCCAGAAAAAGCAGTTATTCAACATACAGTGATTCAGTAAAGTTTAATACAGCCCTTCATTTAACTGAAATGAGGAAAGAATAAACCTTCAGCTTATAAGCCATGGAAATCATGGGAACAGGAACTGTGTTTTCAGAGTTAGTCTTAATTTTTAGTTAAAATCATTATTTAACCTGAGGAATAATGTGTCTTCCCAAGCAACTGAGTGCTCAGACTTAAAGACTGATCTGCTCTGTCATGGAACATTTTCTGCTGAGTAAGAATAGATCCACCAGATTCCAGGCTTTCAGACACTTGGAACTAAAGCAAACAGTTCCAAAAGATGGGGTATGAAAGAGAGATGGGGTTTTATAGATAGATCTCTATTCATGATATGATAGATCTCTATTCATGATATGATAGATCTCTATTCATGATATGATAGATCTCTATTCATGATATGATAGATCTCTATTCATGATATGATAGATCTCTATTCATGATATGATAGATCTCTATTCATGATATGTCTCCATGATATGATATATCTCTATTCATGATATGTCTCTATTCATGATATGATTTGGTAAAGAATGCTGTGATCTCTACGGGATTTTTAACAGAAGTGTTGAATTGACAGAGAAAAACATTCCTTATTCCACATAGCTAAAAAATTACAAGATTTAACAAACTGGATCCCTCCTGGATTTGTGTGTTCGGACAAAACCAGGAGACAAAGACACAGGTGTGTATTTGTATGTGCACATAAAGTTTAGCACGTGGGAGCTGCTCCCCTGGGCGGGTTTGACTGCTTTGCTGTAACAGTGCTCGGCAATAACTCCTCTCCCTGCATGGAGATGGAGCAGCTCCACAGTCCAGCCATACCTTTTTCCAGAAGAGCTTGCTCAGGGGCATGGGGGTGGCTGATGGTTTCTCCTTCATCCCCTCCCTGGGGGCTTCAGTGGCTGCTCCCTGAGGGGCGGCCGCAGCCTCGGCGGCCTTCGGGTTCTGCTTTGCTGGTGGTGGCTCTTGGGAGGGAGGGATGTTTTTGTCTGGTTTTACAGAGGCAACAGGCTGCTGCTCAGGGCTCTGAAAGAAACACGGACACAGGTTATTGAGGAGAACAAAATACCCAGAGCATTTTCAGGCATCACCTGGTCCAGGTGAGCACCGCTGCACAGGTCACACGGGCACCAAGGTGCATCTCTGCCCTTTCAACTGAAGGAAAGTCTTCAACAGAGGAAGCAAATGGCACAGCAACCCACCCTTCACAGAGAGGAGTAACTGATAAAGGAATTAAAACACTCTCTGAGAGACTAAAGATGACAGTGCGAATGATTCCCTTTTGCCCACTTTATTCACACAGATAACTCCAGCCATCCTACTCACTTTGGTGTTGGTTGTCTGCTGGGTCTCTTTTGCAGCCTGAAGGGAGACAAAACACAAAGACAAGTCTGTCTGAGGCAATGTCAGTGCTCACAGTTCAGGAATTGTCTGTGTGACAAATTATTTTATTTTTAGTGAATGTTTGTGGAAGTCCTGGCTCCTGCAGCCATGGAAACTGATCCCAGGCTGAGGAGAGGCTTCCAGAGGCACTGCCAGGTCCCGTCCTTCTACCTGCGCTGCTTTGTGCTCATGTTGCTGTGCTTGCAGTCCTCAACCTGTTCTTTAGAAATAGGTGTATTTATATCTGCATTCCTATATATTTTCCTCATTCTGTCCAGGTAACAAATTACACAGGGTTTGAAGATATTAGCAGAGATTTTTCTGCACAGGGTCCGCGTGTGCGATTTCCAGGGCACATTTACACACCAGAGCTGGGTGTTTTCCATGGGGGAGCCACACACCAGTCAGGGATGTGCTCATGCCACCTTCACAGTGGAGAACTTCACTTTCTGGGATATAAAACACAGGCAAATGACAGCCTGGAAAACAAGGGCACAAGAACAGCCATGGCTTTGTAACTCGGGAACAGGAGCTGCAGCTCCACAAAGAGAAGCTCTGCAAGTGCTGGAGGTTGTTTTAACACAGCCTCTCACAGTTTAGGGCAGTGGCTGGGATTGACTCTCTTCATATAATCATAGAGTGGCTTAGGTTGGAAAGGACATTAGAGATCATCTCATTCCACTCCCCTGTCATGGGCAGGGACACCTTCCACTAGACCAAGTTGCTCCAAGTCCCATCCAGCCTGGCCTTGGCTTCCAGGGATCCAGGGGCAGCCACAGCTTCTCTGGGCAACCTGTGACAGGGTTTCATCAGCCTCACAGCCAAGAATTTCTTCCTGATGCCCAATCTAAACATGCCCTTTGTCAGTGTGAAGCCATTCCCCCTTCTCCTGTCACTATGTGCTCTAGTGAAAAGCCTCTCCATCTTCTTTGTAGGCTCCCTTTTGTAAAAACCTCCTTCTCAGATCTGTGTCTCCTGGTTTCCTCAAAACACACAAATCCAGGAGGAAATTCCTCCTTGGCCGGTGAGACACCACTCTCAGCCCTCACACCCAGCAGAGTTACCTGAGCTGTACATGAAACATCAGCCAGCCATAAACTGAGCCCAGCACCTCTGGGCTTTGGGGGTTTCTTGAGACAGCAGGTCAGAGTTATTCTGCAGGAGCCAGGAACTTTTTTGTGGTCAGCTCTAATGAACAGGATCCAGAGCAAGTGGGAATACCATGGGCTGGCTTCAGCACTAGTGCTCAAAGTAAGTGATCAACCCTCCTCCTCCAAGGAAAATCCCCATAAATCAGCACAGCTACACTGCAAAACTGGCATGAAATGCAAGGCAAATACACGGGGATGGGAACGAAAGGGCAGGCAGGGACCCAGCTGTGGAATGCCACCCAAACTCAGGCTGAGGTCAAATGGACAAGTCACGCTGTGTTAGGGGTTTACATCAGGATGTGCATTGCTGTTTGAAAACAACGTTCAGGAGTGGCTTTCAAGTTAGTATTCACGTAACAGGAGACTGAAAAACAATGCTTCTGTTAAACTAATAGTCAACCTAATCTTAATTAATGTACAGAGCTGTTTATTTTGCAAGACTTAGAGAAAACTTTCAGAGGAGACAGTGAAGTCCTCAAAACTAAATATGAATAAAGACATTATCATTTCAGATAAGAGAATTTGTCATCTGGAGATCTAGTTCACGCATCATGGTAAGGCATTTCAGAGGAAAAGATACAAACTATAGGGGTTTTTTTACAAGAATTAGGAACTTCAGGGCCTGCCTGTCACATCACTGCTCCAGTCTGAATTGCCACTTTCAATCAGCCTCACAAGCAAGCTGTTGGCACTGTTTTAGTCCATCCCCTTTACTCTTAATACGCCATAAATTCTCTCTCAGCTATTGCCTCTGTATTTTGTATGTGGAAAGGAAACTGTGAAAATAAATTTGGAAACAAGAAAAAGCTGCTTTAAAAGTAATGACATTTTATAAGACAGATTTTATCGGTGTAAAAATTTAATGCTATTGCTTCCCTTAAAGATAACTGCTGTCATTCCAGACCATAACTTTTTAAGGTTCCATTAAATATTCCAATGAAAGCCAATCATCTCTCCCTACAATTCACTGCAAGATTTTTGCATTGTTGCAGAAGGGTCTTAAAAAGTGCTAGACAGGTTTGTTTTTTACCAGGAAGGCCTAACTCATTATGAATAAGTAATTAATATTTTCATTGTATTAAATACCAAAACTATTAGCTATCAACATAGTATATATGAAATGAGATCTTAACTTTAGGCTGCTGGCAAGAATTGTAGACTTAAAAACATTGGGAATATTATTATTCCTTCAGCAACATGCACATGACTTATCTCAAAAATGTGACATGGAAAGAACATTTCTGTGTTGAAAATGTGTTCAAGAGCTCCCTTTGACTTGGGCCCTTGACTATAAAGCCCCCTACTCACCAGAAATTCCATGTGGGTGTCTTGAGTGAGCATTAAATATTAATTACTTGCCTCCCCCAGTGAAGGGGTCTCTGCTCCTGAATTCTTTGGGCTAAAAAGCTACAATTCTCTGCTTCCCTGCCATGGAGCACCATGGCAGATTATCTTCAGAGACTGCAGAAATCCCCCAAATACAGAGCTGGAGACCAAAAGCTTTCAGTGGTTTCTGGTCCTCCGAAACAACCCTTTGATTGAATGTGCATTTTAAACACTCTAAAGTACCTTTCAAACCCAGATTTTCTTTCCTTCAAACTAAACTTGGTCTTCAATCAACAATTACTTTTCTTGTTTTCAGTGAGAAATACCTGTTTCTGAAGGAAATTCCATGTTCTAGCCCTCTCTGTGCCGCCTCAGATGCCCAAATTCACCAATTTTAGCCACGTGACGGTGCCTGTTCATGATCACAAAGCTGGACTGAGCCCTGCAGCCTGCTCTACAGTTGCAGGCTCTGCTCACATTTGCATCATTCATTGTTTGTCAGCACCTTTGATTTTATTTGTAGTGGCCAGGGAGGTTTAGTCGGGGTTAATAACTGGGAATCACAGAGCAGGGAAGGTGAGAGGAGCCATTTCAGAACCCTGAGCTCACAGATGGCCCAACGAGAGAAACGCTGCACGTGAGGATGGTCTTCATCACACCCAGCCCAGGAGTGCTCACACAGCAGTCCCAGGGCACTGCACATCTGGCCAGATGCTGATTGGAGTCACCAATTAAACAGCTTCTCTCAGCGACAGGAGCCATCTGTTACTGCTCAGGGCTCTGCTCCTGCTCGAGGTTCATACCGACCTTGTGCCTAAAGAGTTTACTAAATGTGCTGTGTCCCAGCTTGGGACTCTCTGCCTTCTTTTTCTTGGCTCCTTTGGTTGGGGATTCTGCCTTCGGAGAGGGCTGCCCACCATGGCCCTTCTCTGCTCTCGAGCCCTTCGTACAACAGCAGTGGCAGTTGAGCACTTATTGCAAAGTTATTTGGTTCATGAAAGACATTCAAACACTCTCACACGTAATATTAAAGGTAAACATCTCCTTTTTGCCTGGACAACGAAACATGGGGCTTTTTTTTTATTTATGAGTGATTACTCATCTCTCCTTCGACTTTCTTTCATGTGAAGAGAGAAATAAAAGCTAAGACAATCCACTTGATTCCAAATCAAACCACAATTTTCCCTCTAAAATCTCCATTAAATTGAAACATAAATCCCACAAAGACTGAGACTTCAATTGTTGACCCAAGGTAACCAGCTGGTCCCTTTGCAAACTTCATTCTTTTCTCTTTTACACTTCAACAAGGAAATAAAAAAAAAAAAATAAAAAGCTTTCAACCCACAAAATCTTGAGAATGAGATGACAAAACTTTCCAGGAACTATGGAAGGACAAAGAGACCCAAAACTCCAAAGAAACAATCAGTGTTTACAATGTGAATCACAGAATATTCTGAGCAGGAAGGGACCCACAAGGATTATGAGAGTCCAACTCCTGGCCCTGCACAGGGCACCCCAACAATCCCAACTATGTGCCTCTTGGGGCTGTCCTGTGCAGGGACAAATATTGGGGTTGTTTAACTAACAGGGTGGGAGGAAAGGTCCAGAGTACAGAATGTGACACATATGAAGCACGTGAAGTTGGGATCCTGGTCTCAAGGTTGTGTCCTGCAGTGCAGTCACCAGTTCTGCCAGTGCTTTGTGCTGTGAAGAACCTGTGGCCAGTCACATGGAAGTTGGCCATTTTTCCCTGCAGTATCCTGCAAAATTCTCATAATTCCCAAATCCAGAGTGAGATGGGAACAACTCAGGGTCTGCCACAGAAGGCTCAGGTCTGTGGTCTGGGGCAGATCTCAGAACACCCTCTTGGTTTGTTTGAACTTGCAAAGGATCGGTTCTCCCAAGGAAGTGTGACTGTAACTCCCGTGTTTACACAGATGAAGGGACAGTCACTGAGGGTGTGCCCAGGCTGCTGGAAGCACACATGGCTTCATCCAGCTGATTACAGCCACAGATACCCCTTAAAGGCAGAATTCTGCTGCAAAAAGCAAAGGTTCTTCCCCCAGAGGGTGGTTGGCACTGAACAGGCTCCCCGGGGCAGTGGGCACAGCCCCAAGGCTGCCAGAGCTCAAGGAACGTTTGGACAACGCTCTCAGGGACAGGGTGGGATTGCTGGGGGGTCTGTGCAGGGCCAGGAGTTGGACTGGATGATTCTTGTGAGACCCAACTCAGGATATTCTGGGATTCTATGACTCAAAAGCACAGCAGCCACCTGAGAGCCCCACAGCACTTGGGAGAGGCTCAGACTGCTCCAAGGGGAAAACACATCTTTACCATTAAGTAATTTCTCAGGGAAAAAACCCCACACCACCATTATTTCCTATCAGCTGAAAAATCTTCAACCTTTCTATACAAAAACTGATAAATTAACCTTTTTATTTCCCCTTCAATAAAGTGAAAATGTCAACTCAGGAAGATCGTGAAGATAAAGGAATTCCTAGTAAAGGAGAACTCCCACTTAACCTCTGCATAATGAGTTTGCATATCCTGGCTAGTCATCTGGGCTTGTTTACCCTCCCAGTGTGATAACAAACCAAACCCAAACAGCATATTTGTTTCCAAATTACAGCACCCCAGCACCAGGAGTCACCTGCTCCAGCAGCACATGACAAAGCCAGGTATGTCAACGGGACTGAGCAACCGGATTTTTCACAGTTGTTGAAAGAGCTGCAGGTCCCACTGAACCAGGGCAGTTTGGGAACTGCATTTTCTGGATGTCTTGGAAGACCTTAGCCCTGGCTGACGACTTTTAGGGTTATTTCAGGGTTACTGAGCTACAGCTGGGGAGTGATGGATATCCCCCACGTCCTCACGAAGCTTTCTGCAAAAGCTGATCATCTCAGTACCAGGCTTTATCAAAAATCAAATGGCACAAAAGGATAAAAAAATAGGAGAGAAAGCAAAAATGTTGATGCTCAGTGATTTTGGTTACTTAATATCTATATGCAAAACATTCCTTTTTTTAGGGTTCTATTCTTTGTGTCTTATCACAGTGCAAGAAAAACTTCTGCTCTATGGGCAAATGGAGTTCTTCTGTGGAATCCAGAGGCTTTCACTGCAGGGACCTAAAGTTTTAGATCAAGAACAAGTCCAAGCAACAACGAGCATTATCAAGTCCTCCTCAAGCTTGCAGAAAATGCAACAGTTCAGATTTTGATTCTAACAGATGATATGAATAACTGCACTGTTTATTCTCATCTTCCTTTAAAACTTATTCAGGGGAAAAATATTTTTAATTCCTTCAAATGGCATCAATTGCTGAAAAAGTAACACACAACAAAGAGGAAATAGCTGTGTCAAAAACATCTACGGGCCAGTGACTGAACAAGGAATCTGCCTACCTTGTCTTCAGGATCACTTTTGGCTTCAGCTTTGCTTGGGGAGACCTTAAAAGTATTTGAGAAAAAACAAGTCACTCCACTCAGTCTTTCAAAAGATCTTAAAGATGATATGCTTGAAATCAGCAGGTTTTTCTAGCACAAAGGTGAAAGTATAACTTTTCCCACATGAGGGGGAAGCAATACCTGTAAACATTTCTTGAGAACAACTGAAAGTCAATGGCTAAAATGAAAAATGCCCGGACCAAATATTTACTATTCAAGCTTACCCATCAATTCCTAAAAATGAACTTAGAGATGTTACAAAATACATTTCCTCGCGCAGAAGATGATTATGACAGGTAAATACTTCCAGGTCTACGAGTATCTATGCAGAAGTGAAGGTTTCCAGAGCAGGTGCCCATCATTTGATCACAACTGCACTGTACCCACACACCTCTCACTTCATCCCTCCCCAGTGCCCGCCACAGCAAACACATGCACTCAAGCTCATGTTCACATGGGGTCTTTAGGAGCAATTTAAAGCTTAAAGAGGTGGAAAGGAAAGGTAAAGTCTCACCAGTGTTTTGAGGAAGCTCATGACGGAGTTGTCTCCTGCAGCAGCTGCCTGGGGGCTGTTCTGCTTTACCTCTGCCTGCTCAGCTTGAGCAGCACTGGGACTGGTGACACCTGCAGAGTCCTCCCGTAGGTCCTTTTGGTTGCAGTCATCTATCTCCTAAGAAAAAAATAAAAGGGGGGGGGGCAGAGATTCCTCAGTCCTGCCTTGCCTGATTTCCAGTGGAATGCAAAAGTAACTTTTGTGACTTGCATTCTGTTGCTCAGAGTCACAACCCTAATTCCAACCATACTTCCCCAGCCTACGTGTTCAGAACAATCGAGCATTTATACGTCTCCTTCCCCTCTTTTCTAACATGTTCAGCACTGGCTCTTGGCTGGGGGAACATTGTTCTGAGCTACCAAGTACAACAAACACAGATCAAGTCGCACACAGCATCCTAAACACCACTCTCCTCTTTTCAAGGCTGAACTTGTGAAGAATGGGAATAAAAGTTGAGATTTTGGCCTTTGACAACTCAGTGTCTGATTGTACCATACAAAGATTGCTTCTGATACTCTATTCTGCCATTCCAGGAATAATTTTTATCTAGCAAACACAAACATGACAGATTAAAAGAAGGAAAAAGGTAACGACCCAAAAGGATTCTACTGAGTCAGATGGAGCTGCCTCCTCTCTTCATGGAATTACAGTTCCCAGAGCCCAGAAAGAGTTTTCCAGTGCTCAAGCACTCAAGTATGCAATATTAAGTTATTCAGTTTCTGTTTAGACACCTAAACAAGGGTTATGACTAGTTTTGGCACCCTTTCACTTTGAATTTGCCTGCTATTCTGGCCACTTCAGCCTGCACAGGTAAATTCAACACAAGTGTGCAGGAGAGAACAGCTTGAGACAAGTCCTCATGTCCCATTCAGCATCTCCTTTTTTAAATATTTACTAGTACTACACCTGGCTAGCGATGTCTGAGTGTCACCAATAATCCTCCTTCCTTTCATCAATCCATCTACACTGTAAATGCAGGGTTGGTCTGCCTGTTTATAAAGTAAATTGTGCCTGGCACAATGGTGGCCTTGACTTTGGTGAGGATTTAAAACTGAGCAGACCACCCTGGCAGTTCCATAACTGTTCAGCAGAAGTTGTCATCCCCAACCATTCAGTCAGCAGAACCCAAGTATCCACTGGGTCACTAGGAAAGAACAACTAGAGAAGCAGTTGTAGCAAACCAGGTGATCAGATTACTCCACAGGAAAAAATCAGTACTAGTGAGCCTGTCTAGGTGTCTCCAGTAAAGAGCATCTTCCTGGAGATCTAAGTCTCATCAAGCTTTTTTCCCCATAACCTACTCATTACAGTTCAGTGTTTTTCTTGGTGTGAAAAGTTAAAAAAATGACCTCTGGAACCTTTCCCTCTGCTACATAATTCAAAATCCCACAGTATTTGCATGACATTAGCAAAGGACATAGTTTTCTCTAGGTCACTAGTGGAAGGAGTTGTCTAGAGATGCATAAATGGTTTGAAACTTCAGAGGGATAAAGTGACAGCAGGAAAGCTGAGCGTGGAGTGGTCAGTCTCCACACAGCATTTAAGGAGTTAAACACACAAGGCTTTAAATGCAAGAACAGATTTCTGTTTAATTCTCCACCCACCTTTCTCCAAGTTTACCCAGGAAGAATCACAGCACAGTGGTTGAGTGCCTCAAATATTCAGAAGTTTCTGACAAGGGCCTGACACACCACTTTGTCCAGCTGCCAGTACCAGGCCAGAGTGGCTCCAGGAACAATCTGTCCCATGCAGAACTTGCGTGGCCAGGGCAGCCCCACAGCCAGGGATGGCATCTAAAGAGCTCCTATGACAAAAGCTGGCTCCCTTTCAGATGTTAAAGGGCCAACAGAGCCATGAGGCAAGAGATCAGAGGAGCAGGAGGCACAAGATATGTTGCTAAACAAAACCAGCTTCACAGCTAAAGTACTTGATGCCCATCAAGTTCTTTACTACTTGATGCTATCAAGAATAATAAACAAATTAGATTTTTTTTTTATTGCAGCCCAAGCCCCGATATTGGGCTGCACTTTAGGAGGAAGGGATCTTTGCTGCACACAGCTGTTTCCAGCAGCAGGTACCAGCTGGGACAGCCCCAGAGGTGCAGGTACGACCGCTGGCAGCACTGGCTGTCCCAGGAAATCTCCTTGGAAAGCCACTGCAGAGCTTCAGGCACAGCACCATTCCAAAAATCACTCCACCACTCCAACTTCAGAGCACAAATCTGCCCCATAACCCACCACTGCATGAGTATCCTCACTCTAGGATTCCCAGTCCAAGGCTGCCCTTAATTACCAAGATACAACTGAAATACAGGCTTTGACAGATGCTGTGATCCATCTTGTGCTCCCATGGGAATACTGCTGCAGGAAGGAGCACAGACTCGGGCCATCAGCAAATAAATCAGGGAGAGATAATGCACAGTCCTACATTATCACGTTTTCAGAGCCACAAAATCACCACAAAAGCCTCTGCAGCAGCTCCCTGTGCAAAGCCCTGGGGGCAAATAATGAAAGAAAGTCTAGAAATAACAGAAGGTCAGTATTAGGAGTTAACAGATCCTATGTAAATGTTCAATTCATTTCTCTGAGGAGCCAAATTTAGGGGTAATAAACACCTTAAATACTTATACTGTAGTTTCAGTTCAGTCATCAGAAAAAAAAAAAAAAACAACCCCAAACATATCAAAAGAATGTATTCCTGCCAGCACTTTTGTTTGCATGAATCATGGCTCAGTGAAACATTTCAGGCATATAATTTATCTTTTCTTTGGCTTACATAGTAAATGCTTCATGAATTCATGAATTCTGTCCTTGTTTTAATTATGCTGTGTTCTGAATGTAGTTTTGTAGACCACAAAAATAAAGAGTGGTTCACCAAACACAGAATGTTTGTGCAGCTCTTAAGCTACAACTGTGGAGCCTCTCTCTTACTTACCAGCAATGCTGTTTGTTTTGTGTTGGCACTCAATTCGGGGAAACTTTGCTTTGCTTTTAGCTTTTACAGATATTACGAGTCATAATCCTCAAAGAAAAAAAGAGGAAAAAAGGAACTGTTGGCAGCAATATCTGGATTTTTAATATGATTATTTGCTAACAGTTTGTAGTTACTACAGTAACAGTAATTAAATTAGACTTGGGCATTCTCCCATCCTACATGAGAACTAGAAACTTTTGGGGGAACAGAAGGCAACTGTGCTGCAAGGAAGAGCCACGGTCTTTGTTTTAGAAATGGGCTTAAATCTGGCAACATATTGGAGTGTTTAGTTGATGTATTTTTCCCAGGAAAGGTCCTTAACTCCTCTCTGCCCTCAGCATATTTTCCTGTTCATGTCGGAAGAATTAAATACAAAGTTATAATCCAGAAATTCAAGGATAAGGCTAAAATTTCACTGCCCTGTGATACAGTTCTGCCACTTACTTACACTGAGTGACTTGAACCCTGATTTTGTGAGTGCTCAAGAATTTCCATGGTACAGATTTAAGCACACACGTAAGACGTCCAGGTGCTTTTGTTACCCAGCAGACCTGTCCTCAAGCAGGTCCCCAAAAAGCAGCCGGTCCCCAAAAAGCAGCCGTGAGGGCTGGGATCCTGAAACACTGGGACACCAAACATCACCTGCAGCTGAGGAGTGCCTGGGGTGTCCAGATTATTCCCATTTGTGCGGTCCAGGATGTGGGTAGCTACAAGACAACTTGAAGTCAACTTCAAATCAGTAAGAATTAGTAAGAAATACGGGCAGTACCGATATAAAAAAAGTTTGATCTGAATGGACAGTGCTTCCAGGAGCTGTTAGAACTGGCAGAATAAGATTTACGTTGTCTTGCCCTCTCCCCTGGTGGCTGGTCACACAGCACTGGTTTACTTGGGCTTTCAATATGACTATTTGCTCCCACCAAGTGTTCAACTCTGACTTCTGGTTAAAACTCCTCCGGATTGTTATTCCAGTAGAGTTTCACACAGTGTTACTTCAGCAGCACCAACTGTGATCTGTCACACTCAACAGTGTGACAGTAGTGTCACTGCAACAACAGCAAAATGGGAAATACGAATTTTGATTGTAAAAGTAACAATTCATGCAAGGCACAAGGAAAACTTACTCTGTGTGTTAGTCAAAAAAATCTTCAGGAATTCACAGTGTTGAAAGGCTTCCTTCTCATAGGCTACACACAGAAGTGCCAGTGTGCACTGAACAGATTATTCATTCTGAATTATCCCCCCTGTTCTGTTTAGGTAGTGAATGACTTTATATTCTGCTCGGTGGAGACCATGGATTCTTTAAACATGCATCTGTAGCTGTCTGAAACGCTAGTGATGGGGTCACTTTGGAAGGCCAGTGGTCATAAATGCAAATGTTTTGTCTTACAAATGAAGCTTTTTTATTAAAAATTGGAAGTTCATACAAGAAATGGGATCTTCAAATTTGAGAAGGTCTAGGATAGAGAAGGCAAGGTAGAAGATCAAAGAGACTTTTGGGGACAACCTGCAATGTTGTCAGTGCAAGCAGTGAACTATGCTCAGCACTACTCAGAGCATTAGTGATCACACAGCAGTCTTATTTTTGAGCCTGAACTAGGCCAATAAAACCAGTTGTTATGAAAAGAACATCTACATACAGGTTGTGAGGAGTGGAGCAGTTCGTCCCTCCAGCCTCTCACATCGGACAGGATTTGAATTAGATCACCAGTTAGTGTATTCCACCTCTCCAGCAGAACTAGTAAGAGTTATGCCACTTATCCCCATCCAGGGGATGGACTTACTCAGAAGTTAATTACCTGAAAATTAATTCTACAGTATCTTTGCTGACATCAGACTTTGCAGGAAGTGAAAAATCTAAACTCATACCTGTTTTCAGCTGCTTTGACTAATGTGCTCTCACAAATATGATACTTAGTTTCTTATATCACATTCTCATCCTGTAAAATCAATTCCAATGGACACATTTCTTTGACTTAAAAAAAACCCCAAACACAATAGGTAGGAGTAAAAAAATTGCTGCTGCATCATATTCCTTATTTTAATATGTAGGATATGCAGCAAGCAGCTATTGCTCAAGAAGTGGGACTATTTTAAGAATGGCACAAAACACACCAAAGAACTTCTTTAAAACCATCCAAGGCCAAACTACAAGCTCTTAATTTTTTAGTTTCAGGTATTCTTGCTTTCACTGGTAGCTGGCTGCTGTTCATCCTGGCACTGGAGCAGGGACACAGATATTTCACGGAGTACCTGGAGTTGGAAGGGACTCACAAGAATTATCAAGTCCAACTCTTAAGGACACAATCAACTTGGCCGAACCTTTCAGAGAATTAAAAATTTAAATTCGAGGTCAGTGCCAGCATTTAGCCATGAGACAGGTACCAGGGCTTCACCACTTCACCACAGGCTCCTCTCCCACACCTCTCTCCAGCCACCCCCGCAGGGTGTTACCCGTGGTAACACCTTCACTCACAGCCATCACAACATGGAGCTGTCCTACTCCATTAATATTCCCAGTATTCATTAGTGAATGGATATTCTACAGCAGCACTTGCCTTCCCCTGTGGGACACCATTGGATGTGCTCTGTAATCCCGCAGCCGCGATGCTCCCGTCGGGAACGTCCAACACCCGCCGCTCCTCCTGGGGATCACCTTGTGCTTTACTCCTTTCCTTGCCCTTCTCCAGTTTGAAGATCCTGTCAAAGAAGTTCACTGGTTTTGGCTTTGAGGTGGCCACATCCTCTCCCTCAGGTGACACCGTGAGCTCGATGTCCTGCAGCGGGGCCCGGCTCAGGTTTTTATCGGAGCCTTCCTCCGGCACAGCTGCCCCAGGAACCTCTGCTCCCTCACTCGGGGCTTTGTTCCCGCTGGGAGACACAGGGCTGACATCAAGTTTCGCCGATCCAAGTGATGAATCCGTCGCTGGATCTTCAGTACGCCCTGGTACAGCCCACGAGAAGGCGAGCACAGAGCGGGGCTTAGCAGCTGGCCCAGCTCTCCTGGCAGCGCTCCCGAGGCTCTGCCCGCCCGCCTCGGCAGCGGGGCCCTGCTCCATTGTCTTCGGGGAAGAAACGGCCACATTATCCCGGGCAACACTCGCCTTTGCATCCACTGCGAACAGAAGGATAGAACAGGAATTAACCGGGCACAGCAAAGGAGTTGTGCTGCCTGTACAATTAATCACGGTGCCTTAACAAATCGGGTCGGAAATGTGGGGCCTCAGGGAGACCACACAGGGGGTAGCTCACCTGGGACCCTGTGCCTTCCCGTGCTAAATACGAGCTTCTGCTCATCCATCACACCTGCCTGCCTGATTTTCTTTCCTGCCACTCCTCATTCAAGTCAGTGCAAATTGTGCCTTCTCCACACCCCCCTCTCAGCTGCCAAAGTCAGATAACGACCCACATTTTTACCACTTAGCCCAGTGGACATTGCAGTAAAATTACGTTAAAATTAACAACATGCAAAAAACCCCAAACTCAGTAAAACTTGAGACAGTTATATATTAACATATTACGGTTTCCTCCATCAAAGCTGAAGAGGAAGAAAGAATGGAAACCACAAGGACGGATCCTGTTTCCTGGCTGGCCAAACTCCCCAGGGGGCTTTGCAGTCATGACTTATTTCATTCATTTTTCCAGCACTGTTCCTTGCCTTGCTGCTTGCTCTTCACAGGGCACTTTCTACTTGCACTTCTCAATAGCCTGTAGGTTATTTTAAGCCTGGTTTAAATACTTATAAATCACATTCAAGCCACGCTTCTTGTCCTTACGTTGCTGACTCTTTTTACCCACCAACAGACTGGATGAATCACATTTCCCCCACCAAAATTCTCACAAATCATTCTGCCTTGTGTACACACAGGGATATCACACTTTAGATGCGAAACATCTTTCACCTTAAAAGTATATTTTATAATACAATGGCACTTTCATAATGCAGGCGAGGTGAAAATCCCTCCGACCAGATTTGCAGACAGGAGGAGGTGGCTCCTGCTTTATAGAAGACAAAAGAAGCGAGAGAAAAAAAAAGAAAAATAATCTTTTTTGTATCTGCCTTGTGGCTGGGAGACTGAATCACAGATGATGTGGTGTGAAACCCCAGTAAACGAGAGGAGGCTTGTCAAGAGGTAAAACCTCGCACAGCTCCCCCTCAGCTTCAGCTCCTCTCCCCTCCTTTGACTAGAATATAGATCTGACTTCCCTGTCAATCATCAGCACAGATTTCAGGGATGAATTTAGATCTACTTAATTATAACTGTGAAAAACTGACAGCCTCAAACTGACTTGTTAAATTAGAACGGGAAAATTGTCAGTTTCAATGGAAAATTGAAATTATTTCAAATTATAATTGTAACAGTCTAGTCAATATTATGCCTTTCACGTTTTACTTTAAGAGAAATAAAACCCCAGATACCAACAAAACCTGACTGAAACACCTGTCTTCCACACACAGCACAGACCTTCGGTGTTCAGCTGCATTTGTCAAAGTCTTTTTTAAGATCAGGCAAGCAGAATGTTTTTAGATCACAGCTTTCAAAGCCACCTCTTAGCTTTTCACACCAAAAGTACCCCAACTTCCCACCTCCCCCAAGGATTTTGCATAACACCACCCAAGCATCAGCAGGTACTGTACAATGTGTCTGTACGTGGCACTGTCCTCCTGTGGCAGTGCCAGAGACCCTGGATACACCCCAGGTCACATCCCTGAGCAAATCCAGGAGAAGAACAAAGCTCCAACACTCAGCCCTTCCCCATGGCCTTAACTCGGTGACCTGCTGGAGAGCCCTGCTTCACTCCTCAGGTTGGTCCTGACTAGCAGGGGGTAAGAGCTTCCATAAACCCAAGAATCATGGAACGGTTTGGTTTGGAAGGGACCTTAAAGATCATCTCATTCCACCCCCTGCCACAGGCAGGGACACCTTCCACTAGCCCAGGTTGCTCCAAGCCCCATCCAACGTGGTCTTGGACACTCTCAGGGATGGGGCAGCCACAGCTTCTCTGGGCAACCTGTGCCAGGGCCTCCCCACCCTCGCAGGGAAGGATTTCTTCCTAATATCCAATCCAACCCAACTCTCTCAGCGTGAAGCCATTCCCCCTTGTCCTGTCACTCCAGGGCCTTGGAAATAGTCTCTCTCCATTTTTCCTGTAGCTCCTTCAGGCACTGGAAGGCCAAAATCAGGTCACTCCAAAGCTTCTCCTCTCCAGGCTGATCAATCCCAATTCTCTCAGCCTTTCCTCCCAGCAGAGCTGCTCCATCCCTCTGATCATCTTGGTGCCTCCTCTGGACTCGCTCCAACAGCTCCATGTCCTTCCTGTGCTGGCCCCCCAGAGCTGGAGGCAGCTCTGCAGGAGGGGTAGTCCCACAGTGTGATGGCATAAACCTCAAGGAACTTGACCAAAATACTTGCCAGCAGTGGAGACAATGGGGCTGTGGGGTCAGGAGTCACGGCTGCCACCAGCACCTGACAGCTGCTGGGACCTGGCTCCTGACTCCTCTACTTCCAACATTTTTGAACATGCCATTTGCTTTCTCATTGTGTTGGAGGCCAAGGCACAGTGGCCACAGTGCCTCAGCACAACCTGTTCTGGCCAGGGAGAGAGATTTTCGCTTTCTGTGCACACTGAGAAAGTTTCTTTCCCTGGATTCTCTCTGCTATTATTCATGTGAGAAAATAACTTCCATTGGCAAGAATCCTTTGGCCAGCAATATTCTTCTGCAATATTTCATGAGCACCTATTTCATTGTACTGACATGCAAAGCAAAGGCACAAATTAGCAGCTACTCAACCACCTATTCAGCTACTCAGCTGGGGCCACTAAGGATCAGTTATATTTTCCTAAGCCTCCTGTAGTAATGTATGAAAAAGAATTGAAGTACTAACTTTTAATTATAGTTGGAAACTTGGGAAGGAAGCAAACAGCAAACCCTTTCCCAGCTGAAGAAAGGAGAAACAATATCCATTGGAAAATAGTTGTAATAGATCCTGAACTTCTGCTTTATGTAACAGATAACAAATGAAACACAGGAAAACTGGCTTCAGTATAAAAATAGGAGTATAAGCTCATCAGTAAGCAAACCAGCTAAACAAGAAGTAGCTCATGAACCTATCAAGCTCCTTTTATCTCTAATTATCATGGAAGGAATGAAAGACCTGGAAAACATCACTGGTGTGAGCTCTGCTGTGTCTCTTGTGTCAGGACAGTTCAAACTGTTTCAGGGAAAGTCTGCTCAGACACAGGCAAAGCACATCCCACCACCAGTGAGGAGACACTGCTGTGCTGGGCTGCACAGAGGAGTCTGACTCATGCCCCAGCCACAGCAAACTGAAAGAGAAAAGCTTTGAAACACCAGTTTTTGGATGAAAAGCTCACGATATTCTTGTTTTTAAAGAGACAGAAGTGCCATTCTTTCAAAAAATTATTTCCCAGTCCAGAGGCAGAATTAGGAAGAGAAGAAAAACCTCCCAGATTCTAGACCAGGTCTGCAAGTAGATCAAAGCTGCTCTTTCTGAATGAGATTAAAAGCTGCTCTGAAATGAAAATCAATACACAATTTACAGCACTGCTGTGAGTCTGCATTTCCTGCTACTTCTGCACAGGCATTTTCCTTTCAAGTATTTAACAAAAGACAGTCACACTGCAGAAGATTTGTCTTGCTTTTCCCTTCACTTCATCAGGATATGCTAAAAAGGAAACACCACGACTGCACAAACCCCCTCTTCTGGAAGATCACAAGAATACTTTTTCTGAAATTTGGTAGATCAGACCATTTTTCCTTTGACTTAAGAAAAACTGCACTGATGGGAATGATCTGTGCAATGTTATAGAATCATGTTTTGGAAGAGATCTTAAAGACAGTCTCATTCTACCCCCTGCCATGAGCAGGGACACCTCCCACTAGCCCAGGTTGCTCCAAGCCCCATCCAACCTAGCCTTGGACACTTCCAGGGGCAGCCACAGCTTCTCTGGGCAACCTGTGGCAGGGCCTCCCCACCCTCACAGCCATGAATCTCTTGCCAGTATCCCATCTAACCCTGCCCTCTGTCAGTCTGAAGCCATTCCCCCTTGTCCTGTCACTCCAGGCCCCTGTAAATAGCCTCCTCTTTCCCTCTTTCCTGCAGCCACCAGCACATGAACATGCCATAAACTAAATCCTAGGAGGAAACCCTTGCTAATGCTGTTGCTTTTGACAGCAGAAAAGAGTCAGGTCTCTCTGGAAGCCTAATGGAGCAAACCATAAGCTCCAAATATGTTTTTAGTATTTTGGACTATTTTGAATACAACCCAGTTGCAAACAGATATTTTGCTCAGCGATGGAATCATAGTAACAGGGCACTTTTTTTGTCCCCTGGAGTTCAGCTAATCATAGGGAAAATAGATTTTAATGGCCCTGAAGGAACCAGTAAGGGCTACAAGGCAACATTTGGCACCAACAATTCCATTGGTGTAGGCCAGCACAATGGGCTATAATAGTCCTGAATGAATTACTGCACAAATACTAGGCTTAAAAACCTAAATACCCAGCAACAATGAGCTAATTTTTACATTTACATTTCTCATAGATTTTTATAGATATTTGGTAGGTTCATTTTTCCTTTGGTTATTTAGGATTGAATGGCATCATAATGCCACAGTAAAATGTAGAATTTTCTTATCTCCCAGTATACCCTGTGTTGACATAAAAAGACCTCAAAAACTGTTGTGACAAGGCTAAAATGACTAATTTTTCGGTTGCATTATAGAAGTACAAAATAAGACATTTCCCCCCTTCCTGAAAGAGAGAACATCTAATATTCCTTTGCAATCTTGCTCCACTATTCCATGCAAGGAAGTTGACAGCACATTTATACTCCAAAAATAATCCTGTTTTACTAAGTTCACTGCCGTCGTTATTTACCTATTCAGATTTACTGAAATTAATGGAAATGGGAGCAGAGGTGCCAGCAGCAAGAATGATAATGATCATTCTTTGAAAAAATACCTAAAAGGCAACGTATTTCAGACCTTACAGGCACACAGAGCTGTTGCAATACGTAATTTCTGTTAGGTGCTGGGTAGGAGCAGAATTTGCTGAATGAGATTTATCCTCTGGGACAAAGGAGTTGCATCTTCACTAAGCCTTTCTTCCCTCGTAATGTTTGCAATTCCTTCGTGCTTTTTACGAGCAGGTCATTGTTTTGATCTGCACGTAATTACCACCCAAACGCACGTGAAGTTGTTCCCATTGCGTTCTCCTGCTCCATTTCTGCTCTGTGTTGTGGAAATCAGAGATACAGCTTCTAGTTCTGGCCTTCTTCCCTTTACCTGTTGCCCACTAAGTTCTTATGTTACTTAAAGTACTTAAAGACCAGCACAGAACATTAGGATTAACTCTGCTGTCCTTGAACCTGCAGAGCAACGAGTCCTGAAGGAGCAGTGAGGGCGCTGCTGCTGTTGAAATGGCACTGCACGGGGAGAAGGTGGATGTTCATCCCCTGTGCAGTGTCTGCAGCCCTGACAGTCAGTAGGAGTAGGAAAGGCAAGTCATGGAAAGAATCCCTGAGCCCACACAGCTGTCAGCCTGCTTGAGCAGAAGCAGCAAATGCAGGGACCCAGCCCCAATCTGCTGCCCCAGATGTGAAGCAGATGCTGACGGGGCTCTTCCAAGTAACGTTCCTTCCTCTGGTCATATGGAGTTAACTCCCTGGATTCCTTTTCCCTTATATTAACAGATATAGATTTCATACACTCATTTATCAAGTGTACCCCCAAATGCACAGCACATGGGCAGATCTTTTGCCATCACAGAAATGCAAACTACCAGGACAAAGACAACAAGCCCCTAGCTAACACTTCTCATTAAATCCTTTTGCTTCAATTGCCTTTTTTAAGCCTTTGTCTTCCCCAAAAATGCTCACTTTATGACCATAAAATACACTACACTACTATTTACTATATCATTTTCATCTTATCAATTATGTTTTCCATAGTAATAACTTCTATCTCCAAACAGCACTTGCACTTTTATTCCACCAAGACCTTGATTATGTTGCACAAACCAGTCAGATTTCAGTGGTATCTAAACAGTTAATGAATTTAACTGCTTTTTAAACATGAGTAAAGTTAAAATACAAGTAGTATCAGCATAGGACAGTCTAATTTTTCAACTTGCCACTTAAACTGATTTAGTAATTACATTAATTAGGTAATCCATTTAAATAAAACAACCCCATATGCTTCATTTTATGTATTCAGGGTAAAATGTACATGCATTTTTTAGGTCTTCAGACAGTGCAAATCATCTGGCTTTTATTTACTCCCCAGAACTTCGCTGGTTTACACCAGCAGAAACACACAGATAAAGGCTTTGCTTTTCTAGTAGGAAACTGTTTAAACTGCCTTATAGTGAGATGGGATTAGGAAATTAGCCATGGAATAGAGATTCTGAGCTGTAATCAGCGCCATCTGCATATCACCAGAACAGGCTGATTATTTTTGTCTAAATTTAGATTTTTCAAGTGCATGTAGCAGGCTGAGAGGGTTCTCTTAATAACGAATAATAAAGTATTTTTCTTAGCATCGAATTATAAAGTATTGTCCTTCCTTACAGAGATTTAAAAGAATTGTTGAGTCTTATCATATTCTGAAAACAGAAAGAAATCCAGTGCAAAGGAAATGCTGGTAAAGTGAACGTGGCTGAACCTGCAGGGCTGCATTGCTGCTCACAAGGGCTCCAAAGCCAACAAGGGGTGGAAAAAGGACTTAATGAGGTGCTGACAAGCAAGAAGACACACGTGTCTTTGGCTGAGAGCAATTGCCCACGAATATGTGGAGATAACTCTTCAAAACTACTTGGAAACAAGTTTTGAGTGCTCAGGCCATGTAGTTCGCCCCAGGTTTTTGAGATGTTAGTACTGGAAGTGGGGCTGCCCTTTCCAGGGACAGCTCAGGGTCCTGCCTGCCCTGGTGTGATCCCTTGGAGACCTGCTCCTGTCCCATATGACCCCACCCATACCGGGCTGAAATGGGATGCACTCACTGAGCCATGATTTATCCATACCCTCATCAACTATTCAGCTGCTACACTCACAGTCTGTATGCAACAGGGACACAGATTTTATTCCCTTGCTGTGAGGGAAAGAACAAACTACTGTGCTATACCCTAAGTTACCTAGAATTCAAACGTAGGCAGCTGACACAGTTCAATGTTTTTTGTGAAGCTCTCACTGCAGATTTTAGCTGTTCCCTGCTCTCTTCAGGAAGGTCTGCCACCTCTACAAGGAGAGCAAGGCAGGTTCCTGTACATTAAATATTCACTAACACCCATTCCCAGAGTCAGAAGGGGCACTGCACTGCCGAGGCTCAGGGCCAGAGGCAATTCTGATACAACAACATCACTGCAGGTGTAATGCCTGCCACCTTACAGGACTTTTCCCAGCAAATCACTACTTTAAAATGACAAACAAGACAGAAAAAGATATCCCCATACAAATTTAACTGTTGTCAAAGAACTGCTTGGCGCCTTTGAAGTCAAAGCAATGCACCCACTCGAGAACACAGGACCAGAAAACAGAACAAGATGGAAATGTTTAAATGAACAAGAGGGAGTCACATTTCTGTCGTTTCAGACATTGGAAATTGCTACTGAAAGGATCAGAAATATGGTTTCATATAGAAATGCAGAGGTGGTTTTTAAGACTTTACAACCCTGTGCAAGAGAACATGTAGCCAGGACATGGAGTTTTTGCTCTACCAACACATGAACTGCTCTCTTTGCAGCCTGCAGAACATTTCCTTGTGAGCCCCACAAACACAAATCCTCACTAACAGGCCGTTGATCCCTTGTACTGCTGCATTACACCCTTTCAAGAGCCCAAATCTGGGTTCCTTGCAGCAACAATTCCTCCAGGGCTCGTTGGAGACACGGGTTCCACCAGAGCCCAGGCACAAGGAGTTTATCACAAACCCTGAGGTTTGAGCAGCAGCACAGAAAGGTCCAGCACCAAACCACTCCTGCATTATGATACTTCACATTGCCCAAATTCTTCACTCTATAAACCCACTTTCTGTGGGCCAGCAAATTCCTAGAATTGTTAAACAGCTTCCAGAGGACTTGGGAAGTGTTTTCTTACTTTACTCTTTGTTAGCTTGAAACTTTCAAGCTTCTGTAAAGCCACACGTACTGATTCACAAGAGCTCATCTTCTACTTAGAAACTACACCCCAATATTTACTGTTGTCCCTGGATAAACCTCCGTTTCATCAGAAAAGAAGGACAAATGCATTTTTCCCAGCACATACCTTCACCATTCCTTGCTGGAGAATGATTCTGAGCAAATACAGCAGATCCATTTTTAACAGTGTCAGGAGATTCAGAGAGAGCCTGAAACAGCAAACAATACAATTCTTAGGACTTGTACATCACAGGGTTTAAAAATTACCATGGGAAGTAAGCAGAGAAGATGAGAGCAGGCAGCTCTCCCTTACCTGGTAGCTCTTCACAGTGCAGGTATTGTCCTCCTCAGCTTCCTCTGGGACACTCAGTGTATTCCCCATAGTTCCTGCCAGGTGGAGGGAAAAACCCAAATAACCTTTTTTCCTCATTAATATGAATTTGCTGCCTAGTTCCAATTAAGAGACAGCCAATGGGGACAGACAGGCTGTTGAGGTCCCTAAAAAGCCCCACCTGCCCCATCATCAGGGTGCACCAACCAGTCTTTACCCCGTGCCCATTATCCTTAGAGCTCACAAGTGCTCGGGGAAAATGGTACAAATCAACAAACTTTTCTTGTTAGTTGAGGAAAACTGGCTGCAATCACACCTGCATCATTCATTGGAGCTCAGGAGAGAGCAACGTGGAGTTAGCAGCAGGAGAACACTTAAATCTGTGAATAAATTACAACAGCTCGTATATTTTTGTTTGGTTTTCATTTTTAAAAAAGCACAAAGAGAAGAGGCAGCGTGTAAAGGCATCGGCCATGTAAATTCTGAATTGCAGCCTCTTTCCTGTGTACAAGTGCACATAAACCTTCTGGGGTTTTTGTTTTGTTTTTATTTTCCTCTCCCCGTAATTTAGAATACATTCATGTGTCCTCTGAGCCTGCTGTGCTTTGGGGCTGTAGATTCTTTGGGGCCAAACACTCCCTGTAATGTGGTGGAGGGGCAAACGAATCTGAAGTCAAGAAGGAAGTTCCTATTAGACTTTGGCTCTGGATATAGATGTGTATATACTGATAAATAAATAAATAAAGTGTTCTGAGCCACACCTTGAGACAGGAAGGTGTCCAGAGAGAGGAAGGCAGAGAGGCTGGAGCTGTGCTCGTCCTTTTGGATGTCCTGCACAGCCCACCCGGGTACCAAGTGCCTTCTGCTTTATTATTGCTCTGGTTTCTGCCTGCATGAGTCAGTGAAGCTGCAGAGGCATGGATCAGAACAACTCCTTAAATTAGATTAAATTTTAATTAAACGACCCGTGGCCATTGGATGAAAGAAGGAAAACAGTGGCTTTGCTAAATCATGTTCACTAGAATTGGAATGTGCTGCTTCCAGTTACTGTTTGCTGAGCTCAAGCTCAGGGTGCAGTGTTATTTTACAGGGGGTTTATCTCCTCAGCTGATATTTCCAGTATAAATCAGAAGTTCTGGTTTGTGGTGGAAAACAGCCAGAGCTTCCCTGTGGATGTACAATGGGCTCTTGTCCTTGCTCTGTAATTCTGTTTCCTAGCAACTTTAAACATTATTCTATCGGAAGAGAAGAAAACAAGATTCAAATGCTACTGCTTAGTCTAGATGGTAAATTTAGTATCTGGTTGAATCTGGGGGATTTACCGTTGTTTTCCATTCACAAGGCCTGGTTTATGCCAGGAGACAACTTAAGCAAAAGATGGAATATTTGGAGGTTTGCTTCCTTTTTAACATGAACTGCAAAATCAGTTTGTATCTGTGGGGAGAGAGAGAGAGAGAGGCAAATTCCTCTCTTTTTTATTTCAACAATGATTTGTATCTTGATTCTCAGCCACTCCAGTTTCCTGTTGTTGCAGGTCTGCTCAGATCAAGTAAATTATCTTTAAATGATGCAGAGCAGAGATCACAGACCCTGAGCTCTGGCAGGTTTTTCTCTAGGAGAAATTACCCATTTTCTAAAATCAAGTTTATAATTCTCCCTGAAATAAAACACACACAGTGGCCATGTGGAGTTTTAGAATATCCTCACTCACCAGAGCTCTCTCTCATAGAAAGCTGGATAGGTATTGGAGGCTTTATTTTTCCTAAAAACAGGAAAACTTGCTACATTACCCTTTCAGAATACGATCTCAAAACACCAAACACAGTTTTCCATGCAGATACAGAATCATGGAATAGAGAAGCTGTGGCTGCCCCATCCTTGGAAGTGTCCAAGGCCAGGGTGAAGCAACCTGATCTAGTGGAAGGTGTCCCTGCCCATGACAGGGGGGTAGAATGAGGTGATCTTTAAGGTCCCTTCCAACCAAACCCATTCTGTGATTCTATGATATATATGTACATATGTTTCTGCCCAATTTTAAGGAGAAAATGACAGGTCGCTGCCACCTACAGACAAATCTGAGCATCAGCAGAAATTATAATACAGACATACAAAATGGTATCAAACTGGCAGAGTTTCAAGTTGCCAAGCAAGGAATGTCACAGCTCTTCCCTTCTGCCAGCACATCTCAAAATTGCTGCTGCAGAGACTGTTGCAGCTCAATGCACCCATGTGGGGCCCTAGAGCTGAGCAAATGGGATGAAATTCTTAAATGTGAAGCCAAAGAGGTTTTCTGAAAAATGAAGGGCACTCACAATGTGTTTATGAATCAAAAATCACAGAATATTGGGGCTGGAAGGGCCCTCTGGAATCATCCACTCCAACCCCCCTGCCAAGGCAGGGTCACCCAGGGCAGGTGGCACAGGAACGAGTCCAGGTGGGTTTGGAATGTCTCCAGAGAGGGAGACTCCACATCTACCCTGGGGAGCTGTTCCAGTGCTCTGCCACCTCCATGGGAAGAAGTTCTGCCTCATGCTGAGGTGGAATTTGTTGTGGTTTAGTTTCTGGCCATTCCAGAGGGTGCTGAGGACTCCCAGTGTGCAGGAGGACCGGGAGCCTTCGGGAGCTCTCAGGATGTGGCTGTAAGCTTGTTCCCAGTGAGCAGACCCAGACATGTGCTCTGTCTGAGCACATCTGTCCAGCTGTGAGCACAACACCACCCTCAGGGTGCTCACTTGGCCTCTCCTTTGGGTGGCTCAGTTATTAATCATATTTCTTACCAGTACAACCACCAGGAAAGACCAATTTGTGCCCTTTGTTCTACGTTTGAGAAGCACAAAACTGGTCTCTGTAGGAAGCTGTGAGTACAGAGCAAACCTCCACCAGACCTGGGAGTCCGTGAGAGAAGATTTGACGGCATTTACAGGGACCAGACAATTTGTGATGATTGAGAGGGAAAAGAGATGATGCTGATGCAAGAACGTTCTTCAAAACAAGAAGAAGCCCTAAGCAGTCAAGAGGAGCTGGAGTAAGCTCATTCTCATCTTTAGGCTTCCCTTCTAGAAACAGATTTTTCCCTGAGTTTCAAGGATATTATCCTCGGGGCGGGGGGGGCTCCTTCAGGCCAGGTGGAATGCAGGCCAACTGGTTTAAAAAGGAACATGAACTACCAGCCTCTACATCAGACACAGCTCTGAAACAGTTCCTTTCCCCACTTATGCTTCACTGCTTCTATTGTAATGCAGAAAATAATACGAAAGGAAAAATGTATTTTCAATTTTTTTGTATGTGTGTGTTCTATGAAGCATCGTGTGCCTGAGCAGAAGTTCAGGGCTTGGGAAAATTCTCTTTTTTTTTCTCTCTCTCCCAAAAGTCGTTGTTTTACTGCTGGCAGAGTGGTAAAAGATTTGAAAACTTCGAGAGAAAACTACAACAAAACCTGTGATCTCCTGTGTACTCTGGCTAAAGGCAGCTGAGCCTGACCTTTCTAATGTATTGGCCGAGCTGCAATGTCACAATCACCTCTGTCACAGTGTCTGTTGATGTCAAAATACACCATTAATTCCTCACTAGAACTTGCCATATGTTGCACTTAAATGTCAGAAAGAATAATCAACTTTCGTGCCTCTTGGAACCCAGGCGAGCACAGAGACATGTCCCTGGCCAGGTAGGAAGGTAGAAGCTCCTGCTCTGATTTAAGTGGAGCCAAGAAAGGGCTAATAACAGGACAGAGTTTTAGAGAGTCTCCTTACCTTCCCTCAGTGCAGCTCTCAGTCGCTGTCCTGCAGGAACAGACACCTCAGACACGTGCTGGGTGTGATGAAACCAGGGGCCAAGTGCATCTGAGCCCTGCCAGTGGCTGGGGAGGAGGAATGGACACACAATAGACAGTAGTGAAGGGACAGGAGAAGGAAGGGTTGAGCTGACTCACCTACAGCAAACAAGAAACACCCAAGAACAACTTGAATAGCAGCCTGGCAGCTGCCTGTGCATCCAGGGCATGCAGAATCACAGTCCTTAAGGCTCTAGGGGCAGGTTTTGATACAACTCTTTCAGCCACTCTGCACTGGAGCCAAATGGGAGAAGCAAACCAGTTCAAACATTCACACCCTGGGCTTTCAGCGAGGGGACAGTTCAACAATGCCACAAGGTGAACAATCCCAGTCTGGCTGGTAGAAAGGTGCTGTCAGGAAGCTGGTCTTTGCATTCTTGTGTCGTTTTGCAGAAAAAGTCAGTGAACTGCAAGGGAAAAGTTACAGCAGGTGCTTTAAAGCCCAAACAAGAGAAGCCAAGCAGGAAATCCCAGGATCATTCGGCGGGAGAGCACAGGCAGAGCTGCTCGAGCAGAGGAGGAAGAGCAAAGCAAAACCCAGGAAAAGCCAAGCCAGCAGCAGCAGCAGCAGGAGGTACCTGGGGGAGGGTGGCTGGGGCACCCTCTGGGAGCTGGAGCTGGTCTAGGTGAGGTGCTGCTCCCCCAGAGCTGGTCTAGGTGAGGTGCTGCTCCCCCAGAGCTGGTCTAGGTGAGGTGCTGCTCCCCCAGAGCTGGTCTAGGTGAGGTGCTGCCCACCCAGCTCTGCCCCTGCCCTGCTCTGCCTCCACAATCAGCCCAGGGAGTGCTCACAAACACTGGGTGCAAACACACCGAGGGTGGAGCAGCTCCGTCCACCTTCCCAGCCTTCTCCAAGTGTTTTCTGTTCTTAGCACTCTGGCCACCCAAACCTGTTCCAGGGCACACCTGGATTCATGGCTCTGGGGCAGCCTCTCACGGACACTCCGGTTTGGGGAATTCTGACATTGTGTGAACACCTACAAACGCCTTCCAAACACAGACTTTTGCCACAATGGCAGACAAAACCAAGTAGTTTTGATACCATGACTGTTTGCTGTAGTCAAAGTGGTTCTTAATATCCCTCCATAATGTGCAGACTGACTAAGTGTTGATATTTTAAACCTGTTGTCACGATTTGCTGCTCCCTCAGGTGAGTCACTAGGCCCACACTCAGACTGGGGGTGTCTGGAGTAGGGAAAGGCTTTTTGTTCTGAGTTTTCACACCACCTCAATCAATAAAGCTGGGTTTGGAAAAGTGGGGTTCCCACAAGCTGTCGTAATACCAAGAAAAAAAAAAATCCTTATTTTATAATTTGAAAGGAACACCATTGCAATCCCAGTGATCTTTTTCCCTATTAACTTGCTTCTATCACCTGGATGGCGCTTTTATTTTGGCGCTGCTTTATGGTTATTAGCCATGATAAAGAAATAAAAACAGATCTGTAACAAGGGTGATGTGCTGGCTGTGAATGGTGTCAGATGCTTCAGGGGATGATGAAGAAACTTCAGGGTGGAAACAGCATCTGATTGCATCCAACACCTCAGCACTGCATGGGAGGAGAGTGAATATTCCTATTCTCTCATCTCTGTAAGCATTGGGTAAAGTATCTTGATTATTTTCCCCTTATTTTATCACCTCAGATAGTGTAAATCCCTGCCTTGCTACAAGCTCAGATGATACCCCATGAGTTCAGTCTCATAATCCTGTCAAAGAATCTGGTTTGGGAACAGTCTCTGGATCAGTGGCAACATAACTTGCCTGTGGGCTAAGACACAAATTACCAACCAGTGACACTGGACTAGTTTTCACTGCCTTTTTCTCTTCATTTTTCTTTGGGTTTAAATATTATCATGCAGGAAACATTATCATGATGTAAATATTTAATTCCAGAAATTCTTCATTTCTTTAAGAAAAGGTCATTAATTTCAGGATATGTTTGCACCATGTTTTGCTTTCTGTGGGATATATTTGCTCCTAAAATACCTTCAAATTCAGGCTTAAAAACTTAATGTGCATATAAAAAATAATTTGGATTATTATGTACTTCACCTTATGGCACGTGCTGTGAATTTAAGAACAAAAATACTCCCTTTCCTCAAAAAAAGGGCTATTCCTTGACCTGAGCCCAAACAGATGGCAGTGTTGCTGCAGGATGTTTGCACTCTTGCCTTTATTTCCCACGGAATCGTGTTTGCCATTATTCATCCAGGCGTTTTCCCCCCTGCATGACTTGAATTGTGCAGGAATAATTTAGATACTTTTAAAAGCAAAGGTCACTGCCTTGCTTTGGGGGTTTAACCCAAGTGCTGAAGTGAGGGGACAAATATCCCTTGGGTCCTACGTGGACGGCGCTGGACAAAGCAGGGGGTGGTGGTGACACCTGTCTCAGGGGCTGTCCTCTCCCAAATCCAGTCCCTGAGCCTGCAGCCAGGCAGTGGGAATACCCACAGTGTCCCAGGGTGTTTTTCCACGGTATCAGGACTATTTGTGTGCAGACCAAAGTTTCTCCCTCCTCCTCCTCCTCCTCCTCCTCCTCATAGCTCATCCTTCTCTGACCTGGTTTGGCAGCACTTCCAAGAGCAGAAATAACTGCAGCAAATATCAGAGGAAATGTCTGTGTGACTCCTCCAGCATCGCTGCAATTACACCCAGAGCTAATTTGCTGTGCAGTCACCGAGATGCTCCTCCTGATTACACTGCTGTGACCTTATTAAATTAGAGACATCACAGGGAACTTTGTGCTGATTAATTTTCCCCCGTTATGTGGTCCTGATGGACAATTAACCATCCATTCTTTGAGGTGTATTTCAGCTCTGGTTTTATTATTGTTTTACAGCCATTTCAAAGACATCCCATGTATCCACCCAGGATATTCCAGAGGGGCATGGGGTGAGTTTTGGTTTGCCTCATGCTTGAGGATTATTTAGCTGGGTGGCAGCCACAGAGACTCCTCTCCAAAGCACAGGAAACTGTGTGCTTCTTTCTCGATTTTTCAGTGATCAAAATCCTATTTTTTCTTTCTAAAAATCTATAATGAAACTGTCACCAAATAAATCTTTCTCCTCTGCAGGAAATGCTCAGCTTGTGCATCTGACAGCTGCATAAAACTTCCTGTTCATTAATGGCACAGAGCTCCCAACAACTATAAATGATTAACCAGCTTCTTTTATTACTGTCCAGAATGAGAGCCAAGACCATTCAAACACTGACAAGCGAAGAGCAGATTACTCTTGGTCTGTATTTGCATCTGCTTTTGCTACACGTGGTCTTGAAAGGGGCTGATGTGTTAATTTGAGGTGAGAGCTTCCATCTGGCTGCTCCTGTCAAGGTTTATTTAGCAGAGCAGGAGGGATGAGCAGCAATACACCCTTGGCAACACGAGAGAGAGATGAGAAGGAACCTGCAGGAGAACAGCTGAGCAATAAAAAAATTAGGCACAACTCCAGTTCAAATTCTGACAGTTTCAGACAAAATACAAATGAAGCTTTGACTCAGCCTTTCCCACTCCAGTCCCCAGAGGATGGGTGAAGTGAGTCATGGGCTTCTTTCAGGTGAAAGGGGACCAACTCAACATTTGCACTGCTTAATTTACCCTGGATCCCAAGTGGGGAGAGCTTGGAGCCACCTGAATCCCAGAGCCGGGCCAACCCCACGTACCCTCAGCACCTGGGCAGGATTGGGCTGATGTCCAGGGGGTGACACGACAGCCCCGGAGATCCACAGGGATCCCTGCACTGATGGCTGGGAAACAGTTGGAAACAGGGATGAGTTGGGAGATGAGATGCTTCGTTTGCAGTGAAAAATTCCAAGTTCATTGAGTTTAGTTCCATTCCTATCCAAGAAGGCTGTGGGAAGGATAAATTGGATATGTTTTTGCCTTCTTTGGTTGAGGCACAAGGACTGCAGCAGGGTTGCAAGGCTGAAGGAGGTGATTTGGTTCCAGTCAGCACTGAAAAGTGGGAGACACCAAAGTAAGTGGAGTTGGTGATGTAGAGATGTTCCTCAGGGAAACTCAGTAAATCCACTAGGAGCTACATCACCATCTCCCTTTCCACCTTTCTTGTGGCTTCAGCTTATCCTGAACTTCCAAACCACATTTAATACGGTCTGAATATCCTAGGGAGAATTTCCCCCAATGGAAATGTTGGCCAAATGCACCATTTAGTACCACATCTCAGAGAAGGCTGTCCTGGCAGTGGGAGCTTTGGCACCCTGGCACACTCAATGCAGAAGAAAGGGAGAGGAGGGAGCAACACAGCCGTGTTTGGTCTCCAGATGGAACCTGCATTTCTAAAAAACTCTGAATGAGACCTCTGAGGTTCAGATTTGCCAGTTCAGTATAAGTTACCTACTTAGAGTAGGTTTCCAAAAAATCAGAGGCAGTGCTGTGACTGATGTTGTTACACCTCTGGGGCTTCAACAACTGACAGATCCAAAAATAAGGTGCTGGCACTCCTAAATTCCTGATCCCTGGTGTGAAATCCATAAACCTTGAGACAGATACGAGCTGGAAAGATGGTGCAGAGGCAAAGCCAGACACATCACACCATCACCACAAACATCCCCATCTCTCAGGGAGCAGGTGCTGTTTTTAATGGGACAAAGAAAAGCACATCCGAACCTGTGTTCCTCCAAAACTGAAATGCCTGACTCAGAGTCACAGGGAAAACTGTTTCTGCTTAAGTTCTGCTTAAGTTTGAAGCTTTATTGGATCTGGCTCCTTTACAGTTAGTGATTCCTGGTGATTACTGAAGAATTATGTTTTCAGCAAGTAGGTTTTCCCTGCTGTCTCTTATGGAGCTCATATTAATTGTTGAATCTGTCTTATATTTAGCCAATGTGGTCTTGAATGGGTAATGAAAAGGAGAGAATAATTGCTTCAGTGCAGGGAGCTCCAGGGAAGCAGAATCCTCCCTAATTATTACCATGCTTCCCATACCTCTCAGCAGGGACCACGAGCAAGGCTGCAGCCTCAGTTACTGTGGTCTCCAAACCCAGTGGAATCCCTCCAGACCCACAGTGATGTGGGATCAGAATTTGGCTCACACGCTGCAGCTGGAGCACCAGGCTGAATGAGAAACAGTTGCTCACCAGAGAGAGCCTCAAACATCATTTTTCAAACTATATTGCAACCTCTGCTTTCTGCAGACACTGGCTATGGCTCACGGTGCTGATGTAGGAAAGCAACTGCTAATCTGGCATTGTCTCTCCTTCCCCCATTGCAAAAAAACCTCCAGGTTCCTGCTCTCGCTATTTGTTTTTAAAGAGGGAGAATTAAAAAATCTGTACCAGCTATTTCTTCATGTGGGAGCTCCTAGAACAGATAAAGGGTTACTGTGTCAGGATTGAAACAGAGAGTTATTGTAGACCTAGTGCCTTAGTGGGTGGAACAGGCATTTGAACCACAATCATCCTCCTGTATGAGCATTTTAAGTTTCTATCAAGTATGCAGCGATGATAACAATACTATGTTAAATATTTCACTTCCTCTATGCAGCTTCTGCACAGGCTGGGTCACGACTTTCACCAGCCATCACAACTTTGATGCCCACTGCCTGTACTTTCCCCCTGTCAGTCTATCATCCTTCTCCTTCCCAAGCCTGAAATATGGAAAAAATCTGAGGAGCTTGGGTTACTGAAAAAAGAAAAAGCAGGGAAAAAACCCACTTATTGTAGACCATGGATTTAATTCTTCACTTCAGTGAGAAACTGGCATGGACACATCAGCACCTGCAGCAGCACCATCAGTAAGAAGAGGATTTACCTTTAGGAGGGTACTGGATCCATGTGGATCATGTCTCTGATGCTCTTCTGTCCTGAGAAGGAGCTAAGGCTTCTCCAGCAGCCAGTGGGATGGGCTGAGCTGGGGACAGGACCTGGCTTTCAGGAGAAAAGTCCCCACAGCCAGGTTTTGCGTTGGCAGGTGCCTGGTGCCGGCTGGACACAGGTGAAGTGGTGTTGACAGTCCTGCCTTTCTGTCCTGGTGCTGAGTTCAAACCTTTGTTTTACCGCCCTTGTGGCTTTGGGCTGAGGGAAAGGTCCAAATTTTCTTTTATTTACTTTGGTCTTCTCTTGTCTCCCAAGAAAATAGCACTGACTGGCCCCTTGGGCACCTTCTTTGGTGCTTCATATTCACAGGGCATCATCTGGGAGAACTCCAGGTGGGAATTCCTGCGGCTGCCTGTGGTGCCCAGAGTTACTGCTGCTCTTCAGTAACTACAGGAGAGGCCCCTTAGGTCAGTGCAGGATCAGGACAGCTGGAGCCAAATTTTCTTCCTGAAAAATATGATTTGCTAAACTTCTGTCAAGTGAAAACATATCCTTTCAACCCCAACTTCAGACACTGAAAGAATAAAAGCTGTGCAAGGAAACATTAATCTCAGTGCAAAGCCATGAAGTGTAAGAGTTTTATATAATTTTATTGCTGCCACTGGAGATGAGCTGCCACTGAGATATCAGACAGGACCTGTGCCAGCTCCTGCACTGCCCCTTTCCCTTTCTGAACTCGTCATCTCAGCACCCCTGTTAAACTCTGTGACCCCGCCGTGTTACTCAGCAATTATGGATTGGTATGAGCTGAAGCTTTATTCCAGGATAACTCCAGCTTCCAGCCAGGCCTGTCCTTCAGCACAGCTCCATGGCAGCCGGTGACATTACAGCAGCACAGGAGCTCAGCTGGGGGAAACAAAGCAGGAATTTCAGGGCTTGGAAATCCTCCTGGTTCAAGAAACCATTTGTTTTGTGTCAAAAAACCATATAATGTGGATCTTGGGATTGTATAGTTTTATTGAAGTGGTGCTTGTGTTTGAATGCATTTAGAAGTGTTTTGGTATGGTTGGGTTTTAAAGAAAGTAAATATCAGCGTGAAAAATTTGTCACTATGTCAAAAAGAGGCAAAGAGGAGTTATCAGATATTCAGAGTTCAGACTGCAATTCAAGGATCTACAGTCTAACCACGTGCGGTAAAATCAGTGGTACTCAAATTCAGTGATACTACACATCTTTGAAGGGGATAATATTGCCAGATAGTAACTTACTAAATATTAAATATTTATAGATTTTATTTATATAATATTTAAAAGTGGAAATCCTCAAAAGCAGAAGCGAGAGCTGTGCATAAGGAAGTGAGGAGGTAAACATGTCTCTGATCCACACTCCTGACATCACAGTTTGGCTCTTGGTGTGATTCCTCCCACAAGTGCTCAGAGCTGGTGGAAGATCTCTGCTGCTAATTTTGCAGTGAGGAGCAATACTCCCGGGGTAGAAGGAAAACTGCTTTTATTTTAATCTGTCACATCTAAATTCAAAATTAGTAAAAACAAAAAAAATAAAAGATCAGAAGGTCCGTAGGCCTGGTGCAGTTTGGAGCAGTTGCTTCTGGATTCAAAACCACATATCAGTTTTTGAGCTTTAAATGAAGAAGATTCACCTCATTTAAGTGGAGCTCTCCAGGAGTGACAGGTTAATATCTGACACTCCTGAGCAGTGCATGAGCTGACCCGTCCTACATGACCTAACCTCCTTTTACCCACTTGGAAAACACGATTACAGCTTTGCCTCTTACCGCATTCTCAGCATCAGCCCAGGGAGATGCCCAGGGGTGGTGCAGGGTGCTCAGAGAAGTTCAGAGATGATCAGGGAAGTTCAGGGAAGTTCAGGGAAGCTCAGGGATGCCCGGCAGCCCGTCGGCAGGTGGCGGCGTTAAGCTGCGCTCAGCGGGGAGATGCTCAACGCGTTCAGCTGAGCTCAGTTTTTTAGCCCAAAACAGGCAACGAGTTTTATTCCTCGTTCTCCTTCCCTCCTCCCTTCCCTCCTTCCCTCCCTCCTTTCTTGCATTGTATTATCATCATCATCACCAACATTAAATTATATATATTGTACCTTATTTCAATTATCGAACTGTTCTTACCTCAACCCATAAGTTTTGCCATTTCCCCCGTACTCCTCCCATCCCACCCAAGCGTGAGGGCACTGAATGAGCAGCTCTGTGGTACTTAGTTGCCAGCTGGGGTTAAACCACGACCGAGGGGATGATTTTGGTGCTCACACTCGCCACATTTATCCTGTGTAACCTCACCTGCATCACTTTGCATTCACCTCTTTACAGATTGGCCGAGCCCACTGCGTTGCAGCACAAAACTGAAACATTTGAGGCAGACAAAAGGCCTTTCTCTGCTGCCCTGCTGTGATGAGAGTACGTAACTCCTGCACTTGTCCTGACAGAAAGAATGCCCTGAGTCAACGGGAGCCTGTTGTCTGGCAATTCTGCAAATGGATTTGGGAAAATATGTGCCTGGCTGGTTCCGAGTGAATGGTGTAGGCAGCCAGAAGGAGCTCGGGCTTTCTGAATTACAGATGAGGATTCTTGGGGGCCAAACTCACTGGAGTGTCCTGGCATTCCTCAGGCACTTCAGACTGGTGGGAGCTGCAGGCAGATGACCGAGGGGAAGGAGCTGCTCAGAGGGGTGAGTCCAACAGCTAAAGAGTTGTGAAGGGCGATGTCGAGGAAGCAGCATCTGGGAAAGAGTGGAAAAGTGGCGATCAGCATTTCCCATTGATGTCGTGGGTGCAGCGGTGACTCACCGGGGAGTGCCTGGAACACCAGACCTGCTTTGCTTTTCACTTTCCCCACCAATCTGATTAGGAAAGTCACCTGCACATGAATGGGGCCAGGAATTACAACTAGAATTTCTCATGGACTTGGGTTTTTTTGGATTTAATAATTAGAGTACTGCTTCAGACGTAGCTGTGTCATCATTTCACTCCTTTATATCCCTGATAGACTGTGGATTTTATCAGTTTGGTAAATGCTGTTCCTCCTGCCACACCTGTCTCCTTCACCACTTTCCACGTCTCACTTTTAGCCTTGGCATTTCCTTTCTTTCAAATGCTGCTGTGTTGATGAACACGATGACCAATCCCAATGGCAAAGGTTGGACCTCGGCACAGCTGAAGTGAGGATTTCAGACACCTTGGCTGCCACGTGAAAAAATAAATCCAGGATAACCATGGTTACTGCTGATGTGCTTTTGAAATAGCATTAGATCAAACACTTTAGGATCTAAGACAATCTCTGACCAGAGATTTAGAGACCCCTAATAAGAAGCAACGTGTTTGGTATCTGGCTGAAACAATCTTTCTCCTGCCTTGCTTTGAAGGTCTTGGATCGCTCCTGGAGACAGCAGGATCATTGACTGACCAAAGGTCTCACCTGGAATGGTAATTCCACTGTTTCATTGGCCTGATTGTTCAATAATTCAGATGGCATCAGGTAACTGTAGTAAAGAAGAACATTCCTGGCAACAAACCATTTTCAGTCACATTATTTCCACCAAATTAGACTGTTGTATCAACCAAAAATTCCATTGTTGCAGCAAGCTTTGATTCTGTCCATTATTTGGTCTCTTCTCCTAATCCATGTTCAATTTCCCAGGAGACATCACAGTGATTACAATCTGAGCATGTGGAATTTCAGCCTTCTTTCTCAACTCATCTTTCTGGTATGACTTTGGAAGTTTGTCTTTCCAAATCTGTCTTTCCAAATCTGTCTGGGCTGGCTCATATCTGTCCCTGTGTTTGTTTATCTTTGTGTAATTGTTCTGCAGTTAGTTTATGAATTCTGGATTAGAAAGAACTCAACGACTCAAGTGAAGTCTGGTTAAATCCTCCAAATTCCTGTGAACTGTATGATTTGCATCATTTCCCCAGTAAAAACCACTTCTAAGCCATGTGCTGTCTCTGACCTTGTGCTAAAGGCCAAGTGCAATGTCAGGTCTAGGATTATTGGAAACACAGATTTGGGCTGTCTGGGAATTCAGCAGAGGATACCTTGCCATGGGATCTCAACCCTCTCAGCAACTGGTGTCGGGGAGTTGGAAGCTGAGTTTGCCTAATCTGTCCTCAAATCCAAGGCTCAGCGAAGGGCTGAGGTTCTGGACATACTTTACACAACTCTTCCTGGCGTCTGTGTCCTGTAACTTCCATTGCTGGAAAACAAGCCTTGCCTTACCTTTTCCTCAGTGGTAGAAGGTGCCAGGAGAAATAAACCTCCTTTTTAAGCTTCTGAACATTTGTGACTCAAAATGGGGCGCTCTCCAGCATCCTCATGCCTTGCAACTCTTCCCAGGTACTTCCCTGTGCAAGGGCATTTTATGTCTGTTCTCTTTTGCCTTCAACCAAGGACAAACTTGTCTGTTTAACTGCACATGTAAGTGCATGTTTCTGCAGCTCAAACTGGAAGTGACATTCTACTATTTAATTGCCAGTGCTGAAAAATACTTTTTAAGCCCTCTGGGTTTCCTTCATGCTGCTGCAACACACCCTGTTTCCCTCGTGCTATTAAAATAGACAAACTGTGGTGACTGTGGTGACTGAACGGAGAGTTTGGCTGCAAAAGGGCTGTTCTTGTCATACTCATGGGCAGGGTTGTTTTTAGCATCTGTAGTAAAATCATAAGTCTCAACTGTGAAAATAATAGGTGGATATCAACAAGGACATACTCACACATCCTTAAAGAAATTAGGTTATCATTTTAACTGTCTTTTAAATAAGGAAATGCAACCAAAACCCTGGAGAAGCCAATTTTATCATTGATATTTGGCTGATTAAGAGTCACTTAAACATTTCTTTGACTGAATATCAAATTCCTCTCTTTAGCAGAGGACACGAATGCACCAGCTGCTGTGATGACTGCTTGGGCAGCCAAGCTATTCTCTATTCATCCCTTTGTTCTCATTTTGAACAAAAAGCCCAATTTAGGCATAAGAAACCTTGTGAAGATGCATCTACCCCCTCACAGGCAGAGCAGGAGGTAAATGCCAACACATGACTCAGGCTAGCTCTCGAGCCACACGACTGAAGTGTTTGGTCTGAACTAGTCTCATTCTAAAGTTAGCTTTTTTCTTTTCCTTTTTCTTTTTTTTTTTTTTTTTTCAGATCAAGTTTTTGTGTTGTTAAATTTGTTCCCTGGGGTCATGGAGTCCATGCTGATATTTTCAGGTGTGGTTAATGATTTAATGTGACTCATATGTCAGTGCTAACTCACTCAGGTCTCACAACAGATCCAGCTGGTGACTCAGGAAGCCTTTTTATTATTGTACTGAGGTGATGTGTGCTCACAGTGCCCAAGAATTCGAAAAGAAAGAGAAGTAACATCTATTTAGCTGCTTTTTTTTCTGCCGTCCCTACTATCTCTTCTCAACTTTGTGAAGTGATTAGATAGCTCTTATCGGGATTAGACCACATCTCCCAGAAAACAGCAGGTGAGGGCCTCCCTGCTGCTGATAGAGGACTGGGTTTACAGAGGACACAGTGGTTAATGTTTTTGCAGTTGGCATGTGACTGCCAGAGGGGACACACCAGGCAGAAGGGAAAGGGGATCTGCAGATCATGTGGCACCGTCAGGGTTGGTGAGTGCACAAAGCAGAATCACCTCAGGCCTCGTCTGAGCACGTCCAAACCCCAGAGAAAGGAACCCGTTTTAGTCAGCTTTGGAAACCACCTTTAATGTGCACCAAGATTAATAACAAGAATATTATCTAGAATAATAGAACCATGGAGTGGGTTGGGTTGGAAGGGACCTTAAAGATCATCTCATTCCACCCCCCTGCCATGGGCAAGAACACCTTCCACTAGCCCAGAGCTCCATCCAGTATGGGAACACTTCCAGGGATGGGGCAGCCACAGNGATGGGAGGCTGGGGATGGCTACTCTGTCCCCAGAGAGCAGCACAGCCCCCCCAGCCCTCACTTAGGCAACCAGCCACCAAAAATCTGGCGAACAGCCCCAGTGTGAGCAGGAGGTTGGAGACCTCTCAGAGTCCTGCCCACCAGCCTGTGGGTGACCATGAGCAGTGACATGGGTTTTTTTTTCTCCACCAGATCACTCCATGCAGGTGCTAAGCTGCAAGCAGGGCTGTGTCACAGAGCTGGCCTCACAGCCTGGCCGGGAGAAGCCTCTGGAGGATTTCCTGCCCTCGCACTTCAACTACCTGCAGTTTGCCTACTACAACAGTAAGCAGCTTCTGTGGGCTGTCAGGGCTGGGCACCCAGCTCTGGACGGGCTGAAATCATGGATCCACGGAGTGGTTGGGTTGGGAAGAGACCTTCAAAGATCGTCTCGTCAGTCCAGCCCAAGATGCAGCGAGATCTTGGCATTGGTCACTCCAAGGTCTCTCACTGCCCCATCCAACCTGCCTGGGAACACTTCCAGGGATGGGGCAGCCACAGCTTCTCTGGGCAACCCCTCACAGCTGAGCAGGGATTATGGTAGGAATGACTGCCCTGTGTCACTGTCCCTGATGGCTCGCTAGAGGCACAGACAGGATAAACAGAAGCTGAGTTTTTGGTCCAAAGTGAAGAATGAGCTTGAAGAGTTGAGTCAGAATAGATATCCCGCAGGAAAATTATAGAGCTGAAACCTGGGAGAGGCTCATAAAATGAGTCTTCTTCAGCAAGCATTAGTAATAGCTTAAATACTCTTATACATTTATAATTGTGTGTATATATATATATATATATATATATATATATATAACGTTTTGTGAGAGATAGGGGCTACTTTTCTTTTCCCCGAGAGAAAAGGGGAAAATTTTCCCCTAGAGAAAAGGGGAAAATTGGTTGGGAATTCTGAGAGCATCTTTATTGTATTTGTGGATCCTGCAATTTCATATTAAAACACTTCCGAAGAGTGATCTCGGTATTTACCCAAGTCCGGATTTTTCGGAGTTATAAATAACTGGTAGGAAGTACTACACGTCCCTCCAGTCTGTGTAATGTTTAAAGGAGGTCAGTGTGCAATGAACTCTTCAGGTAACGGAGTCCAGTGGACAATTATTGCCTGACACTTCAGTTTTCTATTTGGATAATTTGACCTTTTAATTGAGCACTTAACCTGAGAGTTTACACAGTTTGAGGCCACTTTCGGGGGAAAAAAAAAAACCCACGGTGTTAAATATGTTCTCCAAATTTCCAATTAAAAGGAGAAAAACTGAAAAATGTAGAGGTTCTAATTTGGCTGCTGGCTGGTGTTACAGCCCCCAGGGGAACTGCAGGGGCGTTTTTAAGATGGAGCAGCAGTGCCCAGGTTTTCCTGCAGGGCAGAGAGGGTCACGTACTCGTGTCAGTGTTGGGATCGGCTGCACTCTTTGGCCTTTCCCTTATCACAGAAGGGATTCCTGCTGGATATTTGTTCTGCATGCACACAGTAGACCCAGTGCGAGCTGGCTTTGCTGTGCACACACAGCATGACTACATTTCATGTTTTCCCCCAACCCAAAGCTGTCCCGGTAGGGCTGGATTTGCCGTGGGTGTGCAGTTCATTCACTCAGCAAATTCTTAAGGACGTGCTGGGAAAAGGCTCAAGGAGGCAGCAGCCAGGAGCAGGCTGTTCCTGCTGCCTGTAGGAGCCATCCTGCCTTCAACCTGCTCCCTGTGCCTTCCCCAGCTGCCCACAGGAAAAGGCTTTCCCAGGACTGGGCTGCGAATTCTTTTAGCTTGTCTTGATGGTGTAGATATTGTCTCCACATCACAGGCTGAGCTGCATACCTTAGGGCTGAGCCTGCTTCTAAAGGGAATTCTGCTGAAAACGTGCTTTGGTTAGAAAAGCCTCATAATGACTTTAAAAAAAAATGATAATTCTTTGTGAAATTTCTGCAGCAGCTCTTCTGGGCCACCCAGCTGGTACAATGGGCTCTAACACTGCCAAGGAGCTGCCTCAGATCCAATGGGTTTTTCCCCACCCTTAATAGTGTCTAATGAAAGATAAAGGATGAGAAGCAAACTGTTTTCTTCTAGATCAAAGATTGCTGAAAACAAGGGCAGTGCTCTTACTCACAAGCAAGGCTGACAATCCCAGCAAACTCACTCATCCATTCTCAGAGACAAACATATTCCAGTTCAGATCATGCAGTTCACTGCTGGTAATGAGGGACAAGCTTTTGCAATATGTTCCTACAAGCTCATCATCATTTGCTACTGGCTTTTTCCTAACATGTTGCCCAAGAATATAAAAAAACCCTTCAACTAGACTTTTTGACACCACTCACCCAATGCTTTTGTTGGCTCCAACTAACCTGGACTTGAAAGACTTTGTGCAACGTGTAGATGGGATGGGTGGGGGGAAAAATAACTGAAAATGAAGGTTTAGAGTGGGGGATTTAGGATGCTTCAACCTTGGGTGAGAGAGAGGGACAGTAAAAGAGAAAGAAGTTCAACACAGAACCAGTTCCAGCAGAAAATTCTCTGTGTAATTGTAGAGAATTCAGGAAGAAATGAGTTTGGGAGAAAATTTTTATAACAGTTCTCAAAATATTGTCATGGCAAAGGTAAGACTGTGGCTATAAAGACTTTCATGTCTTTGCTGCTAGTTAAGACTGGATATTTTCAGTATATTCTGTGCAGAGAAGGTGGTCTTGACTCAAGACTCACTGGACAAGATGTTCACAAGTATCTTTATTGGCAGTTCTGGCTAAAAACTAGGCAACGAACACCCTAAAATTAATGATAGCTTCTTTTCTAGAGCCAGACCCTTGAAGTAAAGGATAATGGAGCTTTAGTGATGTCTGTCTAGGAAATGGAAATGGTCATTTCCAGCACAACCAGACAAATTCCTTCTAGTGCCAAACCGGGGAATATTCTTGTGCATCTGGGACATTGTGTGTGGACATAAGAAGTATAGAACTAATGGAGCTTTAAATCTAATTCAATTTAAAGAACCTTCTGCTGCTCAGGCAGGGAAAAGGAAAGTCATAATCTACCTGTATGTGTTACATTGTCAGCCAACCCATCCTGGCTCCAGCCTCGTCCTGGGACACAACCACCCCAAGCCTTGTGCTCCCACTCTTCTGGCTGTAAGAACCTTTTCCCCTTCACCCAAGGAATGGCATCTGTGTGCTTTGAACTGATAAGAGCTGGTGGAAATTTTGCTCTGAGGATGCCCACGAGAAGGAATGTTTAATTTGCAAGAGCGGGGAAGAGCCACCAGTTATTCTGTATGTTTTTATTATTTGTCTCAATCCTTACCAGTTTGGAAAATGTAAAAACAAATAATACTTTATTTTTTATGTGATCATAAATATGGATTAATCCCTCTAACCTTACAGGAAAACTGAGGGTGCTGAGAGATCAAAAGGAGGGGAAATCCTCATGGGCCTAGAAAAATCTTGTCATTTTTCACAAATAAACATGATATGTAGTTGGATGATCAAAGTTGCTGGATTAGTTCAAATATTATTCTTGGAACAGAGCCACAAACACTCAGTTTCTGTTTCCCACTTAACCTTTCAAGTAAAAATACCATTACTCATGAGAGTGTCATATGTTGCTCAAAAATAAATCAGCTCTCCTGGCCTGGTTTTCCTACTGTTTTTCCTGCCCTCTGTCGAGGTCAGATGGCTGCAAAGTGCCAGTTACCCACACCCTGACACTGAGTCCCACCTGCTGCACCATAACCCACGGTGGCATCTTTGGTTTACCCAGATGACCCACGTTATCTTGGTGTAACAAGACACCTTAAAACAATCTGGATCTTTTATTTCTTCTTGAAACATGACTCTTCCCTGCTTTTCAGACTCAAAGCAGCTCCTCACACGCCAGTATTTGGGAATCTGGGGAAAATGTGCAGCTGAGATTTGTGATCCTGGATGCCACTTGTCCCTGCATTCCTGGGAATGTCCCCCTGATGGCCTCGTGCTCCCTGTCTCCTACATCCACTGTAGGGTTGAGGCAAGAACCTGGGGCTGGTTAGGCCACAGTTCATCACAGAATGGTTTGGGTTGGAAGGGACCTTAAAGAACATGCAGACCCATTCCACCCCCTGCCATGGGCAGGGACACCTTCCATTAGCCCAGGTTGCTCCAAGCCCCATCCAACCTGGCCTTGGACGCTTCCAGGGATGGGGCAGCCTCTGGGACAGCTTCTCTGGGCAACCTGTGCCAGGGCCTCACCACCCTCCAGGGAACAATTTCTCCCTAATATCCCACCTAACCCTGCCCTCTGTCAGTGTGAAGCCATTCCCTCTTGTCCTGTCCCTCCATACCTTTGGAAACAGTCTCTCTCAATCTTTCTTGTCACTCTCTTCAGGTCCAATCAGGTCACCCCAAAACCTTCTCTTCTCCAATCTCAATTCCCTCAGCCTTTCCTCACAGCACAGCCTGAGGGTTACTGGTATCAATACCAGTTCTGAGTGCTCAGGATGTGGCTTCTGGGTCACCAAATGAGGATGTTTTCCACCCAGGATCCATCCCAGACCATCCCAGGCTGTGCTCCCATAGGCACCTGCTCCCTCCTGCTCGGGCATCCTGGCAGATCCCTGTATTGTTTTTTAAGTGTGTCTGTGGCTGTAAAGGCCACAGGAGCAGATTGCAAAGTGGGAATGTATTATCCCACCCCGTGAGACCAGTTACTCATTAAACCCTTCTTTCTATTAATAGCAAAACACCATCAAGAGGCTGAGAGAGCAAGTTCAGCCAGTGCGTTTGTCTACTGAAGGATGCCAAAAATAGACACACGAAAGTCCAATCCTGATGAAACTTTAACTATTTTTAGTAAAAAATCCACATACTACACTAATTCTGGGAGCCCTGGAGGCACTGATGCCTGAACTTGCAAGTTCCTCGGAAGCTATAGAATAAATGTTGTGTTAAAGAAGCAGTTGAGCATGACCTACTTTGTTCACAACATCTCCTTTGGTAGCATTTCCAAATTAACAGATACCAAAGGTTTTTTTCTACTTTGCAGACTTATGAGCTGAAATGAAGTTCAAGGGTGCTTTAATGTATTTTATTAACTATAGTGAAAATGAATAGAAAGCATTAATTTTCTCCATGCCCTTCCAAAGCAAGAGGAAACGACAACAACAAGAAGCAGAGAGGCTCATGAAGAAAGGAGCCATGGTGACTGTACCCTGCCTCCCCTCAACACTTGGAACACGTTGCAAAGATTATGAATCATCACCTTGTCCAGACACATTCTGTACATTTTTTCTGTCCCTGAAGGAGATGAAAGAAGCTGGCACATGGCACATCTTTGTGTTTTCTCTCAGCTACTGGATGTCACTCATCAGTGGCAACAGGTTCATACTGTCTTGCAGTCAGTCTCCACCGGGCTTGCTGGGGCAATAACTGCTAAAACAACCCTTCTGGCCTCAGTTTGATGGTCTAGTCATGGCAGAATGTGTTTTCTTCATCACCCTGCCTGGGTTGCTCAGCTTGTCTCAAGGAAGATTTGGGGCAGGCTGAGAAAACAGCCCAGGGGTTGGTAGAAGGTGGGGAGGTGACACATGTGGGGATGTCCAGGAGGGAAGGTGAAGGCATCTGACAGGCTGAGATAAGCACTGAGGGTGAGAATTGATGGGTCCTCCATTCCTAACCTATGGCACAGGATCAATCTGGAAAGGTGCAGCACAAAATGAGGGGACAGCACTCTGAGGAGAAGCAAAGGATGTGGAGTCTGGCTGCTTTTGATAGTTACAGAAGTAACTCCGAGTCAGACTGTTGCCTGGGCTTTTAAGACATCTACCTGCTTTAAGTCACTATTACTATTATGTTTATGATTTCTATACAAGCTAAGAATATTGTAAAGTCTTGCACAGACTGCTGGAAATAGTTGAGAGGGCAGGTTTTCCCCAGGAATGCCACTGCCTAATTCCATTGTGGCCCTCATGCCAGGTAAGCAAGACTCTAACTCCGGATTAGCAATTGAGGGTAAACCAGTTGTCTCTGTGCACACATGCCAAGACAAGAGCTGCAGGAAAAGGAGCAACATCTGCATGTTTCTGAAGACTTGAGTGTTACCCACACACCAAAAATAGGTTCAACTTTTGACAGAAGTCCAGTGTAAAGTTTTTTGATATGAATATCCTTGCTCAGGTCAAGGAATTGTTTTTCCCTTTGACTCAAACAGTGTTTGTGTGATGACTTGCACACCTGCCAAGCATGGTTAATAAACTCTTCTGCATCTGATCACGGGCTGTGTTTCACCGGGGTCTCCTTGACTGGGTGACAGAGGAAGGTTTCATGGGGCAAGTTGTCTCTCCAGTCAGTTCTGGTGTAGAGGGATACCAAGAACACATCTGTGGAGGTGTAGATGTGCCTGGTCTTTTCACACACGTATCAATAGTTTAATCAGCATCAAACCTAGAGGGCTCTCACTGGTGCTGCCATCAGCAATCAAGGAGTCAAGGTACCATAAGGCTCACATAGAGAGATTTAAGTCTATGGGGAAAGAGTGTGTTTTAAAGACAGGCTCAAGAGCTTCCTGGGCACCTTCTGCTCAGGCCAACATTGCCCAGGGTTTTTACACAGTTTAATGTTTATCACTTGGGCCTGATGATGCTGTGCCTGAAGATGTTTGTATGGAGCTACTTTCTGAAAATTGAGACATGCCTTGTGATTAAGGTGGTTTTCATGAAATGCCCTTTCAAAATGAAAATGAAGAGTTGTTGACATAATAATGTTGAAATCTACTGGTTCAGGACCTGACTGAAAGAAAAATCTTTGTCCTGGAGCAAGTTCTGGTAACAGACACGTTACTTCTTAAAAACAATTCCAAGTTTTCTAAAAGACTCCTTTCCAGGAGGTTTGCATTCACCTCATGTGTTTCCTCTCTCCCCAGCTTGATTTCACTAAAAAAAAAAATCTTCACTTGAGTCAAGTTTTCATACACAGAAGAATTTTAAATTTCAAGATTTAATTTCAAGTCCAAAAAAAAAAGAAACACAGTTTTCATTCTCCTTCAGCTGCAGTATCAGGCCTCAGCCCCGTGCAGGGTGTAAAGACAAGGAGCTGTCTGCTCTAACACCCATCACACAGTACAACATCCCTCCAGAGAGGAGGAGACCAAGGGAAGGGGTTTGAGCATGGCCAGCGTTGGGCATGTGGTTTCACAGGATGGCACTGACACTTCATTGTAAAATTCTGAGCGTCCCATCAGCCTGTTGAGGCGACTGCAGATGCTCATGCTTTGAACAGTGCATTTTGTTATGAATCTATGAACATGTTTCTTGGCAATTTAACCATCCTGTGCAGCTCCACCACCAGCGTCCTGCCCCGGTCGTGCTGCCCCGGCTGATGGGAGCCAGGGAATGCAGAGCCGGCTCTGCCCCAGCACGAGGGCTCAGGCACCAGCTGGGGCAGCCAAACACAACATCCCTTTCCTTCCTTAATCCCCATCGCTTTGTGCCTGATCTGTCTGTTGAGACAGGCTGTTAGTGGCTGCTGTGTGACCTGTCTGAACACCCTCTGCTTTAACTTCCCCTGCGAACACGTTTATTTCCATTAGACGGAATTCACACCTCTCTATTTGCCCAGGAGCTCTGATTTCCCCCAGAAATTCCAGTTGCTCCTTCAATTGTTTTTCCCTGGATGCCATTGACTTCTATATATAGCACAGTACGCTCCATGTCCTCAAAAATCTGTTTTCCAGTGAGGCACATTGGGCGCCAGTCACAGCCCAAGAGGGGCTTAGAGGAAGCAGCAGCTTCCCGAGGGGCTGTTGAATATGCAAAAAAGTGTGTTCTCTGTGTTTCTAAGGGCACCTGCCAGAGCCCTGCTGTTGGATCAAAGCACAGATCAAATATTTGGCATCAGCCATATCCCTCCCTGCACAACTCCACCTGCAGGCAATAGAATATGCTATTTTTAAAGATTTATTCCATTCATTTGTATCCACACATAAATAAAACTTCCCCCACCCTGCAGTGAATATCTGTTGGCTCACAACTAACCCTTTGATTCCTCAAGCAACGAGCTGATCTGGTTTCTCTTTCAATTTTGCCTTTGGGCAAGAAAAACTTTGCAAGAGTTATGAATCAAGTGTACTTGAAGGTACCTTCCTTTCTGGAAAATGTCCTCCAGCACCTTCCCAACCCTTAGTTGCCAGACTTCCCTCTGAGTGTGCCTTGTTTTGCCACTGTTCAGCAACAAGGATATCTCTTGCAATTAGTTCTTTCCTGAGCTGTTCAAAACAGAAGGAAAGTTCCTGAGAGGTTCTTACATATCCAAAGTGAAATTTTGGTGCTTAGGAAAAAAAAATAAATCCAGCTGGCTTCAGATGGCTTAGTGTCATCTAAATATTTAAGAACTTCAGGGTCTGCATCTTGAATAATTTGATTCAACACCCGTGTTTCTCTTAAGAGTGACCTTGGGAATCACTCTCCAGGTCAATCTGTGCAAGTCCAGGTGCAGTTACCTGTTCCTTTGACTAATTCAGAGCTGATGCAGTCAGAAAGGTGGTCTTGCCCTTTCCAGCTCCAATATGTCATCCCTCAAATACATGTTCATGCCACCTTCCTGCTGTTGACTCCAGTGACTTTGTAGCCAAGAGGTGAGTTAGAGCAGCTCTGATCCTACTAAAACCAATCCTGAAAAAAAGGTTTTTGTCTGGATTCAAAGTCTCAGGACAGAAAGCAGGATACCTATCACAAAAGAGGGGTCAAGGACAACAGCCCATAATTAGTCTGTGAACACACCAAGTTCCTTGAGGTGCAATCTCACAGGGCTTTTATTGCAGGTGAGCAAACCACACCTAAAAAAATTCACAAAGCTCCCCTATTCTTTGGAACTGGGGGGAACAACAAGTCCTTTCCATTTCAGAAGGATTCAACTCCAATTGACCCCTAGTTAAAGCAGCTGCTGCTCTAAGCATCTAAATCAAAGCATCATATATAAAGAGAGCTCAATAAATGAAATATCCTTACAATTATGGGCCTACTTTCTTCTTGTAACTCTATGGCACTCTGTCTCCCTGAAAAGTCCTTTTCAATCTGCACATAAATAGGTATTTAATAGACAGGTAGGGTGAGCAGACACCTCCACAGAGCTGCAGCACTTCTGGATTTCATAAAGCTGATAAAGTGATATTTCACTTCACTGAAAATGTTCATTTCCCTCAGTCTGCACTTCTTATCAGCTTCTCAGAGAGCAAGCACTTAGATGTGAACTTTGAAATGTTAAACTTTATTAGGAAAACCAAAAGCCTGATATCTTACGGAGCCAACTTCCCATCATGTGTCTTGAATCACAGAATCACAGAAGGTTGGAAAAGACCCCCGAGATGATTGAGTCCAACCTGTGACCAATCCCCACCTTGTAACCCAGCCCAGAGCACTGAGTGCCATGTCCAGCCACTCCTGGAAGCTCCAGTGGAAGACCCCAATAAGAATGTCCAGTGATTTTATATAAAACATCTCCTGATATCTCCTATTTTCTTCTCTTTGCTGTTTTTAATTTTATTTTAGTGGAGTGAAGTGCTTTGAAGCTTTTCACTTGCACTGAAATGAGATACTGACTGTTGGTATCACACGGGGAAATGTGTATTGAAAGCTTTTCTTTCCTATTGCTCTGACTTTCAAACACAGCCAGAGGGAAGACAGGATTGTTCCAGAGTTGGCGTGTCCTGAACAGAGCAGAAGGTGTGTATGAGCCCAACTATCTTGTCATCCTGCCCAGAATCTTGCTCCCAAAATCTTCCTTATTCTACTCCTGCTCCCATTTAAAATGTCTAAAATTTGGATGCCAGCTGAGGTCTTCTCCTGTGCTTTATGGTAGGACAGACAGTTTAATCCCATCAGCCTCAGCGTGAGGAGTGTGTTTGGTGTCTGCAGCCTGTGGTTGAATGTCCTGCAAAGCCACCAAAGCAGATCCCAGTTCTAGGGCAGAGGGTGGCCTTTGCCCATGGATTGAGTTGGCTCTTGGCTGACCCTTGATCAGATACGCGGGGACCTTTAGCCTGGAAAAAAGTGGGACAGAGCCTGATTCAGGAATTGACCTCATCCACAAAACTATTCGTGCTTCCCGTTGGTAGAACTGAGATAACAGGAAGGGCTTTTTTTGTAGGAACTCGGAAGCCAAGATAAGTGTAACCTACACTGCCTGAGGTTTCTCAAAGACTTCCTTCCATTATTTCCATTAAATTTAGTGGACATTTTTCCTTTCTTCACCTTGAGCCAGTCTGTGCCCCTAGAAGTCCATCCGGCAGTGAGGGAACCCTTCAGTCTGAGGTAAACCAGACCTGCACCATTCCCCTGCTTGTCTCCTATCTCCAGTTTTCACGTGCAACACAGTTCAGCAGCAGGATGAATCAGATGTGACTTGCTTGATTTACTATCAAGTTTCAGGACACCTAATTTGATAGTGGAGGGTAAAGTATCACAAACGTGCAATTGGGGACCAATTTGGGGAGACCAAGGGGTAACTCGGGTACTCCTGGTTCCCCTTTATTACCATGTTGTTCTCCCTGCCAGCAGCTGACTCTGCTTCCTTCCCTTCTCCCCTGACATGTGGAGGCTGTGGTTCACTCAACACATGAAACAATTAGAGGCAAAGAGTTCAAACTTGTTGAGAGGAACGTGCCCAAGAAAGCACAGCATAATTTGCCCTGATTATAAATACATTCCATTCCCCACTTGTTTTGACACTGTCCCTTGGAGAAAAATATTTTGCTTTAGAAAGAGGTCTCGTCGTTGCTTTCCCTGCAAGGAGGAGGATTGCTCCATAAGTGTTCAGCTCCATCTAAACCCTACAATATAAAGTTGTCTAAAACTCCTTCTGGATCCAAGTACTGCAGCTGAAGTTTAACCTGTTAAGTTGTTCCAAAGCCACGGGTTAGTGATCATGCAGCTGAGACAAAAACTATGGACAAGAGCTGAGAGTAAATGTAGTTCTTCCTCTGCTGGCAAAGAAGAGGATAGGAATAGAGAAGATAAAGTCCAGATGGGAATTACATGAGACATTAATACAGTTCTGGGTGAAGAGACAAGAAAGCAATGAGCAGTTATGCAGAAATATTCACACAAAGAGCTGGGTTGTTTTGGGAACAGTGCACTGTAACATTGAACCAGCTGCCAAGTGTGGTCTCCATCCTCACCACTTACACGTCCCTGCCCAAAGAATTGCCTGGTTTCATAGTGACTGACACCAGTTTCCTGTGACTTTACATCTCTCAGTGCCAGCAGGTGGATTGCTGGCTTGTACCTCGCAATACGAAAGGGACTGAAGGCAGTGGGGTTGCAGCCCTGAACTACAGTGCAGAGAGAGGAGGGATGGAAGCCTGGACAGTCAGGACATGACCTCCTTCCGGGCCAAAACAATTCAGCAGCTCTCTGTTCTTCACTCACTTGAAAGCTGATATTCAAAAATGCCCAAGAATAAATGTAAGGGAATAAGAATAATGCTCAGTTTTGTAATATAATATTCATACTTTTCCCCAAGCCTTGCCCAGAAGGATACATTTAAAAAATCTGAATGCAGCAACCCACACCTCAGTATATCAATCCACAAGTTATCAGAAGAATACACACAGCCAGGGTAAGAGATTAATGAGCTGCTTGTAGCTTCAATCTCAATGGGCCCTTTGTTTGAATTATCTGAAATAGAAAGGCAGCTTTTTCTTCTAAAGGTACAACTCTTGCCGGAGTTTTGAATATGCGTGCCACAAATTGCTGGAAATTGTTAAACTTTCTCCTTTTACAAAAAGTGATAATGCATAAAAAAAATCCACCCACACTCACGCAGTGCCATTAAGATCAGAATGATGGTTCATATATTTAAAGTTAAGAATGTGCTGAGTTGTTCTCCAAAAACTTGTCCTGAAATGAACTTTAGATGTGAACAATTGGCAGAATTAATTTTTTGGGTTATTTTGCCCCATTAATCAAAGTCAGCACTGACACAGATGAGAATTCTACCTCCAGTTGTTGAGCACAAAGGTCCTTCTCAGCATGGAAGGAGACAAACCAGGACACATTATCTGTCAGGTAATCAGAGCAGTGAAAGGTGTACACAGAGACTGAGTCAGAGCCATGGAACAGGCAGATTATAATGAACAAAACACAGATCAAAAATGCCAGGTTGTCAGTCCTGAAAACTGGCATTCTTTATCCATAAAAAAGCATGGATTAGTTGGCTCCAGCTTTGTCTATACCATTCCACCAACATGCCCAAAGCCTGAACAGAATTAACTTCCTTTTGGATGGGTAAACCTCCTTCACTTCCTTGCTGAGAAAGTTAATGTGGAGGCTAATTAATTCCAGTTATCTTACGATCCAACTCCCTTCCGCTGAGGAGTAACTGTAGGAAATGATAACAGGGAAGTAGTGCTGAAATGAAAATTCTGAATGAGCAACTCATTTCAAAGCAGCAAAGCACTGCACTGCATTTATCCAGCTGACTGCAGGTGAAGGGTTTCATAGACATTTATTAATTTCAGAGGTATCACGCTGGGTTTCTACTGCTGAAAAACGAGGGGAAAGAAAGCCAAGTGGGTTTCTTGATGTGGAAGTGTGGCCTGGTCATTCATTATCTGTGTAGTTTGATAATTACCTATTTCCTAGGTAAATTGCTTTGGACATTTACTTTGAGGTAGCAGATTAATGAAGTTCTTTGCAAACTTCAGGAACTTGAAAATCTACAAAGCTTCCGGAACACAAATTTTCCGGGTCAGTGGTTATTGTACTTTTGGAAATCCAGCAGGCAGCACTTATTTGTACCTCAGCTTGTACAGAATTAGTCAAAATCTTGCTACAGCAACACCCATGTAGATCTTTGAGTCCCCTAAATTTAAGTAGCAGGAATAATAAGCAGTCCAGTAAGTATGAACCTGGGATTTACTACACGGGAGCAATAAAGGGTTTCGAAACAGCTGATAACTGCCTGTCAAGGTCAGTCCAACAAGATAACACCTCTTCCCTCTGGTTGTCTTTAGAAGTTAAATCATCAGGACATTTGTGAGCAATGTGAAATACCTGCAAGTGAGCAAACTGTTTCTGTTCACACTTGTTTTATAGTGGCACAACTCCACTGGCTCTAATGGAGTAATATTAGTTTATGCTGTTATAAGAGGAGTCTTGGCATGTATTATTGTCACAGCAGTTTGGGTAGATCTCCCCACACAGGTTCACACAAGCTGCCAGAGCTCCCTGGGGATTGTTCTCGCAGCCCACCCTTCCCAGGCTCAGGGCCCCAGTGCTCCCAGCTCCCAGATCAGTGTCAGCAGCACAAACTCCGGTCACTCTAAGGGGCACATGACAACATAATTTTTTGAAAAAGCACCATCCTCACAGTGCTGTAGGATTTTTCTTACACCACCAATCACTCAACCTGAAGCTGCCTTCCCTTGGCAAAGACAGAGCAGGTTTTGACTGTTCAATTTGCCTTCATGTGACCATCAGCCTGCCAGTCACAGTGCTGCTGGATGGCATTTTTAAATATATAGATTTCTTTTGATTCTGAAAAGGCTCAAACTACTTTCACTCTTCCCTGAAACTTTTTATGGATTTTCTCTTGTCATGATGGCAGAGAAATGTAACAATCCCATCCCTGGAGACCTCAGTGCTGTGCATGCCAGGGAGGAACGTGCTCAGATGCAGAAACTCCTGATAGGGCATTCACTGAGGTCTCACAGGATTATACAGAGGGAAAGGGGCTGTAGGCTTGGATTTAAATCATTCCTGAATACTGGGCTTGGCCTGGATTGAAGGAATAGCAGAATTAAAGGCACAAAAGAGGGTTGGCATCGAGGCTCTGCCCTGCAGGGCTTAAATCCTCGTGCTTAACCCAGGACCCACCTCGCTGGGTAGTGCCAGGCAGTGCCCACCAGACCCTCCCACCAGGAGCTGGGCTTTCCAAACTGCTTCCCAGCTGAGTGTCACAATACACACAATCCAGCAACTCTGGGTATCATGAAGCTGGAGGTTTTCACTGTAGAATTTGGTGGAATTTGGTAGAATTTCCATTTCAAGCCCAATGAGGATGTCAAGCAGAGGGAGGAAAGTGCACAGCAGCTTTTTTTTTTTTTTGCAAGAAGTTGCCGTGGAAGACAAGGTTTTTGTAAAGCTACAAAGACTTTATAATAAACTATGGAAGACGAATTATAGAAAAACAATATAAATCTTTATTTTATTACAAAATTGACTCTTACCAAATTGACTAGAAATATTCAGATAATATACAAATTGCTCTACACATTTTAATAGGGTTACATTTACATGTCTGAGTATAACAACAAAGGAAAACAAACAAAACACAGGGGTCAGACCAACAAATATTAAGGACTTGGATAATTTCAGAACATAAAAAAATAAAAACAACCGTTCATGGTTATATATATACAAAGCTGGCCTTGAAACTGCATCATTGGAAAACTAGTGACCATAACAACTAACATATAATACTATATGCAGGGCAGTGACAATTTTAACCTTTAGATACAGATATTGCAATCTCCACAAGAAATAAATCTATTTTTGAAATATTTAGGATCCTCATTTCCTGGGAAATTGTTCTCTGAGAGATACATTTTATAGTACACATCTAATGAAGTAACTATCCTGTTAGGATAATCAGCATTTAATAGTGGCAGAACCCATAGGATTCCAGTGGTTCCATTTATGGATGGGGCCTTTTCATGCAATAAAAGGCCATTAAGGTTTGACAGTAAAGGTGGGATAAAATGTTTTGTGCAGGAATCGGAGGCATGAAACTCCCTGGGCAAGAGCAGAGATTGTGCCAGGCACAGCATTGCGTACAAATCAAAGTACTGTGCAGGCATGAGGAATAAATCCTGTTATGGACATTTGTTCTTATATTCTCATACAATGCCAGGGAAACAGCCTTCTTTAATTATCCTAATTTTCAAGCCCTGTTTTTAGCTTAATTCCTGACTGCCATCTCACTTCTCAGCTTAATCCTTGGCATTGGTAATGGGTAAGGACTAAGCCAGTTTCTTCTCCCTTAAACTGACTTCCCAAGCTCTTCCACTCTGGGCTGACAGGGCCAGTTCAGCCAGGAATGAGCCCAAACTGGGAGGCAGCTCTTTCCAGGCTGTGGAAGAGCCTGAGGCTGCAATAATTTCCCCATGCACTGACAAGAACTGTCCCGAACATCCCACAGCTCGTTGTCCTGGGCAGTCCCTCAGCTGCACTAAATCACTGTATTTCCCCAGGTATGAGAATGCACATGATGTTTTTCTTTCCTTTCAACACTGGATGAACTAACTAACCACATTTTCCCAATAAAACAGTCTGGGAGCTTTTCTTGGTGCTATTTCTGGCTCTGCAGTTGTTCAAGGGACGGGTGTTGCAATTCTTCACGGGCTGGTGGAGCCTCCACAGCTTTGACTTCTCCAGTTGATGCCTATGTTTTAAGAGCAGGCAGCAGCAGGGTTGTCATTTATTTTCTGCAATTGTATTAAGAGAAAAAAAATCTATATTGTGATCGCTTATTTCAAAACAAACAGCACTGAAAAAACTTCAGTTAAAGGAGTTGATACTGAGATTATACTGGGTGATTTTCTTCCTGTGGTGTTGGCCTATCTTCCATAGTACTTAAAGGTCACTTGATTTCTAATTTGAGGATTTAATTCTAGATCAAAGACTTGTTTTTTCAATTTAGATTGTTAGACAAATAAGCTCCATTGTGTAAGCTTGAGCAGAGAAAATCTTACATTCGATTTTATTGAACAAAAAGGTGTAATAAGTTGCAACATTGCATAAATATTTACAAATAGATTTTTCTTTGTCCTTATGCCTAAAATCAAGTTTTGTTATCTAAACTCTTCAGAGCACTGATGTACTACCGTTCCTTCACTAAGGCTCTTTAATCTGCAAATTAATGCTCAAAATCAAAGGCTATTTTTCAGGAAATTTCTTATAGAAATACAGTGGAGAAGTTATATTATAACAAAATAATGGCTATTGTTTTCTGCAACCTTTCAATTTCCCCCTTTCTGATTTGCATTATGAGGAGAAGACATGTTCCTGGAGTATAAAACTGACTTCAGAGCCGTTAAGTTGTACGAAATTTGTCTTCTTAGTACCCAGAATATTTTCTGTTAAAAGATTGGGAGGATGAAGATCAGACAAACACACTCCCAGTTCTGTGGAAATCCTGAATGATGCTCAAAGCCAAGTCTGCTGTGCTGCAAGAGCCCTGTTCACTCACCTCATCTCCTGTGGAATGCGATGGGCAGCTCCCGGCTGGGAATGAGGATTCCCGAGTGCAGAGTCTCCACCGGCCTCTTGTCAGTGGCCACAACTTGGTACTTGCGGATGAGCTGAAACACAAACATTTCCATCAGCGTGTTTTGTTAAAAGCTGAAGGCCCACTGTGCACGAAATGCCTTTTTTTGGAGCGCGCTTACCCAGCAAAGGGCCAAGTGGAGCTGCAGCTCTGCCACGCGGCGCCCGATGCACATCCTCTTCCCCATCCCAAAGGGAACGTGGGAGAATGGATGGATCAGGTTCTTCTGGAACCAGCGCTCTGGCCTAAACTGTGTCCAGTCCCTGAAGTACTCCTCATTGCAACCCAGGGCATGGCTGTTTATCATCAGGACGGTCTAGAAACAGAGAGAGTCTTCATTACAAGCGGGCCCAGAGCTGCCAAGTGAATCAGCTCGTCGATGGACAAAATAATGCAATAGGACAGGAGAGGCAGTTTTCTCAGAGGATGCCATGTAATTCCCTAAGGATTAATTTCAACACAGAAAAAGTCATGCTTTCCTCAGAAAAATCATGAGAAAATTGTAAAAAAAAAAAAAAAATTGAAGTAGCACAACAAAATATTTTCAGACCAATATTTTTGTCTGAATCCATCAGCAGTGCAGGCAGGTTTGGGGTTGAGTTTATGGGAATCTTCGGTGTGAATTCCTCAGTCCTTATGCTGGGCCTCATCCTTTGGCAAAGTCAATTTAAAACTGAAATATGACCAACTTCTGTGGCTTATAAGACAGTTAATAAATGGCACAACACCCTAGTAAGTTAAATTAATTGCCTTACCCCTTTGGGCAGCACGTAATTTCCCAGAACCATTTCTGTGTCGATGGTGCGAGTGGTAAATGGCACTGATGGGGTTAATCTGCAACGAACAAACCACAATAGGTTCAAGTTCCAGCATTTTTTCCTCCTGTATCTCTCATAGGTCACCTTAAACCACCAGCTGAAAAAATTATTTGTACTAGAAAATTCTTTCTCCTCTACTACACACGAGCTGGTAAAAAACGTTGTGATTGTTTAGCTCTTACTTAGGAGTTTTACCTCATGGATTCTTTCAGACATGCTTTCAGGTAAGGCATATTCTTCAAGTTCTCAGCACTTGGAGTCTCATTAGCAGCCAAAACATTCTTTATTTCCTGGAAAAGCTTCTGCTGGGCACGTGGATTGCGTGAAATGTTAAAGAGAGCCCACAGCAGGCTATTGGCTGTCTGAAAGAAACCAAAAAAGAAATGTAAGACCTCCGTTCGCGGTGACAGAAGGAAGAAGCTGCCAAAAGTTCAAAGCAACGTTTATGGCTGGTCACTGGCTTATGGTATTTTGAAAGCCTGAGGGACTGTGAGCCATCCCGGTTGTTCTCTAGGAATGAGGAGCAGAAGAACAAATCTCTGATTTCAGGGAAAAACTCATTTGCACTTGGGCCAGCAAAGAAGGATTAGCTCCCTTCCAGGTGTCAGGATGGTTGGGTTGTGGAAGGAAGCAGGGAGTGGAAGGATTTCAAGCTCTTGCAAAGCCAGGTTTACCGTCTCCACCCCGGCAATCTGGAGCTCTGCGATGGCAGCGTACAGCTCCTTCTTGGAAAGCTGTCCTCCAGAGTAGATGTCGCACAGAAAATCCTCCTGAGGGTTTGCAGAGTGTTTTTCCAGTCGGCAGTCAATGGAGTGTTTGGCTGAGGAGGGAGGAGAGGGAGGTAATTAATGGAAAATCACTAAAAATACTGCAAAAATAAAAACAAACCACGTTTGACATGCAGGACTTTGAAAGGAGGTGCCAAGCTGAGCTCTTTTTTCAAGCAGTGAATAAATAGTGAGTGTATTTATACTGAATAAAGAATGGTATTTTCACCTTTTAGACAAAAAAAACAGTCCCCAAAATCACTTTTGAACAGAAGAAACTCCTGCAAACTCTTAGGAATTCTACTTTCTTAAATTAGGAAAGGAAATCAATGAGACGTTGAGTGAAATATTTAGCAAACAGAAATACAAGTGTGTGAAATTTATTGCCTGGGGTTTTCAAAGGGGATCAGGGTGTTAAAAGAATCAAAGAGACTTAGTACTCAGACTCCCTGCGGAGAAATGTGAACCTTTGATTTACAAGGGGAAGGCACAAAGAGATGCCAAATTCCTACATGCTGGGGATTTTTTTTTTTTCAAATATAGAGAACTAGATTTTGGCCAACTGTTTAAACCAGTTCCTAGTAAGAAGTTATTCCTGTCAAGTGAAGGTGTTAAACTGTTTTTTCAGAACAAAACTGTTATAAAGTGTCTTTCCCAAACCCCATAAATTAAGAAGAAATAAAATAAGTGCACATGTGGCTGGCTCGACCAAAAATCTTGAAGTATCACGTACTCAAATACAACCATCCAAGTGCCAAAATCTTTCTCAATTTTTAGTGACACTTTTCACTGTTTAGCAAAGTATTAAAAATACAAACTTAACTTCATATCTGAAGTTTGAGTAATTTTTTAAACCTTGAAGGCCAATTCATCTTAAACAGTCAAAGTTGTCAGAAAGCCAAGCTGTACCTTACAATTTAAATTGCTTCTAAGATTTACAACCATATATTCCAGGTTGTTCAGAAAACCTGTAATTTCTTTATTTCTTTCAGCAAATGGGTTTTGTTGCATGTAAAATTCTTGTTTCTCAGGAAAACAACTCCCTTTGAGGTCCTTTTGAGGGAAGTCCCTTTTCTCACTCATATACTTGCCTTTTAAAGAGATTATTCAAATTCTGGCTATTTTATGACAGATTAAAGTAGAATTAACTGCTGGCTCCCAAAATCCTGGGGCTTCCCTGGGAATTGGGTATTGTCCCACAACCAGACCTCAGTGTTAGTCATAAAAAACCTTCTCCCACGTTGGAATTACTCTGTGTTTAGTGCAGCAAAGTTGTTCCAATCCGTGCTGAAGTGATTAACAGCAGCATAGAACTGTAGCAAGGATGAAGAGAGTTAATTCCCCCAAGCAGGAAACAGAGATAAAGGGAAAGAAGAGAAATTGTGTTTAAAACAATAACCTGTTTTAAATATATCATCCCATGCTTTAGTATGAGCTTGCCAGACTTTTGTGTTCAGCCCCTTGTGAAGTTCCACAGGGGTCACCATCATCATCCCAAAAGTGGCCATCATCTGTGGTGGAGAAAGAGTTTGGGAAATCTGTCTTTAATCTATATTTATTTGCAATCTCTGAACAAAATGAGACTGTGAAGTAGGAGGCAGTTTTCAGGAAGGCAATATTCTGACAGATTTTCCACCCTGGAGAGAAAGGATGGGTCTCAACCTACTTAGACCATATCCAGCTAAAAATGAGGGACAGTCAGGAGGAGGAGATGAGGCTTCTCCAGTGGGTAGTGCATCCTCTCTACTTTAGGCACCTGTTTGGAATGGGACAAGCTAATTTTTGGCAGTGCCTCTCTCTCCCTTGACAACAGATGGAGTTAAAAAATTAGGCTGGGCTAGATGCCTACCTTTTGGATGACCAAAATTAGGCAGGTTTATATCACCAGAGTCCAAGTTACAGCAAAATGCCCCACAGGCATTTGCTTGCAGGAATGAGTAATCTCCAAATCCAGCATTTTTGCATAATCCCACACAACCCCAGCAGTCCCACCCAGCAAAGAGCAGCGTTGCACAACAGGTGCCTCAGAGGGAGAGCAGAGTTAAGCAACCAACCTGCCAACTCCATTTCCAGGATTACCCTGATGTCCATACAGCGGTTTTCCCTGTCAGGTTTAGGCATTACACAAATGAGACAGTTCAGATGTTCAGGATTAGCTTTGCACTATAAATGTCACTCTGGATGTGCAAAGCTGCCAATACACAGGTAGCACAGAAGCTCGGGCTGCTGTTTTTCAGGTGACTCTTTTAAACTGGCGCCTCTCATTAGCAGAAAGGGTAGAAAATCACTAGAGCCCCAGGAAAGACTCTTCCATACCGTTTTTACTGCCTTGATGAAGTTCAGACTTTCTTCTTCTACATCCTGCTGCAGGAGGCCAAACCTCTTTCCATACAGCACCAGACAGATACCTGTTGTTAAGCAGTATTATAAGTAAATGATGTAAGCAAAAGTGTGCGTGTTGTTCACCGTTTGTCAAGGAATGGCTTGGATTATCCTTCAGGAAAATGTTCCACGAGACACACCTGTGAGAGCAGCACTTTCTAAACACCTTCTGCCTGTTTCCCTCAGACCCAAGTAGGATATCCAGTATTACAGCAGCACCACTGGTCCCCTCACAAGCAGCAGACCCTACTGCCACGCAGGGCTGGCATTATTTGGTAAATAAGATATCTGGCACTGCTACTGAAGAGAACTGAGTGGCAGGAAAACTGGGCCTGAAGAGGCCATCTCCTCCAGCATTTCCTAGGCCATCTCCTCCAGCATTTCCTAGGCCATCTCCTCTAGCATTTCCCAGCCCTTCCCACAGCCAGAAACCACTTGCAAACACTGGCAGCATCCCACACTCCACCAGCTTCCACCCATTTCCACTTGCCTTTTCTTCTTTTTTTAAAGCTCTCACTTCCTATTTGTCCTTTTCCAAAATCAGCCTTCCCCATTGACAGGGAAAAGGGCCTCAGTCCACAGGCTGCTGAGCTGAACCAGCCAAGAGCAGATGGGTCTGACAGAGCTTGTTCAGTAACACACTACAGCCAACATCCCTCCTTTTGGGAACCACTGAGGCTGTTTCTTCTGCCCTAGGTCATTCCTGGCAGATTCCACAGTGTACTCTGAATGCTTTCTAAAGATGGAGGCTCCTGACTTGGTAACTTATTCCAGTGCTTCTCAATCCCAACGTAAACATCTTAAATGGGATTTTCCAATCCTTGTCTGCAATGAACACTTCTTCACTGTTATTTCATTGATCTTGTGCTGCTGGCAGTTAACAAATATCAGATGGACAAAAGAAAAGGTCATGTGCTATCTGATCCTAGCCTAGACAAAAGCACCACGATTCCCTCAAGTTTTGGATTTATAAGCCATTACAATGTTTGAATATTTTTAATAAATCATACATGTAATTAAACAGAAGAGTCTGCATAGCTGCTGGGGAATTTTGCCTGTGATAGTTCCCTGGCTGTTCTGCAACTCACTTCCCAGGATATTGTAACTGTCAGTTTGGAAATAATCAGCCAATACATTCATCCCTGATCACACTGGAACTGAAATGCCATGGCAGGTGCACCATAATCAGACAAAAAATAACTTACTTTCAAAGGACCATTTGTTGAATTCTGAATATACATCTTCCATCTGTCCATTGTGGTTACATATTTCATCTATTCTGTGCATGAAGTCCTCCAGGACCTGAGCAGTGGAGAGAAGAGAGAGAAAAGAAGGGATAAAATTACATCAGCTAATAGAAATCCTGTGTAATTCAGCATTTCAATTGCCTTTTAAATAGATAACAATCTTGCCCAAGAGAAGAACCCTTCTGTTTCCTGTTCTTTGAACAAGATTCAACTTCCCCCTGTGTGAATATATGTTTGGATTTTATAGACTCTCGTGCTATCATTCATTGCTTGTACTTCCATAAACTGAGCTTTCCTCCACAGGGATGAAACATTTCACTCTGGGACAACACTGGAATTTCACAATGAAGAGGATTAAGCTGTTTATCACAGGTGTTCCTCAAACTCGGTGAGGAACCCAGAGGTTAAGGAGGGAGGTGTTCACTGGCGGGGGTGGAGACATAAGAATGAAGGAATAAAGGCAAAAACTCCTGAATGCAAGAGAAGCAGGTAAAAACTGCTTGCAGGAGTCTGTGTCACTGTGGAATAATCTCATTGTTCTGTGGAGACAGACAGTCTCAAGTACAGGTTTCTGTGTGGTCTCACTTTTGGTCAGACCCTGGGAATCAGTTTGTACTTGTTATTCCCTGAATGATCTGAGTATGAACTCGAGGTTTTATCACTGCAGAGCAAATCAGCAGCTATCCAGATAAATCAGACCTGCTTTTATTCCTCAGGTTTGCAGGGGATAGAGGAAGGATTTCTCAAAGCTCAGTACCTCATTGATAGCCGTATCCAGCTTCACAACTTCCCTGGGCTTCATTAATTTCTTTTGAAAGGCACTTCTTACCCTCTGCCAGTCCTTTCCTTCCCTAGATTGAAATAGAGACAGCGAGGTTGGGAAGCGAGAGACTTGAAGAAGAAGCAAAGAAGAAGAAAACCCCAAACCCCTGGCATGTGCACCTCGACACCGCTGGTGCTTCATTGCCCCGACACCGCCTTGCGCTCCTTGGGGAGGGGAATGAGCCCCGGGAGCGCAGCCCGGGGTGCGGAGGTTGGGCTGGAGCATCCCCCGGGCACCTGGGACCCGCCCTGTCCCGCACCGGTTCCCCCGCACCGCAGGGACCAACCGGCCCTCCCGGTATCTCCTCGGGATGCTGCGGGTGCCACTTACAGGATGAGCAGCCCGTAGCCCTCGTCGCGATAGTCGCGATAGGCTTTCCAGGGCTTGATCTCGAGGCGCTGGGGGCAGGCGCTCTCCCGGCGGTACAGGGCTTCCAGGAGGCAGGGCGCGGCGATGTGCACCGAGTCGAAAGCCCCCAGCTTCATGCGGAAAATCTTCCCGAATCTCCTGTGGTACTCGGCCTGGGGGCGCAGGGGAGACCCCCGAGGTGAGTGCTCCCCTCGCTGCAGCATCTTCATCCCCATCATCCCTAACATTCCCATTCCCGTCCCCATTCCCGTCCCCATCCTTGTCCCCATCCTTATCCCCATCCCCATCCCCGTCTCTATCCCCGTCCCCGTCTCTATCCCCGTCCCCGTCTCTATCCCCGTCCCCGTCTCTATCCCCGTCCCCGTCCCCATCCCCATCCCATCCCCAGGGCTCTGTCGCCTCACCAGCGTCTCGTGCTGCCTCTTGAGCCCCCCCTTCCAGAGCACGTCGGGCAGGCTGCCCATGAGGGGCCAGCTGGGGGGCCCGGGCAGGGTCTCCGCGGGCCGCAGGGCGCTCAGGGAGGACGCGGGGGCTGCGCGGCCGCAGGTGCGGGCGGGGAGGCGGCGGAGGAGGAGGAGGGTGATGCCGCAGCCGCCCATGGTGACAACGCGGTGCCAGCGCCGCCCGCTATAGGGACATTTATAGCAGCCGGAGGTGCTGGACTTTCATCGGGGCCAATGGCAGCCCTGGGTGGGGCGGGGTGGGGCGGCTGCCCCGGCCCGGCCCGCGGAGCCCGCGGGGCAGGCAGGTCATCAAAGGGTTCAGGCGAGTCAGGAGGGCACCGAGCCAGCGCCCGCCGCGCCTCCGCCCGCTCCCGAGCCGCCGGGCTGCGGGGATGCGCGGCCCCAGTCCCTGCTCAACTCCCGGGGATGCGCGGCCCCAATCCTCCGAACTCCCGAGGGATGCGCGGCTCCCGACCCGCCGGCCTCCGGGGAACGCGCGGTCCCAGTCCCTGCTCAACTCCCGGGCGATGCGCGGCTCCGGCCCCGCGAAGTGTATTTTTAGGGCAAAGACCAGGAAGTATTTGAAGATCAAAACTAAATAACCTATGTTGCGTGTTCTTCTACTACGCTTCTCTTTTGCTACAGAGAAAAACGAGGTTTGATTTTGAGCTCCCGGGCGATGCGCGGCCCCAGCCCCGCGGTCCCCGCAGGCAGCAGCACCACTCCCTGCCCAAGCTGCCCGGCGTCCGTGCGAACGGTCTCGTAAAGCTGCTGCTTCCCCCTCTCTCCTTTATTTCTTTCTTTATCTATTTATTTATTTATTTTTAATTCGGCTTTCTACGGCCAGAGCTCACCCGCATGAGCATGGAGAGGTTGTGATGTTCATCCTGTGGCGCACAGGTGCCAGAATAGTTCGTTCTTCCCTCAGAATTTGCACTTTTAAAGGATGGAATAAAAAGTGACTGGGAGCTGAGGAATAACAAGTTGTGGTGTGGCTCTTACCCTCCTGGGCTGACTAACCCTGGATTTATGAAAAGGGCGCGTGACTTATGGAAAGTGCATCACCGGAGAAGGCAAAATTCCCTTCACTGTGGGGGTTGCTAGACATTAAATTCTGACAAAAATCAGTTGTTGCCATAGACTTTTAATCAGAAACTGTACAGTAATGCCCAGAGACAGAGCCTTTCAGGCTAAACAAAGGCAGGAGAGGTGCAAGCACAGGTAAAGCTGCCCAGGTGGCCTGGGTACTTGTCTCTGTCCTCTCTGTGCAAGAGAAGTTGGACAAGATTGTGAATCTTGCTGCAAGACAAAAAGCTACCTGTAAACCAGAGGATTTCCAGGAAAGACAGGTTTGCTACAGTGAGGATTTGATTTTCCCCCACCCCACGTTGCCTTTTTTGTTCTTTCCCAAGGTGCATTCTGTGAGTCAGCTCTTAATTCCCTTTATTCAAGTGGATGACATCAAGGCACAGAACATGCAGATACTCGGGTGTGTTGGACAAGGGACAGGCAGAGGATCATCAGAAGATGGGTTTGATACAGAATCTGAGACCCATAAAGGCACAGAGGTCTTAAAGTTCAATTAATAACAATAAAACCCCCAAGGTAGAAGTGATCAACGCAGAGAAAATGTGCGAAAGCATCACATCTCACTGCAGACTTTTCCTGGGAGTTCTGTAGATCCTTCTCAATCTTGCCCTTCTACTTCAGTGATTTTCTTCTATGAGACACTACGTGGGTCACAAGATCAGAGCGCTTTCCAGGCAGGCTTTAAAATTAAAGCTGGTTCAAAGGTTTGCAATTATTTTTTTTAGGGAAACACCACAAGCTGATATTTTTGTGACTTGTTTTCTTTCAACTAGTCCTACTGAAACACATCTCGTTGTCTTCAGAGACTGAGTACAGTTCAGGCTCCATTCGGTGATAAGTTCTGAGAAACAAGAAGGGACAATTTGTGCTCTCTGTCTATTTAAGGAGTCAAAATGAACTCATTTGAAGGGTCACAGCTTAGTGCCTGTGCAACAATCTCTTCAGAGGAGTCTGGAATAGGCAAGTCAAGACTAAACTGGGCACAGGTCAATTTTTCCATGTTCTTCACAGCTATGGGGAGGAAACCACCCTGTTAATACGAAATCTTCTCTATTAAGCTGTTTTTAAATTACAGAATGGAAAAGGTTTTATTTAACTCCTGTGGTCGTGATGTAACTCCCTGGCAGGGAAGCTGGTGTGTTTGTAGCTCTGCCGGGCCTGGAGCTGGGAGAGCTAATGATTGCCTCAATTTCTGCTAAAGTGCAGTTCCAAGGACATTTTAAGCCTTCAATTCTTCCTCCCCTTTCTCAAAAGGATCTCAAAAACAAGGCTTTAATTTTAATTTGTGACCTTTAGGACATATCAAGAGTTGTCCTAAGAGCAAAGCAAGACTTTGCAGCGCTTTTGAGCTGAATTTTGGGGGCAGTGAAGATGACACCATTGTCCCACAGATGTCTATCCACAAGAATTCCCGATATTTTCTACTATAACAGCTAATGGCAACTGTGAGTGAAAACCCCTTGCACTTCTACACTTTGATGAGGAGTATTTTTACGTCAAAGAAAACTAAGATCAAAAGTAAATAACCTATGATACATGTTCTTCTACACCTCTCTTTCGCTGCATATACAAATGTGTTTTGATTTCTGCACTCTCAGATGTCAGGAGAGAACATTCCTTTAAAAAACCATCTGCCAGTGTGATGCTTCAGGAGAAGATGTGTCAGGCACTGCTGTGCAGGTACAGAAAGACACCACTAAACTCTTTAACCTGAAGTCCAAGTTTTAGAGCTGCTTCCTAAGCAGAAGGAATTGCTGTTCTTACTTTTTTGGGGGAAAACAGTAACATACTCTTTTGAATAAAGCTTGGAAATCCCATCAAACCAAGATCTCCTCACCAGGGTTTGAGAGACTGAGATGTGCTTGGGAAGCTCATTGAAACACAACATCAGAGCTTCCAGGGAGCAGAGCAAAAGTGCAAAGTGAACAGAGAGCTTTTCCCGTAGCACACTTCAAACACACTAAATAGCACCAAAATAACTCCTCCGTGGGAAAGAGCTTTAGACTGGTGGTGGATTTTCATTCTTTTTACCTGTCATTGCAGGAGGTTTGCTTTGTGACATATTACACCATTCCCGTCTCCTGACCTCTACTCCTTCTCCTTGCCCGGAAAACCCTTTTTGCTGATTTGGCCCTAAAATGTTTGTGAAGTCTCCTGTGTTTTCTACAACACTACAACATATAGAAGTGCCCCAGGAGAACGAATAGAGAATCGAGGGAGAGTGTCTGTCACACACAAGGTATTTCACATTGCTGGGAAGACAAATTGAAAGCAACTTGCAAACTCTCCTTGTTATTGAAGGGTTTTTTTCATGTTTGTTTATACATTTTTAATTCTGTGTCTCTCTCCAGCTGAGGATCTTCGAGTTTTGTAAATATTGATGAATTTAACCTCAGCTTAGGAAATGGGAAAGTACAGTAATTCCCATTCTACAGAAGAGAAACTGAAATGTCTTTGAAAATTGAGATCTCTGAGTTACTCACGTTCACTGTGAAATGAAAGCAAAAGAAATCTTTATTGTATTTTTACTTAAATGGACTTTTTTAACACTAAACCTTCTGATATCACTGCATGCTAGATGATTACACTTTTGCAAGGTGACAGTAGCAGTGTGGAAATAAAGGTCTGCTGAGCAAACCGAGACCAAGGTAATCCTTAGAGAGGGATCTAGAAAAACAGAAGTAGATGAACAGCTCAGACTCCATCAGCCAAGGAATCTTCCAGCTGGTCATGACCTGTTTGGAGATATCTACCTCTGCAATAAACATTGCAACATCCAACTACTGAGGGAACCTCTGAAGAAGTGCCTGGTGCAAGAAAATGAAGAGACTTCTTGACTTAAATTAAACCCAGGTAATGTTTGCTTAAAATAAAAAAAAAAGTTGAACCATATTTTCTGTGAATAAATATTTATCATCTGCTTTGCATGAACAAGCAATGCCCCCCCAGACACTTCATTCCCTGGAGAGGTTGAGCTGACAGGGGCATAACTCAGGGAGAAAGTGGACAAGGACATTGAGGTCCAGGACAAGATGCTCTGGCAGTCAGCTTGACTCAGGACTTGTCAGGCTCTTCCATTTGATTCTGAAAATTAGAATCACTCTCTGGGCTTTATCAGTTTCTTGTCTCTTTTAGCAATATTGTCCCGTTTGAGCAGGGAAGTGAGTTGTGGTGGTGAGGGGTTTGTGCATTAGGATGCTGTGAGAACAAATTACTGTCCCCAGCTGAATATTTCTCTTTGTACAGAATTGGCAGAAGTCTGGAACCTTTCATCACCTTCCCCAAGGCACATTTAGTTTAAAAAGTGGTAGAATTTAGGAATCTGTCAGAACATTTCATCTTTCAAAGCCTATAGTTGGTGTTCAGGAGGCAGGAATATCACTCGAGGATTTTGTGCCACCTGGGTGATACTGGAAGTTTTGGGTTTTCTTTACTGGTGTTCAGCACTTCCAGGGGGAAATTGAGGGAATTTGGAGTGAACTTCCAAAATCTGCTCCATCCCTGGAAGTGTGCAAGGTCAGGTTGATCAGGGCTTGGAGCAACCTGGAAGGTGTCCCTGCCCAAGGAAGGGGATGGAGCGAGATGATCTTTGGAGTCCCTTTCAACCCAAACCATTCTGTGATTCCATGAGAATAGGAATTCTTGGTGACTTTTTCCCATTGGGAAATTAACTGGGAAATTAAATCTTGATTTTAGCTCTGCTTTACAGAAACATTGTGTTATGATACTGAAAAATTATGAATATTTTCAGTTTGAGGGGAATTGATAATAGTACGATGCGAGTAAGTGATCAAAATCTGTTTGTCAAAATCAAGGATAGCTTTCAAATGCAGGAACACTGAACACCCCTTTAATTCAAACAACACTTGAAATTTATAAAAAAGTTCTATGCCTAAAACGTGAAGCTTTTAGTTCTTGTGTGACTGTCTAATTGCCTGTAAAAACAAGCTGTTGTCTGAGTCCTTGAAAGAATTTGTTTAGCTGGTTATACAAGCCCTTGAATCAGACTCAAACTCATGCAATTTACTGGATTTGTTGGTTAAGTCCATAATGTTTGCACAGATCATTTTACTTTAAATCTGACGGATATTTCTGCTGAGGTAAAACTGATCTCGTACCAAGCCTTTGGAAAGCAAACAGATTCTTGTTTCTTGCTGATCTCTGTGTCAGTGAGATGCTACCAGCCGGTCTGTCAAAGAAAAGATAACAACTGTGTTGTTCTTGCACATTTTGCTTACATTTATCTTCCACAAGTAAATATTTCTTGTTTTTCTGCTGATGTGTTACAAAGTCTCATGAAGGATAATTGGGTGAATATAGTCTTTCGTGTTATTTTGTGTTGTATTTCTAGAATTGGTTTCACAGATACTAATCTCTGGTCTGTGAATTGCCCTGAAATACCAAGATTATAGGTGATGCTCTCATGAATTTAACACCTGGAATCCTTGACAGTAACTGAGAAAGCTGGTTGAGGAGGTGGATTTAGTGACTAAGCAAACAGTGCGTGTCCCCTGAGCTGGAACAGAACCCAGAGCCCCAACTGCTGGTAGCACCTTCTGTGCCACTGGTAGCTAATTCCTTCTGAGTGGTACCATCCCAGCTGAGTCCTCTGCAAGCGTTCAGAGGGGAGGAGAGCTAGTTATTTGTATTATCATCATCTTGCCCAAGATTGCTATTTGGTGTCAATAGCTGGTCTCTAAATTTCCCCAAAATGGCAAAAAAATAGGAAGGTTTTTAATGGTTTTTACTATTATGGAGCACTGCTGTTTCATCCCAGGGCAGGGTCCAACAGATATGTAAAAGATACTATTAATCCAGAATTACTTCTGTAAAACCCCAAAGAGATTTGAGTTTGAGCTTTAACCAGAGAATTGCCGTGAGCTGAGGGCATTTTGCTTCTATTGTCTTCGTTAGAACTCAAAGAAAATATGAAAACTCTCTCTGCCTTTGCCATTAGTCAGTCAAAAGGCACTTGGGCTGTGCTTGGCTGAACTCAATACCCTCTGGGCCACATCCTTGTTCCTCCTATTCATTGCTTTTGGATGGATTAGAGCAGACTGCAGCAGTGGATCATCAGATAAAGCCTTTGCCTGAAATCCTGCTGGTTATTTCAGCTCCAATGCCTGGGCACAGACCTCTCTCTGGGGAAGGGTTTCAGTTCAGATTCACTGAATGCAACGTTGCCGTTGGGAAAACTTGTTAGGTGTTTATTGCTCTATTTGGTAAAGCAGCAAATGAGCACATTTGATGTACCTCTGAGAAAAACTCTTCTCCCAAAACCTATGGTGGTTCTGACAACACTTTCCCCGTCCAGAGGGAAGAAAAAGGAGGAAAAAAAAAAGAGAGAAAAAAAGACTTGTACACATTAAAAATGATGAGCAACACTACAGACAGGACACATTGCTGACCGATCTTTGAGAGTGTAGAAACAGCTTTGGATTCAGTGGCAAATAAATTTGTTGTGCTTTAAGGTGAGGGAATCCAGTGGGGTGATGGTTGTGGAGGGAACAGGACTCTACTCCTCCTTAGGTGTCTTTTTCAATAAATACATAGTGACTTGTCAAATTGGCACTGGCAGTGCTTCTCTTAAAAAGGAAATCATTTCTGCCTCGATGGGTGTAACTGAAGACCTAATTTCAGGTGGCTTGTAAGCAGTTTTCATTGAAGATGAAGAACCAAATTAAAAAAATGGGCAAGATTGATGCTGCAGCTGAAGGCCCTGTAGAGACACTTCCAGTACAGGCCACAAAAAAGTTCTTGGAAAACTGAGAGATGTTCCACCACTAGAAACATTTATGGAACAAGATGGATTGTGGAGTGAGAGACATAGAGGGCTGATAGTTTAGACTCTGGAATATTCCCAGCAGTGGTGAGGAAGGGCAGGGTTGCAGAGAGAGCTCTCACCTATTATTTTAAATAAACCCAACATGAAGCAACAACAACTCTTCTTCTGGGACAGAATTATGGGATTATAAAGCACTGTGTTTACAGAATATGCTCTTCACAAAGGTGGAGTAAAGGTCTTTCAATGTGCTTAACCATGAAGGGATTTCCCAGCAAAAGGGAATCTCCAGCTTCCATTTCAGGCACAAACAGAAACTCCCCTTGGCTCCACGGGTCCAGCTGACTCTGCAGAACCATCTGCCAAGCACTCTGGGCAGGACAAGGACAGGTTTCACTTACAGAGGGTGAAGATTTTTGGGATTCCTTTCAGGATGAACCTAATGCAAATGAATAACTAATGCTGGCTATATGTGAACACAGAGGGGGCTTCAAGGGTGAAAGGTTGATGCTGCTTTTGACAAACAGGAGGGATCTTTTTTCTTTGAAAGAGTGAGGTTAGAAATGTGAGAAAATCTGCCTTCCTTTCCTCGGATCACAAAGCAATGAAAAACTTTCAGATCAGGGGGAACTTGACCTATAAACACTTGGGAGTTGTATCACTAAGAACTGGTATGCCCTTTTGCAAAAGAAGAACACCCTCAGAAGGGGATTTTGTTCCTTGAACCTCCGTTCCCCCTGAAATGTTGGTACAAGAAGGGCAGACAGACGTTGTGACACAAGGACCTTCATTCCACGGCGAGTCAGGTTCTCTAATATTGGGAATGTCAGGCTGTTACCACCTCTGTGCCTATGCACTCCTTTAGTGTACTGGCACAATTAAAATGCTATAATTTCGTGTGGCTTTTGCTAAAAGTGACCCACTTCATAAAGACCAACCCTGGATAAACCAACCACTTCATCTCCACTAAGTTTTCTCCGTTTCTAGTGCGTCTGGTGTTAACAAGCACCGTTGACACGTGCGTGTTCCAAGGCGCATCCAAAGATGAGAAGGCTCAGGGAAAGGGGGAAAGAGTTTGGTCATTCAAAACAACTCAGGTAAAAAAGACCACGAGGAGACTCTTTCCCACCGAGCTGGATTGCGAAAGGCTGAAGGAAGGAACGTGAAAGTGTGGCAAAGAACCACAAAGGAGACGTGAGACGAGGGGTGTGGAGGGTACAGACAGCGTGGAAGGGATCCCACCAGAGCACAAGGTGAAGGCAACCACACCAGCAACAACAACAAGGACCAGCACAAGAAAGAGCAAGTCCTTTTATGCAACTGAAAGAGAAATGAGGTCACCGAGTTCAGTGGGTTTATGTTACTCCACCGCTGGATGTTTGCACTCGTGCACTGTTTTCACTTTTATTTACATAAGAAAGGGCTCCAGTGAGTTACTCTTGGCAACGTGCTCCCCCCCACAAATCCTGCCTGAGCATGTGGGAGAAAAAGATTTATTTTCAAAGCCTTCAAGTCATCGAATTCTTATGAAATCCACTCCTTTTCTCTTGAAGGAAATTGCATTGGCTCAGACCTGACATGTATTATTCAGTTAATCTACCCGAGGAAATAACCAAGGTTTATCCTTTCCTCGGAGGATCTTTGAGAAGGGAGAAGACAGATGATTTAGGGAAGAGTAGGAGAATGACCAAAGAGATGAGAGTTTATTCTCTGAGAAAATAGGCTCAGAAATAGGGTTATGTTTTATATAAATTAATAATAACATAGTTCTCTAAGGAGAATTTTTGTGATTAATTTTTTTTCCCCTCAGTGGGGAAACAAGGCACAATGATGCACCAAAATAAAATGCAAAATCAGCCTGAGGGACAACCAAAATCAAAGTATTTATTTCTACTCTGTTTTTTCTCCTGTTTTGTAACAGGAGTTTTGAAACGAGCAGTCATTCTGAACTGAAAAAAGACCAAAAACCCCAAAGGTTTTTCATTCAGTAAATATTATGGAATATAATATTATAGAGCATTTTTCTATATTACAGAAATATTACATATTTCTATTCTACTTCTGAAATTTTTAAGGTAAAACTTGCTGCAATCTGACTTTCTTAAATTTATTCAGCCAAAAGCAGTTACTGAAGGAGTTCCCAAAGCAGGTCTACTGTGAAATGAAGCTGAACACCACTGGTGTAAGATCCATCTCCATAAGGAATAAAGCAGGAACCCAAACTCTCCATTCTCACAGGAATAATAAACTTTTAAAATATACACCCATTCCTCTGTTAGGTGTTGTCTTTTATTGCTCTCCATGGATCCTCTTTGGAATGGACTTTCATGAGGTTTTATGGAGCAAGGATTCCCCTGCAGGGGCAGGACTGGGTTCTCCCTCAGCAACAAGGGGTTCTATCAGGAGCAATCACACTCTATTCCTGCATTTTCCATTGCAATGGTCATTGAATAACATCCTGAGGTATTTATGGTTCCGGTGTTAGGAAAGGGGGGGAGATGTGATTTTGGGTGTCAACAGACAGCAGGGAAGTGCATCAGCCCCCAAATCAGGAATGGGAACAAGACCATTGCATGAAATCAGGGTATTGGGGTTTTAAATCACAGATGGAGAAAGAAAGGTAATAAACTGTGTGTTCAGGGAATGGTTTGGTCTTGGGGCTCCAGACTGCTGGAGGACACGCTCAGCAGCTCTGTGGTCAGCAGTCAAACTGCCTGGGACCAAACACTGACCCCACTCAGGTCCTGGCTCACAGCAAGATCCAAACTCTCTGCAGACACTGCTCAGGGAGCTCCAGGCTCCAACCCAGACTTCCAAACTCTCTTCCAAAGCCAGACATTTTTAAATTACACTGTCCAGGGCTCTGAACTGTCCATATCCAGGTACCTTCATTGGGTCTTAGTCTAAGAGCTTTCAACTGCAGCTCATGGGAGGATATCCCATCCCATCCCATCCCATCCCATCCCATCCCATCCCATCCCATCCCATCCCATCCCATCCCATCCCATTCCCGTCTCATGGCGCCCCCTGGCGGCCGCAGCGCTCCTTTTCCCCCGGCAGAGGCCCCTCCCCTGCGCTCGGGCTGTACCAAGCGCCGCGGGGATGAGCTCACTTTCGTTACGTGCCCCGTCGCTCCTCCGGCCATCCTGCCGTGCTGAGGGCGGCCAAGAGGAGAGGATGCCCTGATTCTCGCGGAGTATCCGCTGTCGAGCGTTTTTCCTTGTTTTCCTTCTTTTTCCCAAATTCGCGTCTCCCCCTCTGCGCGGAGCGTGAGTGGTTCAGCCCGACCAACATGGCGGCCACCATGAAGAAGGCGGTGAGTGTGCGACAGGGCCCGGCGGGGTTGGGTTCCTTCGCGGTGGGATTTGTTCCTTTCCCCGGGGAATTCGGTCCCTCCCCGGCCGCTCCCTCTGCCCGAGGGTTCCCCGAGGCCCTCCGCTGCCTGTCCCTGCCCCCGTAGCCCCGGGCTCGGGTCGTCCGTCCTTTCTACTATCCCAGGTTGCCCCAAGCCCCGTCCAGTCTGGCCTTGGACACTTCCAGGGATGGGGCAGCCACAGCTTCTCTGCGCAACCTGTGCCAGGGCCTCTTCACCCTCACAAGGAACAATTTCTTTCTAATGTCTAATTTAACCCTACTCTCTCAGTGTGAAGCCATTCCCCCTTGTCGTGTCACTCTAGACTCTTGGAAATAGTCTCTCTCCAGAGAGCACTGGAATGGTCTCCCCAGGGAAGCGGTGGAGTCACCATCCCTGGAAGTATTCAAAAAATAAACTGTCAGGAAGAGTCTGTGTGGTCACAGGTCGTGGGGGTTAAAATGCTCTGTGGCACATCACAGGTAACCACATAAAATGTGTTGCTGACAGATCCCATGGATGTGTTACACTGTTCCTGCAGGAGTGTCCTGTTCAGCTGCCAGCCCTGTCCAGGAAACAACCTTTGGCTTTAGGATGCTGTGAATGGCTGGTGTTTTAATTGGGTGTTACCCAGCTAAATGTGGGTATTTTTCATGTCCTTCAGGAGGCATTTTAAGGAATCAGGTGTATAAGCACAACACAGTGATGCAAGACTATTTCTCGGAAACTCTGTGGGAATAATCTGGTAGTGAGACCCAAGTTAATGTAAGAAATGAAGTGTTCGTTTTTCCCTCTCCTCCTTGCAGGCTGCAGAAGATGTCAATGTCACCTTTGAAGATCAGCAGAAAATTAACAAGTTTGCAAGAAATACCAGCAGGATCACAGAGCTGAAAGAAGAAATAGAAGTGAAAAAGGTATCTTTGCTTCAGATATCACATATTCCTCATTGCCCTGCATCAGTTCTCAGCTGTAACAGAAAATAGGGGCTGTGGATTGCTGTGAGTTGAAGTAATGCTTTGATTGTAATATGGGAGTTCTGATACTTTGAAAACAGAGGATGGTAAAGTGGAAAAGAATTGACGAGAAATAAAGATCTCCAGTACCGTTCTGCATGCAGTTCTTGCAACTCCTGAGCTGTCATGTTTGAAGCATTATCTCTCTGTAGTGGCTGTTTGTAGGGCTCTTAGCATTTCCCGCCTGAGATTATTCGTATTTATTTTTTCTTGAGCCAAAAAAGCAGTTGTGTTTCACATTCTTTTGATGTGTTGACAGACTGTCATTAAGAGCACAGAGGTTTTATTTTGCTGAGCTGGAGAGGACACATCATTCTCATTATTAAGTCACTTTCCTTCAATATCACTCATAGAATTTCCAAAGAAGCTTTACTGAGTATTTACAAACTGCTACTGCTGGCACAAAATGTTTTTTTGTACTGGTTTTGCCTGATATGTTCATGTAAAACTGTTCTTTTTTAATTTTTATGTTCCATTGATGGCTTAAGGTGCTGGGACACTGAGCAATCTTACTTCTACAATTAACTAATTAACATTTGCCATTTTAGGTACTTTTCTTTCTATTCTTTAGCTAAAATAAAAAATCTTCTGTAGGGGCATATCAGGTATTAGTGAAGTTTAAATCTGCTGTGTTTCCCTTGTCCAGACAGTTAATTATGGTATTAATGACAGATCATGAGTATCGACTAGGAATTTCTACTGGATTGAATTTAATATTGATGCTAAATTACAGCTCTGGAACTGTTCCATTAGATACCTTGATGGTGGGTGGGATTTTTTCCCCAAATCCAGACTCATTGAGTTCCTTGTCCAACTGGTGGCATGACATAAGTGTTGCTTATCCAACACGGAGTTCCTTATCTGACCGTGTGCATTGAAACACTTGACCTGGTACAAAGGGAGCATCTCTCTTATGTCTTGATAATTAGAAACAACTTCAGAACTTGGAGGATGCTTGTGATGACATCATGATGCTGGATGATGCAGATTCCCTTCTGATACCCTACCAGATTGGGGATGTCTTCATCAGTCATTCCCAGGAGGAGACACAGGAGATGCTGGAGGAGGCAAAGGTGTGTCTGGGCAAACGGGAGTTCCTTGGCTGTACTGTGTGTGCTGAGCACTGCAGTGGGGTGATCTGTCCATCCTGTGAACCTTTGACTTCCTAAAGTTGATGTTTGATTTGGGATTTGAGGAGGGGGAGTGGATGTAGGATTTGAGCTGTGTGAGCATGGTAAGTCCCAGCTGGGCTGTCAGATACAAAGTCACCCCAGCCTTTGGCGCAGCAGGAAATCCTGCAGCCTGACCGGGCACTCAAGTTGGCACAGGGGCACCTCTTGGTTGGTTATGTGTTGTGACAAACATGACTTTGTTTTACATAATTGGTTGGGGGTTTTTTTTCTCTTTCAGAGAAGTTTACAAGAAGAAATCGAAGCATTGGAATCACGAGTGGAGTCAATTCAGAGGGTCTTATCTGACCTCAAAGTTCAGCTCTATGCAAAGTTTGGAAACAACATAAATCTTGAGGCTGAGGACAGTTAAAGCTTTTCTAAATACAACATACATTTTTTCCTTAGTTTATTAAATGTTTTGATAACATTGTTTTCAATTACATTTGAAAAAAAATCCACCACTTTCTTTTTGTTTGTTTGTTTGGTTTTTTTTTACTTTTCTGTCTTGGGTTCCATATATTTAATGAGAACTGTCTTATTTTGGTTACTGCAGTTATTTATTTGTTCAGGAAAGCCCGTTGGTAAAGCATCAAGATTGGAATATTTGCATTGTTTATTAAAGTAATAAAGGCATGTATTGTAGTTTCCCTGGTCTTGTTTTCCACTCCTGAAAATGCTTAAGTATAAAAACAACAGGAATGGGGAATTTTTTATTTGCACCGTGATGGCTGTTTGATAAAAGCTTCTCTGTGATACATAGGGCAGGATTCAGCTGTGATGCTCTTCAGCTGGTTTTAGCATCCCTCCTGGAAATACGAAATACATCTTTTGTGTTTCAGTCCCTTAGCTCAGGCAGCTCAGGGATCAGTGTTTACACTGATAACTTGGTGCACAATGTGGCAGCAAATTGTCAGAGGAGAAAGAAAGGCTTTTTAAAGCTCAGACTTATATTGAAGAAAAGCTTTTGGAGTCACTATATTCAGTCATTTACTACTTTGTATTTGGAATCACAAAAGATGCTGTAAGTCATGGTGGTGAGTCTTAACTTCTAATTTTCCTCTACAGTCAGTTTCTAAATCCACATTTATAGACCAAATTGATGTCAGAATTGTTCCTAGGTGATGTTGCTGTGTCAGCAGCAATCCCTGAAACTACACCTCCATCACTAGGTGGAGCTGAATGTCATTTTTAAATGTCTTAATTGGCTGACTCCTCACAGCCTTAAAAAAAAAGGTGTTATCTCACTTTTGGACTTTGGCTGCTTTGACTAATGTATTGCTCCACCTGCTCATTAGGACTTGACTTTTAAAAATTAAATCTTAGCACACTTAAATCATCTTTCTAAGGTATTTCCTAAAACAGTGTGGACAGAGAATTCAGTTGGCCAAATATTCATCTTCAGCTGTTGTTCTTAGTAGAAATAATCAGAGTATGAGATGAGTATATTTTTATAAAATGAATAATACCAATCTATCATGTGTCAGTGGTGCAGCATCTCCTCTTCAAGCAGTGTGAATGCTGTGGTTTTAATCCAAACCTGTGCCTCAGGAAACTCTCCCAAATTGTTCCTTATTTCCTGAGTGAAAGGTTCAGCTCCTCCTAGGTGCAGTGTGGTTGTTGCAGCCATGGCAACTCTGCTGCTCTCTCTGGGGCACATTTGGTGTATTATCCAACATCCAGTGCACTTTATAAACCAAAGAAAATGCGAGAGTTTTTTTTCCCAGGTGAAAGCTGCTGGAGTTTGATCCATAACGATCAGCACCCAGCAGATGGCATCAAAGAACTGGGAATGCCGTTTTTTTGGCAAGGCCATGCCAGGCTGGGAGCGCCACTGCTGGTTTTAGTGAAGTGAAGCTTTGGCTGCAGGGATCACAGATCATTAATTGGTGGGTACCAGTGTAAAATTCTCTGCTGAGTGACTGCTGTGCCAGCACTGCAGTTCTGAGCATGTCACAGCTCTGCAGGTATTTCAAAGGATTGGGATTTCCAGGTAGGCCACAGTGTGGGTATGGCTTCATTATGGAAAAGAAAAGTCACAGAATGGTTGGGGTTGGAAGGGACCTTAAAGATCATCTGTTTCCAACCCCCCTGCCCTGGCAAGGTGTGGAGAGCTGGTATTATCCCTGCTGTTCTTTGCTCCTAAAAGTGCACTTATCCGTATATGCAGTGCTGGTGTTAAGGGAACGATCTTAAAGTGTCCTTGTGAGTGCCAGAGGTCTTGTTTTGTGCCACCATCCCCTTATTTTCTCTCTCTTTAGGATTTTACGTGTGTGATGCCTCTGCTTAGTCCTTACTACATAAATGGAGGTGCCTTTTTGCACCTGGGGTGTCCAGTTTCCTTGCATGGTTTGGACAACTGTGTTTCCAAGTCAGGCAAGTAATTGTGCAACAGGATTTTTCAGATTAGTCTCTGAATTTTTGTAATTTACGGAAATACTGTGCCAGGCTATCATTTGATATTTTTATATGTGTAAAAGAGAACATGCAGGAAACACTTTCTCTTCCTAAATTCTCATTGTAGAACTTAATTTGCAGATTGCACATCAGTTGCTTGAAAGTATTTGACAGCAGTCACCTTTCTCCTTCCTTGTGAATATTTTCAGTTGTTTTTCAGTTGGCACTTATTCTGTTTAGCACCCCATGTTCTAAGTACTTTGGCACCCCACCCTCTAAGTACTTTTTGGTAGACTGGAAATTTCTGTTTTCTCTACTAATGTTTGCTTTACTCTCCTTGTGTTTGCTTGACTCCGGGTCAGGTAATAGAAGTCCATGAAAACCTGATACTCTGTGCACTCTGTACGTGTCATGAATCATTTAGCTGCACTTGACAATGTAAATTTTTAAATACCGTTGTCAGAATGCAAATAGTTTATTGTCATTCTCTGTATTGATAAGGGAGTGACATTTAGTAAAGCACCTGAAAGCTGAAATGTGCCTTAAAAGTGCTGTTACTTTAATCTGAGGGCATTTAGAGTGTTGGCCAAGGGTCTCTTAGTGTTTGAATGAACTGTTCAGCTCCATCTTTGGATTAAAACACATTTTCAACAGTGGTTTTGTTTTGCAAGTCCCAGAGCCCCCCATGGCTGGGCTGGCACTTGGCTGCAGCAGTTAAAGCAGGTAAAGCAGCCAAGTTGGTGAGATCCAGCTCATTTCAGGGCCTCATGCCAAGGAGACTCAGCAGTTTTTCCAAGCAGGTTGGTGCAACCTCTGTCCAAGGTGGTAGGATTGTAGATACAATTACTGTACTTATTGTATTGTCAGGGGCTTGGTTGTGATTCTGTACCTCATCATCTGATATCAAAATGTGTTCCACATGATGATCCCCAGCATAACCTTCTCTAGTGGAACCTTCATTACTGCACATCAGTTTTGTGGAGCAAATCCTTGGATCCCTTTACACTCCATAATATAAATGTGGATAATTATTCAGTAATTATAGGAAGTGGTGTATAGCTGAAGTACAGATAATTTTGTGGTAATAACTGGGACCTCAAAGAGCAAAAAGATCCTGAGTTCTGAATACTAAAACCATATTTTCTGTAGGAACAACAGAACTGAGCAGTTTGGTTTGCATGAGTCAGTGGTTCAGATAATTTATCTAATGGTATTCTGAATAGTCTGATTCATGAAAGAGAAAAAAAATAGGGATGTATAGAGGCATAATGAGGGCTGACAGGAATTATTTACAACCAAGTTTGTCTTTATTTAGATTGTATGAGTCATGCAGAAAAACAAATTATTTTGTAATTAAACATTAGCTGCTGCTGGGGCTGCACAGAACACAGAGCACCAAACACAGTGGCCAGGGAGGATTTCCTCAGCAAGAGGGACATTTCCCGTTTGCTTTGTCAACACAGCCCAGCACAAGTGAGGGAAAACATTGTTCAGTGGATTTTTACATTCTGTCAAGTGTTACCCCTTCCAGCACAGAACATCAGTCCATGATATCAAGTTTGGATGATTTTCTTGCCTTGTTATGTGTAGCAAAAGGACTGTGCAGACCAGACTTACAATGCTGTGGTAAAGTTATAGGTTTGGGGGGTGATTAAAATTATATTTAGAGTATCTGGGTATAAGTGTGAATTAAACCAGACTCATGGGTCAGGGCTGGCCTTTGCACAACACCACTTTATATATTTATGTATAAGACCTGAGTGCCTTTGGGTAACAACAGTGGTGAATCAACTCAGATAAAAATTATTAATCTCAACACACATGGCCAAGGACTGATGGCAGCTCTACACCCAAGACTGGTTTTTATTAACACTTGGGGGGAAAATAATAAAACTTCCATTTCTGTTGTGAAAGCTCTTCCTCCCCCAGTTGTTTAATATTGCTGTTAAAAGTCCACCCAGAAAAACTTTAATTTGCTTCTGAAAGTGTCTCCCAGCAATGGTGTTAAACATGTCAGTGATGTCAAACAGCCTCTGGGCAAGATTTTAAACAAGACTTGTCTCTCCTTGTAGGGATTGAAGAAGTGTTCTTGTGTTCTTCATGTATATGTGCTACCTGAGAGAAATAATCGTGACAACTGAAGCTCTTGAAAAGAGGAGCAATGGACGTGTTGGAGATGTTCAGTGTAACATTTGTAGTGATTGATTTTTACACTACATAGAAAAAGCAGCTATAACACCTGTGCAGACAAATACAAGTATGAAAAATCACTATTTTAAAAAAAGGAACAAAATGGTCTTCACTGTAGAAGAATTTTGGTCATAATTACACGTTTTATTGCAGTTGTAATCTTTGATTTTACCAAAGTGATAGAAAAATCCACTGTAGAATTTGTTTTACTCATTAATTTATGTGTTAATTTGACAGAGCTACAGCTGAAGATGTTTTTCTTTCTGTTGTCTCCACCCTCCAGTTTTGGACATCAGCGGTGCAGAGGAGCTGTACAACAACTTGTGGGTGTTACTGGGAGATTGCAGAAGTTTTGCAGTTACCCTCTCCCAGATTATCCTTCCCACAGTTCATTCCTGTGGGATGTAGCCCTGGAGGAGATCATGGTATTTATGAATAGTCAAGGAGTGCTTTATAACACTCATTTTTACCTCTGCAGTCACTTCTCACAGCTCATTATTGCAGGTACAAAGTGCTGTGGGATGAAGAATTGGTTATATGATGCTCTAATATTGTGGGTGGGTTGGTTGATTGAGGGTTTCTTGTTTTCTTTTTGTTTTTTTTTAAGTTCTTGAAGAAGAAATAACTAGAGGGCAAAAAGTACAAATTTATAGTCAGCTTTGCATTGCACACAAAGCTCCAAAAAAAAAAAAATCACTGTTTTACCTATATGATACTGAACTGTGGTAGCCAAATTTATCTCAGATGAGACTTGGAACTAAGATAATATTTTTATTGCTGTGACACTGACCTGGTGCTTTGCATTTTGTACATGTAGTTTGGACTTTGGAAGCTTTCCCTTCCCAGCCGAGGAATGTGTGTATTTATGGTGCTGCTTGGTGACATCAGCACAGGAATGTCACATCAGCTTGGCTTTTATTTATTGTCACTGCCTGGAACTTCTTGACACACAATTTTATTGCCATCAGATTTGATATGACAAACAGCTAATAAAATAAAATTGTGTTTCATTTTATATCAAAGAGAAGATTTATTTAATATTGTCACAAAGTTGCAGCTGATTCCTGTTGCTGTGGCAACATGGAGTAACTTGGTGGTTAGCTTAGGAATTAGCTCAAGAATTCCCTGGGTTGGATGTCAAAGAGGAATAACTTGCAGAGCTTTCCTTATACTGAACAAGACAGGAGGGAGAAAGATCCCAGACTCTTAGACTTGACTCTTGGCTCTGCTAAACTACCCCTGAGGGCACCAGACACTTCAGGCCAGAGGAAGGAAGTGAATTAAACATAAACTTCACCAATCTCTTGTAATGTGGTGAATGTAGGACCATGAGGTCAACCCAACTCTTAGAATTAATTTGATGTTTTAAGGCATAAGCCAACCATTAATCTTCAGTCATTGAATCCTGTATCCTACATAAAAATGACAAAAATAATCCCTCTGATTGAGGAAATCAGGGCAGCAGTTCTCCAGGCTGAGGGGCTGCACAGAGAGAACATTGCCATGGGTTAGTTCTGTTCTTACCTCTCTTTTGCCAGCTATGGATTGTTCCTAAAGGAATGGCATGGGCTTTAAAATAGGCTTTTGTGGCCTCTCTGGCACAATCATGAGCATAGGGCATTCCAGGACTGCATTCTGACCCACTACAGGAACTGTTTGCTTTGATTGGATGCTGTGAAAATATAAAAACACCTTAATGCCTCATTTTTTGATCATTTAACCAAAATCAGCATACTCCTGATTTTTTTTTTTTTTATTAATGAAATTCCTGTTCAGTTCTTTTTATCCTCCTCAGATTAGCTGGCTGTATTTACTTACCTGCCTCAACTATTGCAAGGGTGAATTAGTCAATGTTTTGAGAGCTTTGTAAAGCATCATGTAGGTGTCAGGATTTTAAATAATCTTTCAGATAGCATTTATCACTGTGTTTAACAGGCTTTCAATTAGAATGCCAATTATCACTGATTTGTTTTAAAGAAACAGACATAGTTTTAATTACAGCATGCACATCCAGCCTGGTATTTAATTGCAACAAGATTGCTGAAGTGGTGTCTTCATCCCTAGATGCACAAGGACAAAGCTTTTACTTAATTCTCTGTAATTAGGATGAAGTAGGAACATTATCCCAGCAGGTGCAAAAGCGCTCAGAAGGGAAGGGCTGAGGAGCAGGTTTTTGTGGCCTTGCTGCTGAATTGGTGTAATTTTATACAGATTCGCCCCAAAATGGGATCTGGGAGCCTGCATTTGTTGTGCTGAATCACAAGCACAGGCTCAGGAGAAGCTGAGATTAGCTGTAGGGAAATCTCCCTCTTCTACTGCAGAGTTCACCATCCTGGGCTGAAATTGTTCATGGCCAATAAAACTGGGGACCAGCTTGGTCTTGTTCCTCCTCACAGGAGGAACACGGAGCTGTTGGAGAGAGCCCAGGGGAGGCACCAAGATGATCAGAGGGATGGAGCAGCTCTGCTGGGAGGAAAGGCTGAGAGAATTGGGATTGATCAGCCTGGAGGAAGAAGTTTGAGTGTGATCTAATTGTGGCCTTCCAGTGCCTGAAGGAGATACAAGAAAGATGGAGAGAGACTATTTACAAGGGCCTGTAGGGACAGGACAAGGGGAAATGGCTTCAAACTGGCAGAGGGCAGGGTTAGATGGGATATTGGGAAGGCATTCTTGGCTCTGAGGGTGGTGAGACCCTGGCACAGGTTGCCCAGAGAAGCTGTGGCTGCCTCATCCCTGGAAGTGTTCAGCCTGGTCTAGTGGAAGGTGTCCCTGTCCATGGCAGGGGGTTGGAAGCAGATGAATTTTAAGGCCCCTTCCAGCCCAAAGGATTCTGTGATTCCATGATTCCACGCCCAGTGCCTCAGGGAAGCAGCCCTGGGGCACACACAGTCAGGGTGCAGATCCTTCTCTGCCCTTCACTTTGTCCTTAGGTTCTGGTCCAGCAAAGGGCTGAAGAGTCCATGTGATCCCACTAAAAAGAACAGCAGTACACAAATATATCAGAAGTTTGATAACAGCAAAACACTTTCCTAAATCAGGTGTTTAATTTGCAGTATCTACACACCAGAGCCCATATTCAGTATTAATTCTTTTCCATCGTGCTCTCAGATGTCACTTTGCAAGTCATATCTGCATTTCCTTTTCCCTTGGCACATGCTATGTTGGTATTAAAAGGTGCTCTGATTTATGGTGTTGTGTTTTTTTGTCCATTTTTAAAGCACATTGAGTCAGGATGTCACCTATCAGCACTGCAAATCTCCTGCTTCCAAGTGTTGGGATCCAGGGCAAACTGCAGGCTTTGAAGTTTTAATACAGTAATCCCCTTCCCAGCCAAAGGAAAGGTTTCAAGACATCCATTATCAGTGTGTTATGACTACAAAAGCTGTGCTTCACTAACTACAGCTCGAGCAAGGGCACCTCTGGTGCCACTTTTCCCAGCTAAGGGTTGGAAGTGTGGATTTGGGAGACAGCATTGTAAGTAGTGACACTGAGCACTGATGGCATCTGAAGGCTCCTGTAACAACAGTTTATCTTCTCTCAAACAGGAGCCTGAGTTTGTCTCAGTGACTCATCTCGTGTCAGCTGTGCCAGGCACAGTTACACGCAGAGATTTGGCAACAGCACAATCGTTTGCTTAAACTCCCCCCCCTCCCCCAAAAAAAATCGTATTAAAACCCCCTTGACTTCAGGTTAGTCTTCTTGCTGCTCAGTGTTAATGTTCTCACATTCCTTTAGAAATCAGTGGCTAAGCACTGAATGCTCAGTTCTCAGACAACGCACAGGGTGACTTTAGTCCCTGCAGTGTGGTACATTCCCACCCGAGGGTTTAAGCACCTCTTTTCTCTAAGATCTGCGGTTAAAAAGCTGAAGATTGAAGTGATTTTGAAGCAGAATGTGACCCATGTCTGGACTGTGTGCCATGTGCAAAATGGAGCAGACTGAGCTTTTCAGCCCCTTCTACAAAACAAGGCTAAAATAGATCCCGAGTGGAAAATAAATTGAGCTGATGGTTTGATTGCACCTAATTTTCACTGGCTTTGTGTCATTCTGCATTCACAGCATAACTCCCCTCATGCACAACTGTAAACATTTTGTTCTCATTGATTCCTCTTATCCTAAGGAACAACTTTATTCATCAGCATCATGAAGAATATGAATGTCCAGCCCCTGTCCATGATAATTGTTATACTTTCAGGGGAAAAGCTGCTTTGGAATGCTGTTAAATTCTTGGCACACACTCTGAATTTGAGCAAAAAAGATAGACCTAGTCTTGTGAGTCATTTTCTTGATTGATCTAATTTACCTTGAAGGTTAATGTATTCTAAACTAATTCAGAGATTAATAACCACTTAAAGGTATATGAAAGACATTTAACTGTATACCAGGCGAGTATTGTAACCCAGTTTATTATCTCTTCAATGACTTTGGGATTTCATTTGATGAGATTTAAGAGTTATTTGATTGTTTGATACATAGAGTGGTGGGTACAAAGCAAAAAGGTGTTTTCAGAGCTCACTGGATAATTGTGAAAAAGGGATGTAATTCTATTTGCTTATACTGCATAATTAAACCCTCCATGTTCAAGGTGATACTGTTTTTTCTTATGACATTCATTAAAATGTTCAATGATTAAATAATTGGACCAGAACAGTGCTGGACCTGTCCATTCTCCAGCCTGCTTTCACTTCTGGGACAACAGAATTGATGATGCTGCTCTTCCTCTCTTTTTCCAAGACTGCACCAGAACACCAGTGCAGAGCTTTGCCTTTATCTAAAGGAACCGTGTCCAGCTTAGGCATTAACTTGTTTAAAATAAGAAATGCAAGTTTTTTTCATGCCTAGTGGCACCCTTAGATCGTGTGAGAGCTTCACACATGATTTGTGGCCTGTGATCTTCCCTGAGTGGTGCTGAGGATCCACTCCCAGAGCAGGAACTCAGTTCTGTATAAAGAGAGGAGAGAGTTTGATATTTAAAAATGCTGAACGTCTTGAGCTGCCAGAAATTGGTGAGAGTTGCAAGTATTAAGGAGCAGCAGGGAACAGATCAGGCAAATAGCATCTGTTTTCTGTAAATATTTTGGTTTCTGTTTACTGCAGACAGGTACTAAAATTGTGAGCAAAGAGGTACATTGATACCTCTGAATATTGTGTCTGATCCCACTCACTGACCTTTAAAACCCACAAAGGTGACATACAAGGTGTTTTGTTGCTAAGAGTGTGGGATCCGCGCTGTTTGTACAGCTTGGATGGTGTTTTATCTGGGTTTTTATCTCAAACCACTGTTGCATGAACACTGAATGCACAATGAGCCCCTGGCTGCCTGATTTATGTCTCCAACTCCTCATGACTTCACAGCTCATGAGTGTCAGAGCACAACTGAGCCCACATTGATTTATGAAGGGTCATCAGTTAAGGTGACAGAAAAGGACTGGTCTAAAATCAGGGCTCTGTGTGCAACTCTCGGCTACCCAGGTACTCAAAAACCTGCTCCATTCCTGATCCAAGCCAGGCAAACAAGGTTATAAAATTGTTGTAAATGAAGAAAACCCACCACAGGCTTTGTGGAGATTCGGGTAACATATGGGAATCTATGCATAAGCTCTATAAATAATACAAGAGCTTTGTATTATTTATATACAAGGTTCTGCTGGGCTATTAAGAGGGAACAAAAGGCCTAAAAAAAAAAATCTTTGTTCAGAGTCAATAAAAAAATACTAAGACAAATACTAGGAAAGAATCAAGCGGATGAACTGGTGAATAGATACAGAAATTATTAGAAAATGCAGTGTGCTGGGGCCCTGCTGAAGAGACATGGATGTGTGTTGAAATGGGTTTCAACAATGGGTAAACTCTCTCGGGACAGAGTCTCTCTTTGTCCCCTCAAACTGGAAAACAGAGGAAAGGTAAGATTTCAAAAGTGCCATTTTCATTACCATTGACAAATTGAAGAAAAAAGGAAAAACCAGCAAAAATGATCCTGTCTTGGGGAGAACCACTGGAATGCTTTCTTGAGAATAAAATAGTCAGGACTGGCCACTTGACTCCTGATTCAGCTTAAATTGCAGGAGAGATGCAGCCAGTGAGGGATTTGTCAGAAAAACAATTTTTTCTAAAGTTTTGAATTTGCGTTTTAAATGAAAAATACACTTTAGGTCCAAATATTAGCAGCAGATCTTTCCTGTACATTAGAAAAGAGGACAAGAACCAGTACAGAAATCACTAGACCAGGTTGCTCAGAGCCACATCCAACCTGGCCTTGGACACTTCCAGGGATGGGGCAGCCACAGCTTCTCTTGGCAACCTGTGCCAGGGCCTCCCCACCCTCACAGGGAACAATTTCTTCCTAATATCCCATCTAAACCCACTCTATCACTTTAAGCCACATTGATTTGCTAGTAATGGCCCCACAGAAGCAAGAACATACCTCCCCCCCAAAAAATGAAGCTGATTATGAGCTTGATTTGAGAGGTGTGGGCTCATAATAAACCTGGGGAAGGAGGACATCACGCATGTCATTTTGTATCACAGCCCGCCATTAGTCATTGTAATTCCAACATATGTTAGCCATGAAAATTCCTGCTCTTTTGGAAATACATCATTGGAGGGTGTTCTCTTGGACAGAGAACTGTCAAATATCATTAGCACAGCCTGTCCATCTTTCATGGTTCTTTTTTTATTTTCCCCAAGATCTAAAGCTTGGAGGCAATATGGTATCAGTCTCTAGATTAAAGTAAAGGTCTGCAAAATAGATGCTTTATCAAATTTTCCATGCAAGAAGGTACAGATTTTGCTACTGGTAATGCAGAGAGCTCAGGAGAGATTTCATCTGCTCCCCATATGGTGCATTCAGGGGAGGAAGATGTTTGCTTTTAAACCATTTTAAAGCATAACAGTCTTCCAGGGAGCTGACACCGTGAGGATCACACAGCTGGTGTTATATCTGGAGTGAAAGACAGGAGTTGAGAAGATTTCCAAGCCTGATGTTATTTGGTGAACTGGAAGAGGGAGGATGTCAGCAGGGCAGGGAAATAGAGAAGCAGAACCTCAAGCAAGATGACATTGATGTCAACAGAGCTGGGAATTACTGACAGCAAAGAGGTGTCATGGCTTGGTCTGACCAGCAACACCAGAGCAAATGGCACTGAAAACTCACAGGGGCACAAGGCAGAGGTTCCAAGATTCCCTGACTTTATACCTGCTCCTGGAAAGAAATGGATGCCATTCCCACGCTGGACTTGGGAGGATTTCATGAGCCAAGATGCAGCACAGCAATATATTATTGCCTGTGATTCAGAAGTGCTCATCTCTGTAATGCCACTGATTACTGCGAAAAGGTCAAAACCCTCTTAATTCATCATTTCAGTTTTCCCCTGCAGTATCAATTTGGGTTTGGTGGCAGTTAAACCAGAAGCAGCGGAATTGATTTTCAGAGTGCAGACTGTAGAATTGAGCTGGATACAAAAGCAAACCTATTCCCACTGTCAGAAACGGGATTAGTTTCTGTTTTTCATCCTGCTTTTGGTCAGCCTCCAGATCAGTTTCATACTTTTGGATTCTTTATAAAAAGCTTTTAAAGTTTTTTTTATGAACAAATGTCTTTTCGGGGAGAAAAGGACAACTTTTTTCCGAAAAAGTGAGCTCTATTTTTGCCCAGTTCTGGCAAAGTGTCATGGTTTACTTGTTCTAAAACTAAACACAGAATTTTTTCCTTTCCCTCACGGTGTGTGTGTGGAGGTGGGGTGATGTTTGAATGGGCAGGCTGGTTTTGCCTTGGGTATTTTCGAAAACACAAAAGAAGTGGCCACAGTTTGACATTCCAAGCTAACAGCTCAGGGAGAGGGGAAAGAGGACACTCAGGTTTTGGTGGCTTCAGGGACAAGGAAGGGTGTGTGTGGCCAGAGCTGGGAGGCTGCTTTGTTCTCAGGCTGGCTGCCTAGTTTGCCCGCACGTTTTTTTCTGCCCCTGCCCCACCTGGGTGGACTTTGCTTGGATTTCATTGGAGAGGAACTTTTTTTGTTGTTTTTGGGAAGAGAGAGACAACCACTTTTGTTTTTCCCTTCCCTGGCTCCTGTGTTTTTGGCAGCAGTTTTGGTGCACCTCTGCGAAGGAAAGGGGGAGTCACACGGCCAGCAGCAGACATTGTGCGTTTCCTTTGGGAAGAACCCTTTCCTTCTTTTTCTTCCCCCCCTTCCTCGCCCCCCAAGCACAACCGGGGGTCTCCACGTGGTGACTGCCAGAGCCCAACAGCGCCCCCTGCCGACTGACCCCGAGCACAGCAGGCTCTGACCTCCAGCGATCCAACAGCCCCCACTGCTGACTGTGGTTAGAATTGCACCAAAAAGCACAAACTGAACTGCTCACTTTTCATTGAAAGGGATTTTTGGGTATAGGGCTATTGTTCGGCTGGGGTTTTGTTTTGTGTTCTTTTGTTGTTCTACCAATGCACGTATATCCCTTAATAAAGGGCTGTTATTTTCTTTTTCTCCACATTTGCTCAATTGGAGCCTCTTAATTTTGGATTTACAATTGCTTAGAGGGAGGAGTTTTGGTCTTCCTTATAACTCATTCTCCTTAGCAAAACACTTCTGTCTCATTAAACTGAGACACAAAGTGATAGTAGCTGGCAGCTGAGTTATGAAATCAGAGTTTCATTTGTCAGACATTGCCCACCCAACCAAAGGGGGTACAAAGAAATGCCAGTAAGAAATGTGTTGGAGTAACACATGGAGCAAGAATTACTCTGTTGTCTGTGGACTTTGGTTTTAAGTCTTTTCTCAAAGCAGTTCTGCTGCATGAGATGCAGGCACTGATACAGAAATTGCAGTTCTGACATCTAAACATCTCATTCCTGACTATCTTAGCTTACAGTTTCTGGTCATTATTTCACAAACTTTGTAGTATTTCTTTCCTTGGTGACTGAAGTCATTTAGCAAGTTCGCTGACAGTCTCAAATGTTGAGTTCAGAGAGCCTGTAGATAAGATTGATTTTCTGTTTGAAGTCAAGTATTTTAATTATCAAGTTAAAAATCTGCCTTTCTCTTCAAGCACAGAATCTTTCTGATGTGGGGTGGAATTTTGGTGTGCAGAGCTTTAAAAAACTGCCAGCTAGAGAAAACTGAGTGCATTGCTTGAGTTCAATTCATGGCAGTACATCCTTTAGACACTAAGATTGTAGATAAACAGACAAATTTTGAATAATTAGTTACGGTAAGCACAGAACATTCAGCAGAATGAAGATGATATTTACAGGAATTTCATATTTCACCGTGTTGAAAAACATGCTTAATATTTTCTGCAAAATACAAATTGAGTCCTTTTCTGTGTCTCTCCTGTTTGATTTGCTCTGGGTACCTTTGCCCATTGCATTTTTTTTCCCCAGAGCCATTCTGTAATTCTAATGATTAGATGTGCAATTAGGGCTTAGGCGCTATTAGCACGGGGGATTTTGAAATCAGGATGAGATGTAACATTGACATCAAATTGAAATGTCAGCACTGCTGGAAGAGGAGTGTGACTCTCATCTCCCACCGCAGCTCTGCCGCGCAGATTGCTCAGGGGTGTGAGGCAGGATGAGGCATCAGGACTCAATGTCCCCAGCAGCACCATTTAGCCCTTTAATGCATTTCCCCACGGTGATTTTTTTGGAATTATCTGTGCACTGGCAGCATACAAATGGCACAGTGCAAATTATATTATTTTAACTTGTTTATCAACTTGTCATCCCAGCCCACTTTTTTTTTTTTTTTTTTTCCCTTTCCAGTGCAGCGATGTAAATCTGACTCATGCAGAGGAAGTCACAAAGATGCCCTGGCCTGTCTGGATTTCCAGCAATATTATGATGAGGAATACATTCATTTGTCTGTAAGGAAAGGATTTAAAGGTTGTTGCATTCATTTGTTACCAGAGACTGAGCACTTAATCACACAGGCTCAGTTCAGCAGGAAAATTATCTCTTCTTCTCAAATCTATTAACAGCACTTTTACAGAGTCTTGAAAAATATAAATATTGGAGGATATTAATGAAAATGACATCTATACCTGATGTATTGGTGCCCAGAAATGTGATTAAGTGCCCTGTTAATTAACTTCTTTGCTGTGATACTTGTAAAAGTATAGCCATCTTTTAAAGGTAACTGAACTGTCTAGAAAAAGGCCTGATCTGGGGGGAACTATTGTCCCATCCATGACTTAATGACGAGTAACAGCCCCATATAATGCACTCCAGATATGTCCCATTATAAAGCAAAATGCTGAGTATTTTATTAGTGCAGTGTTACCTCCATGACTATCCTCCTGTTACTATTTTTCTGCCATGGATGAAGAGGGACAGAGAAAGTCCTCTATTTTCCTTTTAAAAGTGGGAATTTGTGGTATAGAAAAATTAAAGATCACTCCAAAACTGTACAAAAAACTCCCTTTCAGCAGTGATGTTTTTCCTGAAACTAGGACACGGGGAGTGGAGCTGTTCTGAAATTCTGACCCTCAAGAGCTTGCGTGGGGATGTTCAGAACATCCATGGCATGGCAAGGACTGACCCTAAAACCCCTGAGCAGGGCCAGTCCTTCTCATTAGAAGTTATGGAATCATAGAAGGGGTTTGGGTTGGAAGAGACCTTAAAGCTCCTCTTGTTCCACCCCCTACCATGGGCAGGGACACCTTCTACCAGCCCAAGTCACTCCAAGCCCTGTCCAACCTGGCCTTGGGCACTTCCAGGGATGGGGCAGCCACAGCTTCTCTGGGCAACCTGTGCCAGGGCCTCCCTAGATTAATCTCTAATCTAAATTTCCCTTCTTTCAGTTTGATCCCATTCCCCCCTGTCCTGTCACTGCAGCTCCTGACAAACAGTCCCTCTCCAGCTTCTCTGTAACCCCTTCAGACACTGGGAGGTGCTCTGAGGTCTCCACACAACCTTCTCTTCTCCAGGCTGAACAGCCCCAGCTCTCCCATCCTGTCCCCATAGGGGAGGTTCTCCAATCCCCGGAGAAATGCTGTGACATCCTCTGGACTTGCTCCAACAGTTCTGTATCCTTTTGGTGTTGGGGGCACCAGAATTGTACACGGTTACCTACATCTGTCTCCTGGCCTCAAAGGGACTTCTAACAACAAGAGGAAATCAAATAGCCCTGGAATAGTGTTTTCTTTACGAGGGCTTTTACCATTGGCTCTTGGCTGCAGAGGTTTTCAGTGAGTCAAGTGGAAGCTGAGTGAACCTGGGGTTTGCAGGGTGAGGTGCCCAGAGGCCCCCCTTTGGCTGTGCCTCATCTGGCCCAAGCAGATCGCAGGGCAGAGGAGAAAAACCCTCTGACACACATCACTTTGTGCAACTAATTATCATGCATAAATCATTCCACAAGTTTGTCTTCCCAACCTCTGTCCATGTTTGTTGGAATGCTGTTGGAATGCTGTTGATGGGATAATCTTGGTGAAGAGACAAAGGGAGTTTTTCCTATATTACCATAGGAAAAAAGGGCAAGGTCAGTACCTTTAGAAGCAGCCCTTTGGGTAAAGAAAGTAGAGAGAACAACAGTTTGAGTTGTACCTTTAAGAACAGCAGTTCATTCCCTTCTTTGTCTGGTGGCTGGGTTGGCTATTTAACTGTGAAATACTAATTCTTGTTAGCTTTTTTTTTTTTTTTTTTTTTTAGGAGCTTCTTTCATTGACAGAGCCACTCTAATAGCTGTAAAAAATTATCAGCCCAGCTTTGGAACATACTTCACAACCAAGGAGATATTAAATTCCCTCTAGATCACTACATTTGCATTCTGCAGTTGTTAATGAGTTAATGATCTGTACAGTTTTAATGAACAGAACATAAATGAAGAGACAGGGAAGTGCATTAGAGTTCATGAAGCTGGTGAGTGAAAGCTTGAATTACACTCCCATCTTCGGGTCATTAGCTGCATAACTACCTGTGGACGAGCTGACAATTATTCTCTCGTGGCACTAATGAATTTTGTGTTTGGATTGGTAAAAATGTTGATCTCCGTGCTGTGAACAATCAAACAGTGCCACGAGGTGGATCAAAAACTGCAGTCAACACACTTGACCATACTCTGCATGTCCTCCCTCACCCCTCACGCTGCTGCATTTTGGGTTTAATTAAAACTTTTCCAGCTGATTTTCAATTATTTCACTGCAATTTGGACAGGAAGTCTTTGTAGGGCCTTCCAAAAAGACAAGCAACAGGCATTTTATTTTTCATAACAGAAGTTGCTGAGTGTTCTGACAGAATTTTTAGAGACCAAAACTGGTTGCATTATCCTTGAACTCACAGATACCTGTTTTCCCCTTGAAAAATTAGGGACTACTTCAAGTCCCTTTTTTTGTGCCCCTTAATGCTCCTTTTTTTGGAACATTAGTGCAAGGATTACCTAGAAACAAATTCTCTGCATCTTTGTGTGAGTAACTCTCAGCTAACATTGCCACACGCCAGAGGACAGAGCAGAAACAAGTTCCAGAGATCAATTTTTGAATTTATTAAAAAACAGATGGATATGTGAAAAATTAAAAGACTTTATGTCTGAGTAGTCGGTGTGTTTGATTGCTCTTGGGGTAAGGCCAGTTGATTGTACAGACATGTACAGCCTACAAAATAAAGCTGTAACCACAGCAGAGGGATGTGCAGCTGTTTTCTGAATCTGCCTACCCCTGTCTAGGCAAGTTTAACCCCTTCTGATTCAAAGCCCTGTGGGTCACCTGGAAATGTAAAGCCTTCAGTCCAAAGAAGCTTAAAAAAGTATAGAAAATCACCACACTCATAAAAACAATGAGTTATCCCCATGGTTGTTACCACGTGCTGTGCAAGCTCAGATGCAGCCTTTTCTTGCAACTGGGTTTATTAACAAATAAAAATCTTTTATTGCAATAGGGTTCAGTGACAAATAAAGTAGGGCACAGTGTGCAGCTTAAATTTTAATTAAAGGAGGAGTTAATTTTGGGATCCCTGCTGCCTGGGCTCTGCTCAGTCATACACTATGAGTACACAGGTCCTGTGATGAGGAGGACTCTCAAATCTCAATCAGAAAACATACAGAATGGCACAGTTCCATCTCCAAAACACAACTGGCTTCACATTACAGCTAAGTAAAAAACTGGTTCTCCTGGCCAGGGTGATCCCCTGCAAAACACAGTGTCCATGCTGCATAATGAGCATAACCAGGGGACATTTGTTTTCATGAAAAAGAAATTATATGTTGTCCATGAAGTAGGAATCACTCAAGATTGTTATTTGAGTAGTAAAAGGCTATTAGTGAAAAAAAATTAAGTTGTACTTTTGTGTTATTCTGTGGGATTTTATACTGGATATGTCCCATAAGTCGAGGTCTCTTTGGTACCCCTGACATGGACCCAGTGATTTTTTAAACGGGTTATACAGACAAGTGGTTCATCTCTGAGAGTTCAAGTGACAGATGTTTGCAACTGAGCTTTTTCTCATCTAGTTAAGCCTCTAAAACACTAATAACCAGGTCCATAGAGAGCAACCTGATGAGACTCACAGTATTCTAAGTAATGATCAGGAGTTCAATGCACAGATCCATTTCTACAGGCCAATAGAGCTGTAATTGTTTCAGGGCATTTTGAAATGCCAGTGATGGTTTTCATTAATGCTGGAGAACATCCCTGCACTGTAAAGGAAGACCAAAATGATAAATAAGTATCCCTCAAGATTTCAAACAGCAGTCCAGATACAGGCTCCTTTGCCCAGCCAAGTGATATGTTGGGTGCTTTTACAAGTGCCCCTCCAGCTGTTTGAGGGCCTTTGTTTTCCATCACAATTCCTCATTTGTCCAATGCAACTAAAGGTTTCCTGATTTACTTAAGCTTCATAGTACAGCAAGAACTGTGTAATGCATTCTATGAAACAAATCAGAAGTGTTTACTTACAAAAAATTGAAGTCAGAGTGTCATAGAATAGTAATTTATCACAGGTTTTCGGTTCAGTGATTCGGAACATGAAGCATAAAAAATATTAAAGAGTTCATTGTATAATAAAACAGCCTTGAGGCGATGTAAAATTAAAGTAAAAAATTGGGCTGTGGAGTAGGATCATCAGTTTGGGGAAGCTGATTTAATTTTATTACAAACAAAAGGCAATATCTAGATTTATCAAGGAGCAAGCATAAAATTTATCTGGACAAGTGGCTACTTCAGCAGCTGTAAAATGCATTCCTGGCTCAGGGATAAGAACTGGAATGACAGCAATATTTGGGAAAAGCATGACCCAGGAAAACAACAAGTCCTGTCACCACAAATGTGGTCACACTTAAATGCACAGATTCGGTTGACCATCTTGGTCCACTTCTTAAAAAAATAAGAAGACGACTATCACATAGGTTATCTGCAGTTGTGCACTGGAATTAATCCACACAGTAAATCTCCAGTAGATTCAGTTGCATAATTTAATAGAGCAGATCAGTATTGCTGTAAAATCTCTACTAGAAGTCAAATAAAACATTTGTGTTTTGATCAGCACTAATTGTTAGATTTGACAGTTTAAGTCTATATGTTTTTAATTCCTTTGTGCCCAAGAGAGTACAAAGTTTCAGACCACTGACTTATCCAGCAGGTGCCAAACTGGGATCAGGTCCTGTCACCTTTGATAATGAAATTAATATCACAGCAATCCAGTCCACTTCTTAGAGGAATGGAGCACAGCATTTTCAGTTACTCCAACATCTTTTCCCTTCTGGGAAAAGAAAACACTCTTCCAGGCCAACAAGAGTCAGAATTCCTCCATTTCGTCTGAAAAATTACTACACTGCTGAAATTTGAGCTCAGGTTTTCCTAGATGTGAAAAGCAGCTCTTCTCGGACTTTCCTTCTTCTTCCTTACACCCTAAAAATGTGGTTTCCTTTTCCAGAGGCCTACGGTGATTCGTATTTGCTTTGTGGTAGCTTGAATCTGTTTGCAGTTCTAGTGTTTGAATCATTTTTAGGGAGCAGTTGTTCTCTGTGCAAGTACAAATGTTCTCCCATGGGGATGTTTTGCCAGCACAGCAGAATTCCCTCCTGTTTTCTTTCACAGTAGCTTTGGTCTCAATAGATTTGGGAAAAGTTCACTTTCATGAGTTATAATAAGTGATTTAAAAGAGGCAAAGTGACAGATAAACACCAAATATAAATAGTAAGTGTAGGCAGCCTTAGGGAAGATATTAAACATGTTCACCTTAATATTCTCATGTTTTTTATAGAACAGTCCAACCAAGGACTAGGAACACACACATCCCCCTTGTCAGGACTTTGGGGAGACTTTGGGGATAATCATCATGGGCTCTTCAATGTCCCTGTGGCAGGAAGAACATCTGGTTCCTGCTCAGAGGTAAATTATAACATTATCAGCTTCAGCAGCATGTTGGGAGTTTTATAGATCCCATGTCAAAAGCCCAGTTAGGGAAAAGTAAATTAAAGGATTATCTGATCTAGAATGCAGCTCTGCTTTGTAGATTAGTGTTCTGATTTAGGAGAATGCTGTGTGTGTAGGAAGTGTCACAACTCAGCCCTCACTGCACTGAGCTGACACTGTTGGATCCTAATTCCATTTGCACTGTTAGTGCCGCTTCATCCTTGTTCCTTCATACAGGGACACCAAAACACTTTGAGCATCCCACAATTATTTGTTGCACCAGCTGAAGGTAGAAATTATTTTTCTTCTGTTTACAGTCAAGGAACAAAAGAAGTTCATTTACTTTGCTCGGGGTCACTCAAAGCAATGGAGAAGAGCTCCAGTGTGGCAGCTCCCAAAATTGTATGTACAATATCCCATCTTCTCTACCCCTGGATAATTTTGGAGAGGATGCTTGGCAAGTGTAACATATCTGAGTAGAATTTATTTTAGCTGTTCTGAAGAAGCTGTTCTAGTTTAAAATATACAGAGGGTAATTTTTTGAGAGGTTCCAAACCTGTTTAATCCATTTTTCTCTGCACTTTACATGTGTAATTGCACTTGCCTGCAAATAGCATTTGAGTGAATGCACAGATCAAATAAGCTGACAGCTCATATATACAAATCCTGTTTGGTTTTAATAGAGCTACCAGGCTAAGTATTTGCATGCACAAATGTGGGTAATTTCTAAATATATGAAGTTACACTGAATTCAAAGGGTATCAATCTCATTTTTAGAGTTAATCATCATCTTAGGTATTTTTATATGGAGAGCAATGGGATATTTTAAAATTATCCTTACAGTATTTCAAATATTTCAACCAAATAAAATAAATAGGCAGTGACCCAGCTCCTGTAATTAGTCTTTCACCTTCAAATCTCTGTTGGGGTGTTGGAGATCATTTATGCAATTTAAGTGAACTGTTTAAAAATCAGAGCCAGGTAAAATTCTCCAGGTCCCAACATAAAAGAAAAAGAGACAGTGACTGTCTCAAAATTCCATCTGACTTATACTGAGAGAATGACACGGATTCAAAGCACTGAATAATCATTCACCTGATTATTCAGAGGAACTGAGGTTAATGTTTAGTATACATTGAACGTAAAACACAGGTGATGCTGTATTTTTAGGCTATATTTGTGGATTTGTACAGTCCATGAGCTGCCCTTGTATTTCTCTGTTTTCCCTGCATTTTATAGATCTGTGCAAACCAAGGAGAAAGGAAACAGCCATAAGCTGATCCTGCCTGGAAAACACAACCCGGCGGGAAAGGGGGAAAGAAAAGGCTGCTTTAAAAGCAAGCGAGCAGAAGTGTGTTCTCTGATTCCCACTCTTCTGGTTCAGGATGAAATGGAGATGATGAAAATCAAGATGAAACTGTCTGAATGTTAAAGAAGTGCAGCTGCAGCCACGGATGTAAGAGTTTCCTACAGACCAGAGCACAGCAAATGGGAAGGAAAGCGCATCTTCCCTCCCTCTCCCACAGCCTGCTCTGCCCAAGCTGCTGCTTTCCAGCCACAACCTGCCGTAGCAATAACTTTTATTGGTATTTTTTTTAGGGGAATTCCCCAGCCACCCCAAAGGATTGTCAGGAATTAGTCTCCCCTGAGCTCTGTTGCCGCCCTTTTTGACTTGTTTGTTGGAAGCCCAACAGGCTTCACACCCCCCTTAGGAAAGGTTTTATTTGGTTTTTAGTGCTCATTAATTGACTTCCTAAAGCATATCGTGTTAGTAAACCTATTCCATATGATATACAGAGTACACATATTTGGAAAGAGCTCCTTTAGATGAGGAAGTTTAGTGTGTTTGGATTTTCTGAAGGTGTGGTTACTCCAAGGAAAATATGAATATGCAGCTAGAAATTGAAATAGTTGCTTTCTGAACCTTCCAACGTGGAACATCCATTTTGATTTTTTCTGAAAAGAAAAAAAAAAAAAGCTCAAAACAGAAAAACAGAGAAGGAAGATTTTTAAACAGGCTGCATTGTTAGTGAATCCCAAACTAAATAATCCCACATGAGTTTGTTAAATAATCCCAGGTGAGTTCATTAAATAGTCCCAGCTGAGTTTATTCATCACCTGACCCCATTCCCCTCATTTTTGTCCCTATAAATAGTGAGATCAGTGTAGGGTCAATTTGCTAGGTAGGGCTTAGGTGGGAATTTACAGTGTGGAAGGTTAACTTGCAGGGGAAAATAAGGTAATTCCAATTTTATTGTTTGTAAGAGAGGGAAAAGCCTTTTCAGTAGCTTTTGCTCAAGTGAAGAGGTTTTATTTTTTAAGCTGTGCTTCAAGCATAAAGATCTGTTCCCTACTAAATTTAGGGACAGTTTTCCATTAAACCCAAACCTCCCGGTCTAAATAGGGGTAATAAAGAGGCTGGAAAAAAGGTGGAGAGTGAAGTGCCAGTGTCCCAGAGCAGGTCACAGAAGAGCCCCTGGAAGGACCTACATCTCCTTTTAGGTAAGTTATTTACTAACTGTAATGAGCTCTGGAATTACTTCTTGCTCCAGGGGGGAGACCTAATTCCTCACTCAGGCCTCCATTGCTGGTGACTTATGAAGCCATCTGTACCTCATGAATATAAACCCCATCCTCTCTGGTGTAGTTATATATAGTTATATCATTAGGGGATGGCATATTCCATATACAGAGGAGGATAGAGGTTCTCTCTATAAAAACAGTTTTCCAGCAACACAAATGATCGTGTGTTCACAAAGATAGATCACTCCATTTTACTCCTGCTGATATGCAATATGTCAATTAAAATATTAACATATTTTTAATTCAGCAGATTGATTCTTACTTTGCCTTATTTCTAAGTAATTTGTCTTGGTTTGCTGCCTGAAAGAAATGTGGGATATTTATTCATCCCTTGAGGCAAAATGGTGTCCACTCCATGAAATACTTGTTCCTATCCTCTGCTGTTTTGCCCCAAAACTAATAGTGCTGTCAGCTTTTACTCCTTGGAGGCAGGAAGCAGAGCAGAAAAGAGATGTTTTATGTATTATATAATGTTATGGTTTCTGGAAAATCCTATACCTGGTGTGTGCAGGCAATGTGATGCTTTTGTTCCAGCTTTTCTTGCTAAGAGTCCATCAAAACTGGCCGAGGTACAATTGAGCTCTAACCATTGTGCCTGAGATGTGCTATCTTGTGAAAATAATGGGAAGGGCTGCTTTTATGCTGCCTCTTGTGTAGGAAAGAGGTTAATGATGTGAGAAGCTTCCAGGCACTGGAGCAGGAGGCAGGGAAATGGGATTCTCAGCTGAAACTGCCTGGTTTGGGTCAAAGGGGGACCTTGCTCTGGACCTTGTAGTTTTGAAAAGCGAGAGGAGATGCAGCTTTATCACTTCCCAGGGCTTGCGAGAAAAGTCTGTCTCTGCTCTTGTCTGCAGGCCCTGGAAATGTCTGTGCAGCTCCCCAGGCTTTAAAGGTGTTTATCAGTGAGTCAGTGAGCCCAGCACCGGACTGACATTTTCCAGGGCAGGTTTCTGAGCTGTGCAATGAGTTGGCACTGAAATAATTGGCCTATTTCTTCAGAAGTGACGAAGATCCCACTGACATCTTCATTACATCCTGAGACATTTAAGAAGATAACACCGGGCACCCACATTTGAAAATCCTAGCTTTTTACCTCACCAGAGACTTTACCTCAGAAGGAATTTGTGAAGATTACTGCGCTCCTAATGCCTTTTGAAATCCCTGAGAGGTTTTGGGAAGGAGGAGTAAGAACAGCAGCAGTGTTCCAATGCAGCCTGCAGCGTCCCTGTTTGCTTACAGGGTCAAACCCCATTCTAGGGAGCCAGTGGCACCATGAACCAGAAGCTTAGAATGTGGGGGTGTAAGACAGGTGTACAAACACGTGCAGGTTCTCTTATAAACTTCGTAAGTGTTACAGCTGCAGTACTGACTAAATTTCTCTGTAACTCAGATTTCAAAGGCATAGTTATTCCCTTTTTCCAGACCTAGAAGCTAGTGGCAAGTGACTTGCTTCAAGGGTTTTAACTGGAAACAGCAATGAAGTGAACAACAGATTATCCTCAGATTTCCAGTCAGAGCTCTTTATGTAGGTAGGACTTTATTCCATGCCTTTGATGCCCAGTGTTTCTTCTTTCCGTTGCTTGGTGTGCTGGTTTTGGCTGGGATACAGTTAACTTTCTTCAGAGTAGCTGATGTGGGGCTGTGTTTTGGATATTTGCTGGAACCCCTGGGATAACCTAGGGGTGGTTTTGCTCTTGCTGAGCAGGGTTTGCACAGTTGGGTCCTTTTCTGCTCCTCACCCACCCCCGCAACGAGGGGCTGGGGGAGCACAAGGAATTTGGAGGGGCACATCTGGGACAGCTGACCCAGGGGATATCCCAGACCATACAGCATCACGCTCAGCACGCAAAGCTGGGGGAAAAAGGAGGGAGGGGGGATGTGTAGAGTGATGGTGTTTGCTTTTTGTGTGTCTGTCCTGGGGATGCTGAACCCTTGCCTAGCCATGGAAACCGAGGAATGAATTCCTTGTTTGCTTTGCTTGTGGCTTTTGTGTTACCTGTTAAACTGTCTTTATCTGAACCCTTGAGTTTTCTCCCTTTTACTCCTCTGATTCCCCTATCCCACCAGGGCAGAGTGAGTGAGTGGGGTGGGGCTGAGTCCCTGCCTGGGGTTAAACCTGACACTTGGTTTCCACAACCAATTAAAAACTTCAGAATTTGCATTTCCTAAGTTGCAGAATTTTCTTTCCAGAGAGAACAAGCAGAAAACAAAGACTCTTGTTTATCATCAGTTCCATTAGTATTTATCTTCAAATAACATAATTAAACTGATGAACAGCTCTGCCTATTGCTTGTCTTACAAGGAAATCACTTTCAGACACTTGAAAAACTAAACACAGAGATTACTCAACTGGCTAACAATTTTGAGCTGAACTATCCTTCACTTTTAAAGGCAATTATGAAGGCTCTTGACATATGTAATATTCTAGCTGTAATCTGATTAGTAGAAGCAGCAATGGTAGGACAAGTTGCAGTCTGGATGGATTTACTGCCAAGGCTAAACTACTTTTCAGCAATATTCATTTTTCAAGGAACAGATGGTTTAATTCTCTGAACCAGCTGCTGATAAATAAATGGAAAATCAGAGGTGAGGACTGAAATAACTGTTACACACCCTTCAGAATTCAGCAGGGTTTAAAGGGATGCAGGTATTCCAGCCCCAAGTCACAGAGCTGTAGCTTCTTCAGCCTGGAGTACTCCCAGCCTCAGGTGATGTCATATTATGAAGTCTGTAAAATGACCATTTCCTCAAAACTAGGTGAAGGAAGCAATGACAATACCCAGTTTAAACACTTGGGAACTTGGGTTTGCAGCAAAAACTTTAGGCTTAGAAGAGGTGTTAAATAATCTATTAAATTGTTTGTAGCTTTGGTAAGAAATGGGAAGGTTTCACCCAACTTAGCAGCCAGGTTTTGGACAAAAGTGGCCATCACTGAAGTGCTTCAGTTGCTACTTTAGCTGCAATATTTGTTGTGATCATACTGTTAGGTGGAACCTCTCTAAGCAATCTGGGATGGACAGGACACAGTGCAATGGCATGGCAGCTGAACATTGAACAAACCATGCACCTCAAGACCTTGAGTTGATGAATCCAACTTCAGTGGCTTCAACAGCTTCACAAACCTGGTCTGCTGTGACTGCACAGGACCCAAGTCTTAGCTGTGAAGTGACACAGTTTGGCAATTTCTAAACTGAGTCTTATTTTGTTTGATCAGGCAAATAAAAACATCCTGCAGTGAATTCCAGCTGCATCTGTTCACAAGTTTTGTTTGCTGAAAGCTCCCCAGGAAGGCCACACAAAGCTTATGATGGTGTACAGCTGATATCCTGCTCCTAGAGAACAGTAGATGCTGCCAGAGGCTCATTTGCACAAGGTTTGAGGATGGGAAGGGAGCTACAAGTAAGATGGAGAGACTATTTACACGGAGTAAATATGGGTATGGAGTGACAGGACAGAAGGCAGGGTTAGGTGGGATATTGGGAAGGAATTCTTGGCTCTGAGGTTGGTGAGGCCCTGGCACAGGTTGCCCAGAGGAGCTGTGACTGCCCCATCCCTGGAAGTGTCCAAGGCCAGGTTGGATGGGGCTTGGAGCAACCTGGGATGGTAGAAGGTGTCCCTGCCCATGGCAGGAGGTAGAATTAGATGATCTGTAAGGTCCCTTCCAACCCAAACCATCCCATGGATCTATGATAATGATTATTTAGCTGTCAACAGTTCTGTTAAGGGAGACAAACTCCTTCAAAGGAAGGGTCAATAATGCTGTGCTTTCTCCAGTGTCATTGAATCCCTCTGTATCCCACCCCCTTGGATGGCACAGCTCATTATTGTGGAGTAGGGCAGGGACACACCCAAGGTTTAATAGGATCAGGGGAGCTGTGTTGAGAGGAGAGTTCAGCTGAAATACACAACAAAGGCTATTTGATTCATTATTCTCAATTTAGGGCTTTCATAGCTGGGTGCCTGTTATAAAAAGAGAAGGAAATTGGGAAGGGCAAGATTGGCTCAAAATGAGTCCTGCAGTTGATTAAATTGGGACTTTCTCTGCTTGGCTTTTCTCAAATGCAGTTTCAAAGCTCTGTGAGGGGTTGGCAGCATTTCCTTCCCTTCTTCCCCAGAACTAGAAAGAAAAATGGTCTTTAAATTGAGTAAAGCCTAATTGCCATGAAGCAGAGGAACAGAAGCCCTGGCAGTAATTTTCCCTCACCTGATGAGTGCAGGTAGGAGTGAGTTCTGTGGGAAAGGCACAGACACTTCATTAGGAGGGAGGTTCCTGCTGGGTCCAACTGCTCATGTTCATTCCTCCTCTGACTTGTTTTCTTGCTGTTATTATGAACAGGGTTTTGTTTCTCCTCTCAATTTTGGCAGGTTTGCACACAGAGCTGGGCTGGGGGTGATTTACCCCTTTGACCTTCTCCATGTGCAGAGAGGTGGGGAGGGTTTGGGTGGGAACAAGGATGGCACAGCTGGAACATGGACAAGTACTGAGCCCTTGGGTGTCACCTCACTGGAGTATTTTGGCTTCTTGCCTCCCTGGAAAATAGATCGGTGGAGGCTTTATCCCATAAACTGAACAATACACAAGCCATAACTGAAGGTCTGGTTTTTATCCATTGTAAATTTTTCCAACAGGAAAGTTGTGTTGTCAGAATTCAAGTATTTCACAGGATCTGTTAATTCTGGCAGTGTTTTGGGTAGGAATTTATGAAAACACACTGTTTAGGCTTTTTTATTTAGTTCTGATAATCTTTAGTTCCTTTTTTTAGTTTCAGATTTTAAATGTAATTATGCAAGGATTACAATAATTATTGTAATATTACAATAATTAATAATGACATATTGAATAGGACGTCTCATAATTAGTTTTGACCCTTAATGTTCTAAACACTCCCTCCATGAAACAATATGGAATTTTTAGTCTGTGAAGAACATCCAAATGTTCACTTTGTTCTGAAACAGAATGAAAATAGATGTCAGAAACCACAGTACTCCATGGAATGTATGGTTGATTTTTCTCAACAGATGTAATAGATAATATTTCAAAATGACTTTGAAAGAATAAACAGCTTCAGTTTGCCTTCAAAGCATCCAAAACAATCAGTCATGGATTTTTCTTATTCATATGCAGGCTTTTGGGTTTTTCGGTTTATTTTCCTGTGATTTAGGATTTTCAGAAGCTAAAACAAATCTAAACAGGGAACTTAAGATGATGATAAGTAAACCTTGCATAAAGAGGAAAATAAGACTGCAGGAAGGATTCTGAAGTAATATTACTTCATTTTCTATGTGAAAAAACCTAGAGTTTAAACTTGATTATAAGGCTGAAGCAGTGTGTGTGAAAGGGGCAGGGAGAGGTGCATTTCAGCCAGCCTGGATTTGCAAATTCAAGTCCTTGTAGACACATTTCAGTTGCTGTGGCCACCAGGATAGAAACTTTTTTCCCAGTTGGGCTGATATTTGGATATTTATCAACTTAACTTCTACTTATAAACATCCTTTGGGTTCTGAAACACACAGGAATAACCCTAGAAATTAGGAAATTGGATGTTTTGGAAGCGTTTTCCTTTTTGCAAGTAAAGGGAACCACTGTTGCTCAAGGGCATATCAGGGATGAGACTGGGAAGCTGGGTGTAAGAAGGGGACAGATGGATTGACAGAAGGACTAACATAGTAAAGTTTATTTTCTTTTGGCTGAGTATTTGCTTGTCCGCCAATGGGGTGTTTGATTATTATTCCAATGAAACACAGGCTCTTTCCTCGTGGATGTCACTGCGGAATGTCTTGGCCTATTTTAAAGCTATTTTCTTGTGTATTTGTTTTGCAAGTTCTTTTCCCTACCTGTGTGTGTGTTAATGGTTTTTCCATCATTTGGTGCCACAGTGGGAAAGGGAGGGGAGTTATAACTGTTTGAACAATGCTCTCAGGGACAGGGTGGAATTGTGGGGGGTATCTGTGCAGAGCCAGGAGTTGGCCTGGATGGTCCCTGTGGGTCCCTTCCAGCTCAGAATATTCTGTGATTCTATTATTCTATCTCAGCCTGTTGGTGAATCCCTTTAGAGACTTCTTGACTTTGTGGCTCAGGCAAAATCCTACAACACTGTATGGAAACTATCCAGAGGGGTCACCTGAAGGTGGCCCACTGTGTTGCTGTAAGAAGGTGCAACTTCCAGCCTGAGTGACACCCTTAGTTTGAAAAAAATCATTCACAATCCCAGAAATCCTGTTGAGTTTTGTCAGTGGTGTTTGGAATTCAGTCTGGCCCTCACTACCAGTGCTTGAAAAGCAAGAGTTAACTACTTTGGCCTTGTCCCCACAGCTCTGAAATGTGCTGTGGTTTGATCCCATTGTCAGTTTGGAGGAGCAGTTTTGATAGCGTTTCCCCAGATTTAGCACGGAGCAAATGCAAGCTGTAATATTTCATTAAGCTCTTCCAACTTCTTCAACTTGCCCTGTGTGTTAGGCTGTTTATAAAATGCTGTATAGTTAGCAAAAAAAATGGGATTAACAGAATGCCACACTCATTTTTCTCTAACTTTTAGGTCAAATTTAATCAGCTTACAAGTTAAAGAATGCTTTCTGCCATAGCAGTAAACACAACTGGGATCGACAGTCAGGCTGTTTGGGGGGAGAAAAAAGGCTCCTGTAGTTACATTGTCAGCTAAATTCTTCTTTCAGGCTCTTTAGAACTGTTTGTGATACCTGGAAGAGAGAGGCAACTTTTTAAATTCAGAAGGCCGGGTTGCCTGAGCGCCAGAGCAGCTCACGGGGCTCCTGTCATCCATTGCTCCTTAAGAAATCCCAGCTCTGCAAGTTCTAAAGGAGAAAATGCATTTCCTTAGTGAAGCCCAAATATATGACTCAAAAATAGGGAGGAAACAGATTTACTGTGTAAGGTGCTGTGGTTTTTTTTTTTTGTCATGGTCTGGTTTTCTAACAATATCAAACCTGTCTGCAATATTGCACAAGGTAATATCCCTCATAAAGCCAGGGGAAGGTTGGTCATTTGTCATCAGTTTATCAAATTCCTCACTCCTGGTGTTCACAGGCCTCATCTGGACTGGAAAACAGCAGAACAGGGAAAAGATGGTGTCTGAGTTCACTGAGAAAATGTTTTTGGATTGGATATAATGGTCCCAATACTAGGGGTGAGGCTTCTATCACTTCTCTGCACTGAATGTGATAAGGGGCCCTGGAATTGCATCTGTGTCAGGTACAGGCTGGATATTGCCCTTATCTGTCACAAACCTGGGGTGTCACTGAGGAATGTGACAACTGGGAGGAAGTCAGGCAGCGTTATAGAGCTGAAGGGTAAAGCAGAAGTTTGCTTTTGCTTTGGGCTGAGGAGCATTTGTGCACTTCTCAGGTGCGTCGTGCCCGTGGGAGCTTCCTATTAATTTTCCATAATTATGAGACAAATATAGAATTGTTAAGGCTAGGAAAGACCTGCCAGATCATCAAGTCCAGCCTGTGAACAAACACCACCACATCGACTAAACCAGAGCACCGAGTGCCACATCCAGTTGTTAATATTATATCTGTGTATATATTGTATAAATATCAATGCGTGACAAGAGCCACGTGAGCCACTCTGGGGCGCAGACAACCCGGCTTTCTGAAATTACAAATTTGCTTCTTTCATCCAAGTATCACAAATATGGAAAGGAAAGACCTCTCTGTCAAATCCTGACCAGGAAAATAGCCACACAGTGCACAATCTTTTATAAATCTTCCTTAATTCTGACAATTTCAATGTAAAGTTGGTGGAGGGATCCATTTTCCTCTTAAAGCTTGGTTGCACTTCGCAAGAAGATACATGACACTTGGATAATATGCTTTTCCCCAAATATCCTGTTGTGCTTTCAGCCATTTGCATTTCTGATAGCTTAATGCACCTATTTGCTTCTGAAATGAATGTTTCAGATGACTTTCATTAAAATCATTCAATACAATTATAACTTGTTTTTATCTAACTAAGTATTCTTTCAGTTGTCCCCTAAAAGAATTTACCTTGTTATCTCATGGCTCTGATGATCCAGCCATAAGGAATTTTTGCATTTCTTTAACCTCTGATGCAACAAAACAGCTCTGGAGGGCCCCAGTTTTGGCATAAGATGTGCCAGGGTTTATAAAACATCAGGGAATTTCTGGACCTGCAGAAGAAATGGAAGGACACTCTTGCTTTGAGCACATCTACATCTCCAGTTTGGATCTTGGCTTCTTGGGAGGCAGGGAATGCACGTGGGGAATGCAGGATACTTGTTGGCCTGTTTCTATATTCGTGTGGCCAGAAAGCTAAGGAAGCAACATATTTGAATACAAAATAGTAGGAAATGAAAAGGCAGTGCCAGAAGGTGTGAAATAAACAGCCTTGGCACATTCCCACCACCCAGCAAATATGAGGTCTTGCCTCTCCAGCTTCAGTTCTAGGAAATTGTGAAGTTGCTTAAAAATTCAGCTCCTCCTTTGCCACCACAAGGAGCCAGCCTGTGAATAACCAGCTCTGCACTTCTCTGTATTTACTCTCTTGGCAGAGTTGCTCCTTCATTAAAAAAAATGAAGGTGCACTTCATCCCATGGGCTGCCAGTAACCCAAGCAGGGAGACAATTCCTTTTGGGAAGCTTATCCAAAAGAACTGAACACAATGTTACTTACAGTCTCAGGAACTGCCTCTGAAGGACTCTTTACTGAGCAAAGACCAAGAGCAGATCAAACCTCACCTCCTTTAAGAATTTTCAGGCTGAGCAGCAGCGTGGAAATGAGATTGGAGCAGAATTCCTACTGTTCACACTTATGTTCAGTCTGGGAACAGCAGGAACTTTCACCTTCTCTGGCAGTTGGCTGCTGCACAGTTGGATTTTGTCCATGAGTTTGTCAGGTTTGTGGGAAATCTGCTTGGAATCACACTCCCCCTGTTTGGTGCAGGGAACTGAAGGACCTCTCTGTCTCGTGTTCATTCTCTGTGGTGACCAAAGCCACACAGAACTGGTGGTTCTGAAATGATGCTGGTCTAGAGCATTCCCTGATGCCCCCCAGTGCCAGACCTTCAGCTCCTAAATCATTCCAAGGGACACTACTGAGCCTCCCATGACTTAAAAGAGCCTTCCCCATCTATTCACCATCCTCTCCCTCCAGTGCCAACGCTTCTATTGCTGGTTTTGCCGTTTTATTATTGAAAGTTCCCCCAAAAACTTAAATTTTGATTTCTTTAGTCAGAATCTCACCTAGGCTATGTTACAGCACAAAGCAAAATTTTTTGCTGGAGTTTTTTCAAATGCTCATAAATGCTTTTACAGTTTTTTTTTTAAAAAAAAACAACAACATGGCTTAACTAGAAGAAAGCAAACAGGTGCATAAAGCATTTCTGTATTAATTACTGCTGAAATATTGCAGGTAGCACGGTGTGCACAAGTCTTGTGGAATAAGTTCACCAAAATTTGTGAGTTTCTGTATTTTCCCCAACTTCTGTTACCAGTCTAAATGAATCAAACCCAGAGTATAATTTTCTGATCACAATATTTTTTTTCTACACTTGTTTGTGAAGTAGTAAATTGTACAGCGTGTTCTGAATATTAGAAAGCGCTTCCACTCTTGGTCAGAAGCCAGTAATAAAATTATAATAAGCTAATTTCAATTCCAAATGAACTCATTCCTATGCTGGCTGCTGGAAGTGCACGAGCCAGGCATTGTACTGGCAGAAGCAACTTGGATTCCACCTTCTTCTGCCTGTCTGCCCACAGAAAACCTCCACACTGAAATATTTCAAAACAAACAGGGTTTAGAATAAAATTAACACCTGTTCCAGTGCTGGCCCATGGCATTCTCTGGCCTGTTGTTGAACTCTTCATCCATCCAGAGGGCTGCAAAAAAGGTGCTGGGAAAATAATGGTCCATACCAGAGTCTGGAGTGAGGGGTCACATGTTCTTAAAAAAAAGAAAAAAAAATCACAAAATGCCCCCTGCTCTTCTCATAGAACTGCCAAAATTAGGCTAAAAATATTGACACTGTTTCTGTTCCCATATTCCCAAACTGTTTTGATGAAATTTTTTTTCTATCCATATTTACTGCTGCGACTTTGACTTTAAATGCCTTGAATTCTCATAAGAGGGATTTTATCTGATCTTTTTTTAGTTTTAGGAGTCTTGTAGAAATCAAAACATTAATCTACTAAAATATATGGCAACAGAATCTATTAAATGTCAGTAAGGTTGTTCTCTGTGGGAGCAAAAGTAACTGGAGCTTGTTGAATGGGGATGTAATTACAGCCAATAACCAAATAGAAAATATTCTAGTGGAAGGTGTCTCTACCCAAGGCAGGAGGTTGGAAGGAGATGATCTTTAAGGTCCCTTCCAATCCAAATCATTCTATGAGGTTTCTAAGCTAAAACTCTACTCCAGATGTCTCTTCCTACTCCCTTTACCCTCAGTATTCTCCACTGCCCCCACCTACCTGCCTTTCCCACTTAATTCTGGGTGCTCTTAAATAGATCCTAAATAGATAACTTTCCTTCAGTGTTTGATAAACCCAATTTGCCATTCCCAACAGCCTCAGGTCTTGCACGCTAAAGGTGGGATAAAACTGAAGATTTTTTGCGAAGCCAGTAATTGGAGATCTGATTTTTGTGTCAGCAGCCCCAGTTTACTCTGCTCAAGAAGAGGAAAACATTGACCTTTCTACCTGTCACCACAAAGTGAGTCACTGCTGACAAATGTTTGAGGCTGATGTGCACCATTTGCAAGATAAATCAGCGTTGCAAATCACCCTGCTTTATTTTTGTCTGAGTGCTTCAGATGGGCCCGGGGAAGAGCCTCAGGCTCCTCCCATCTCATCCAGTTATTCACCAGCTCCGGGCACGTGGTCTCAAAATAATTTACTGAGCATTCCTTGCTCTTGAGGTGAGCTGAGATCCCGTGGCCACGACCTGTGCCTTCTCCCCGCAACAGGGGCTGAAGGTGCCAAGTGGGTGCTGGGAAATCTGCTGCAAGACAGCAGGAAAACCCTCCCTGGTGGGTGGTGGGGTGGGCACAGGTGCCATCCGTGTTGTCCCTGTAGCTCAGGAGTTCCCACTCAACCTTTCCCCGGGGGTGGGAGAGGTGGAGGGTGAGGAAGCTGAAGGATGTGATGGCTGGCTGTGGTTGCTGTTGTCCCTCCCTGGAGAACAGGGACCCTTTTTTAAGAAGGGACAATCAAATTGTCTGGCTACTTCTGCCAGAATAAGGCTGGGTGAAAATCTGGGCAAAACCAGCAGGGAGAACAGTTCCCATTGGCAGCACGTGCCCAGAGCAATCCATAACATCCAGAGGATGATGAAGTCACGCTCTGCTCCCTCTGATCCAAGCAGAACATCCTGGTATATTTGGAGCAAGAACCTGGCTCTGAACATGTGAACTTGAAACATGTTCATATTCTGATGAACTCACTTTCCTTCTCCTTAAATCTGTGGTGCAAGTGCAGCTGGACAATGTGCTGAGGCTTAAAAACTCTACTGAAGGTGAAAGATTCTTTGCTTAGTTTCTTCGAATTCAGCTTAATTGCGAAGTATTTGGTGTGATATTAAGGTTGGCTTGAAACTGGTGGTATGGTAATGGTTTTAATTTTATCTCCCAGCTTGAAGACTGCCTTGTAAACATTAGCTGACAGGCATATCTTTCATCTTGCTGACAGTAAACTTATCTGTCAAAAATCCCAATTAATATTCAGAGATGGAGAAGAAAAGTAATGCAATTCAAATTAGGATAAAGCACTCGAGTTAGGATTTGGAAGTTCTCCCTTTTTGAGTATCTTAGTTGGCTCTGTAAGGTGTCATTCTGCACATGTGATGTCCAGCTGCAGTGAAATGTTTCATCCTTAACTTTGTGCCTCTAGAAAGAAGCGGCCAGTTCAGGGGGTTTATTTTCAGTGTCCCTGTTCATGCCCCTGCCTTGCCACTCAATGGCTCTGCCTTGGGCCATGAAGCTCCTTGTTTCCCTGTGGATGTCATTCACGGCTGAATTCATAATTTCTGCATTGCGCTCCGTGGAAATATTGTTTATTTCCACACATTCTGTGAGCGGAAGGTATTTGATACTCTCTTATTTACATTTCAGAAGGCACAAAGTCAAACACGCAGCACTGTCTACACACTTTGAAGAGGGTTTTCAATGTTTCAAGTTGCTTCTTTGCTGAATTGTTTGTGGTTTAAATTGAGAAATTGCAGTGGGCCACGGGCTGTTCCTGCAAAAAATTTTCTGGTCTTGTAAAGCAACTGAGAGCAGAGTTTGATCTGGTTTCCCTGTTGTTAATCACCATAATGGTAAACAAACCCTAATGTTGTGAATGCATTAAATGAAAAACAGCATTGCGAAGTAAAGTGGCGGGTGGATGCATTTGCTCATTATATACTGAATAACCCAAGCAGTTAATGCCTTTGCTGGCTAATTGCTTTGCTTTCTATTTTAGACTAGGAGAAGTCATATTTGAATACAAATTGGGGTGCCATTGTTCATCATGTATCATTTTTTTTATGACTAATTAACTTCCTTTTGCATTTAAACCGCAAACACCAATTGAACTTCAGGCTCACGAGCACTGGGGACCACATTTAAAATTCCAGCAAGGGATCCCAGATGATCTGAAATGCATTATTAGCTGTTGCACCATCATTTCAGATCACTAGAAGAGGAGCAAAGTGGTGCTGCAAAGATTATTTGTTGTGCAGTCACTTCGAGAGCTCTCTCCTGTTTGCAGAGCAAACTGATGAAATATGGACATGTTTATGAAATATTGTTCATCAGAGATCACTTCAAGCACTCCAGTTAAATGTTTGTTTGCTACAGTAATTGTTCTTTTACAATAACAGTGGGGGTTGTAAAAGAATAGTTTTGTCATTGAAGATTGATTTTCAAATTGGAGGGTTTTTCTCTCTTTTTTTTTTTTCTTCTCTGTAAATCCCAAAATCACAGAATCATTTATGTTGGAAAAGCCCTCCCAGCCCATGGAGTCCAACCTGTGCCTGATTCCCCAGCTCAGAGCACTGAGTGCCACATTCCTTGGACACCTCCAGGGATGGGGACTCCACCACCTCCCTGGGCAGCCCCTGCCAAGGCCTGACCACTCTTTCCATGAAGAAATTCCTCCTGATGTCCAACCTGAACCTCCCTTGGTACAGCTTGAGGCTGTTCCCTCTCATCCTGTCTCTTGTTCCCTGGGAGAAGAGCCCGATTTCCTCTCCCCCAGCTCCCCCCTCCTGTCAGGGAGTTGGGGAGAGCCAGAAGGTCCCCCTGAGCCTCCTTTTCTCCAGGCTGAACCCCTCCAGCTCCCTGAGCTTCTCCTGCTGCTCCAGACCCTTTCCATGGACATGCTCCAGCCCCTCAATGTCTTTCCTGCCCTGAGGAGCCCAAAACTGGACACAGCACTGGAGGTGTGACCCCACCAGCGCCCAGCACAGGGGGACAGTCTGTGCCCTGGTCCTGCTGGACACACTATTCTTAATATAACTCTTTTTGTAGGCTCATGGCATCCTGGCTTGTCCGGCAAGTCAATTTACTGCAGATGGTTCAGCCTGAGGGAAACTATGTATTTTTAACAAATTGTAATTGCAGCACACATTTCCATGACAGAGAGCTCTTGCACAGTTCATTGCCTCAACACACTTTCTTATTTTAGTTAATATTTTGATAACTATCTTTTGCAGCTCTAAGTGATAACGCTGAAAATGCTTTCAAACAGGGTAACAGCAAATGTTCCCTCACATGTGATGCCTGACTTGGTCACTGCTGAGTTCTAATCATTGAATGGGGAGTTTTGGCATGAGGAGAGTCTTGTTCTTATCTGGGCTGTGTGTTTGCATCTATTTAAAACCCAGAACACAGCCCAGTGAGGTGTGTTCTGAGCTGCCAGTTTTACTTTTTCTCTGTCTGCTTGGGAAATAGGGAATACGGGGGGGGGGAAAGCAACTTCTTTTGTTCTGTTTAGTTCAGCACTAGCTAAGTTCTAATGCAATTCATGCCAGGTATTTCCAGAGAACCTGGATCTGCCAGCCTGCCTTGGTGTGCAGATGTTAATGTGACTTCATGCCAACTTCCTGAAATATTTTCTTTCTCGAACTGGGTTACTAAGACAACAGCTCCACTCGATTCTTTGAAGCAAATTCATTATTGGAATGAACATAACAAGTCCTTCTGCCACTCCTTGCATTTCTGCAGTCATTTTTAGCTCTCCCATTGCCTCAGGGTAGTTGCAGGGTGCTGACTTGTTAATTATACAGTCTCTCTATTCTCTGAAACTCCTCAGGATATGATGAGAGATGCTGCTGTACCAGTTCTCCTTGGGAACTGGTAGAGGATGCTGGTGTGACAACCACATGATGATCATCTTTGGCCCATCAGGCAAGTGCTGGGTTTCTGGTCCATATTCATGAACACTCCTATCACAGGGAGGTGGCAGCAGATTGTGGTTTCAAACCATTGTGATTCAGTTCCAGTTCCCTGCAGCACCATCCTTGTAACGTGCCCTGGACTGAGAATCAGTGGGATGAGGCGGAATAGATTTGGCTTAAGAAAAATTTCTTTAAGTTAACTAAAAAATATACATTAGTGTCCTTAAGGAATGTAGGAATGTAGCTCAGATGCAGTATTACAGAAACTGAGCTTTACTACAGTGCTGTCAGTGTGATGGATCAGAGGGCTGGCACGGAGAGATTTAAAATCAGTCCTTCCAACATTTTTAAGGCTGAGCAGTGAAATAATTCTGTTTGTCTTTATTCCCTGACTTGAAGTACTTTTTTTTTTTAAAGTACTGAACACAAACTTCCTGGAGATTTGGCTATTGCTTTAAGTTTTGTGTTGAGAGTGTCTGGTATAATGAAGATGGTTGGAAAACCTGAAAAAAGGGAGAGAGGTTAGATGAAGAAAACAGCCTAATTGCATTAATCATTACTCCAGGGCAAAATGTAATGAGTATTTTTTAAAACATGAGCCATCTGCACTGTAACATCTGTTTAACATCCTGCCATTGTGCCACACCAATAACTTGTTAATTTTAATGAAATCCCCCTCCCCTTCATGCCACCCATCTTTGTGGTCCCCATGTGGGAACAAGTGACACTCGTGAACATGCAGATTTCAAATTAAAGGGCTGCTCTGGTGTGACTAGAAGGAATGGTGGGTACCTTGTGGCATTAATCACTTCGTGACAGCCCATAATTGTGCCATATTAAAATACCTGTGGAAAATCCAGCTTTTGGGGTTAAATCATCCCATTGCACGTCACCCACCCTCACTGATGTCCATGTTTTCAGTATAAAGTGTGTACTGCCAGTGGTGCAGAAGAGCAGATGCTCCATGAGGCACCTTCCTGGTTCTGTATCACCTCAGACTGTGGTGCTGGGAATATCTTAGCAGGCACAGGTGAAAAACTGGAGCAAAACTAAAGAAGCATATTTATTCAGTAATGGCCTCATTTGAAAGAGTGATTGTAAGAGAGGGCTGGTGTGAGAGGGCAGATTTATCCACTTGATGCATATGTGTGTTTACTTCCATTTACATAGGGAAAAATTGTCTGCCACGCTCAGCTTTTACTTCCCCATAGGGGAAATGCAAATATCCTTTTAGCTAAATAAAATATGGTCTCCTTTATGATTGCTCCACATCTTTTCCTCCCGATTCACAACCTGCTCTTCAGTACTAGGGATGTTGATCACTGGAATCTTGATAATTCCCCCGGGGAATGGGGCTTTTCCTGACTTCCAGCGTTATCAACCAGGAGACAAATGGAGCTCTTTGTCTTCTTGTTTTCTCTTTTATTCAACGCATTACAGGTTTGATGCAAATCCCATTGAACTCCCAGGGTGTGCTGGATCACTTTTCTATTGCAAAGCTTCTCTGCTTTTCCTTCTGTTGGCTGTTGGGGAGAGGTGAGAGCCTCCACCAGCTGTTGTCTGGACTGGGTGTCGTGCTCCTAATGCTCCTTATCTGCTCACCCACATCACTTGCAGAGCTGAGATAATGCCAAAAGACTAAAACTGTGCTTTAAAAAAAGTGATTTAACATTTTGCCTGCATTTCAGAACTTGTAAATCGAAAAGAGAGGGGAAAAAAAACAAACCCCAACAACCCCCATTAAAAAAAAAATCAACCCCCAACCCCCCCCCCAGCAATTTACCTACACGGCAGAGGAATTATGGGGCTTAATCCAATTATGGGGCTTAAGCAAATGGTAGTTTTAACTGTCTTGTGCTCCTTATTTTGGCAATGATTCAGGCAACATGTTTCTTGCAATCAAACAGCTCTGAAGCATAAAACAGGCACATCTCCCTCAGGAGATGTTGCCACCAGGACCTCTCAGTGTGCTGTAGGAAGGGAGTGCAAGCTCTGGGTCACCAAGAAGCCTGTTTGCACTGTGGGTTTGTGGTGGCAGATCCCAAATGTTGACTCTTTCCGGCTCTTGCTCGCAAATGATGAGACCAGAACCACCTTTTGCAGACCACAAAAGGGGCAGCACCACTTTTGTTGGAATTTGTGCTGGTTTTCACATGTCTCAGGACAAGAGCCAAGATTCCCCAGCTTTTAATGATAAAACCTGCTGTAAGGTGACTGTTTTTTAAGGAAAGGCAGTGGGGTTTTACCTGTCAAGAAAGGACATGGAGCCACAGACAGTTCAGCTCCTGCAAATCCTGTTGTCTCTGGAATGCTGGAGATGGTGATGGGCCTTCTCCCAGCTCGTCCCAACACCTGAGAGGTGTGACAATGACAAGAGTTACAGGGAAGGAATGTAAAGCACAAATATGATTTTTTGATAGACTGTTTGGCTTTGTCATAATTCTTAATTTTACCAAAAGCCACGAAGATTGATCAGATCCATAATGCCAGGGGACATCAAACCGGATGGTTCCTTTGAAGTGCAGTGGCTTCATCTTCCGAAATACTGCTTTTATCCTCACTTCCTTTTAAAAACAGTAATTTCTGACTGATTCCAAAATTCTTGTCATTGGAAGACTTAGGAGCTGGAAGCAGTAGTGCAATATTTGCTCTTATCTGTCATATATATTTTCACTTGCTTTCAGTTAATTTGTCACACATTTGTAATTACCGTGAACCATATGAAATCTTCTCTAAAAGAAGTGCACTGCCAACGTGGCCATTTGCAGTTATTCCATGTCATTTAAGTAGCTCTTCTTAATAAACCTGAAACCCTCTTTTGATCTTATTCACGGATTCAAGACCTGCCTCTGAGCTTCATCACACTGGATTTTGGGTTCTAGTTCGTTAATTTTGAGCAACCTTTTTGGCCAAATATCCTCGGAAATATTGCCAAGTTCACATGGGCTGATTTAATCTATATGTTTTTTGTATTTGTTAAATGTAAAAAATCCCTCTTGTTTCGGATAAACATTCTCAGGGACAAAGTTTTGGTTTAATATTGATTTAATTTTTTTTAAACGTAGGTGCAGTTTGAATGCAACTCTATGGTTTGTGCTTCCTTCAAAACTGGACTGCACTTTACACTGACTCAGTTATTAAAGGCTAAAAAAGTGCACACAGGCATCTAAAAAAGTGCCTTTCAGTTCTGAAGTGCAATTGTTTATGTTCTGTAATGTTTGGGGAATCTTTCACTGGAAGATAAGGGAACATCAAAGCCTTAATAGTTTATTTTACAAGGATATTTTGGAGTCTTTCTAATCTTCTTGCACAATGGCTTATCTTCCCCACTGCAACTTGTTGAATGAAAGGATGATCTTCCTTTTGGATTAGTTTAGGAACTTTAGACCAAAAAGTCCACATTTTATTGTTGCTTGTGGTGTTTCTGCTGAAGTTCACCCAGGTTACTAAGTACAGCCTGAATCAGTTTTTCATCCTGCTTAGCTGGCAGCATTAACTCCAAGGCCTTTAAGTCAGTCAGTAGGGTCAATATAAATAAATATAAGTTTTATACCTTTCTTCCAGAAATGAAAGTATAAGCAAAAAAATTGCCCAGGGATGACAGTGACTCAGTTACAAAATGTTTTCTGGGATTGTTGAGGTTGTCTGGGTTGAGACGTCCATTAAGAAATGTGCAGAACTAAATCAAAACTCCAGTCATACAGATTGCAAATCTGGGAACTAAAAGATGGTTCAAATCAAACCATTATTCAGGATCATGTTATTACCAAATTACAAAATTACCCCCCCCCCCAAACAGTAGTGATATTAAACATGGGGCTGGGCCTTTAAAAAGCTTCAAATTTTCACATTTGCAATCTAGTTTTGAGAGGTGGTACCATCACTTGAACATACCTAAAATGGACTTAAAGATTCCACTAGATACATATTTTATTTTATCCTGTCAGTGTATTCAAGGATCTGCTAACAATGCAGTGTAGTCAAGGTCCTTAATTTAAGTTGGATACATACAGGAAAAAAAGCTTCTGGTGAAAAACCACTGAAGAACTGTATTAATCAAAATCACTGGTTGCTTACATTTTTAAAGGTAGAGATCTCACAACTGGACCCTTAAAACTAGTAGTTGTGTGTCTTGCTCGTGAAATACCCAATTGTGAAGTATATTTGTAAAGACAATTAGATTTGAAACTCTACACTTTGTTTATTGGCAAACATTCCTTCTCCAGTTGGAAACAGAGGAGAAAATGTGATGAGCAGCTTTCAGGTGACACTAAATATGACACAGGAATGCTTTTTAGCAAATCTCCCCCAAGTCAGCCCAATAGAAAGTGCTGACTTTTTCATAAGAGGAAATAAGATTTGGTTCGAGTGGAAGGTTGAGGAAATGAACTGTCACAAAGGGTAAGGAGTGAGCAGACTGAGAAGGGGTGACAGCAACGCCTGCTTGAGATCCAAACACTCATCCATTATTTATTTCCAGGACTAAATATAAGCATTCCTTTTGCTATCCCGAACTGAACCACAGCTGGGAATTAGAGCATTCTTTCGATAAAGCTCATCAATCTCAGTGATCCATCAACCTCACAGGTAGGTTTTCCAATTCACTAAGGAGCTCTGTTTGATCTGCTCAGCCTGGCTGTGCCCTGGGGACACAAACTGCCTCCAGGAGCCACAAACAGGTCCATGTGTTTTATATGAGATAAATTGCCTGTACTTTTATCAAGTGACAAATGCACTTACTGGCCTCATGTGTAGGTGCAGGATGTTCAGAAAAGAGGGAACAAGCTGCCAGAAAAAATGTATTAGTTGGTGGCATCTATCCAGATTAAGGGATTGTTTGACAAGGAACCTGCCAGAAAACCTGCTGGTGGCCAAATGAGTTGCCCTGGCAGCCTGGATGTCATTATTGCTGCCCCCACCTTCTGTGTGGATGTTTTAGATCCTGTGTGAACTCGTGCAGTAAGAGATTAATTGTGGACAAGTACCTGACATGGTGAGACCCCTCCTGTAGTGTTGCTCCAGCTCTGCAGTCCCAGCACAGGAAGGACATGGAGCTGTTGGAGCGAGTCCAGAGGAGGCACCAAGATGATCAGAGGGATGGAACAACTCTGCTGGGAGGAAAGGCTGAGAGAATTGGGATTGATCAGCCTGGAGAGGAGAAGTTTTGAGGTGACCTAATTGTGTGCCTTGAAGGAGCCACAGGAAAGATGGAGAGAGACTATTTCCAAGGGGCAATGGCTTCAAACAGACAGAAAGGAGGTTTAGATTGAACACTAGGAAGAAATTGTTCCCTGTGAGGGTGGTGAGGCCCTGGCGCAGGTTGCCCAGAGAAGCTGTGGCTGCCCCATCCCTGCAAGTGTCCAAGGCCAGGTTGGATGGGGCTTGGAGCAACCTGGGGTAGTGGGAGATGTCCCTGCCCATGTCAGGGGCTTGTGAGTAGATGATCTTTAAGGTGCCTTCCCCCCCAAACCACTCCATGACTCTATGATTCTACAACATCTGAAGTTTGCAGGATGTCTTGGGTTTGGCAACCATGAGGAAAATTCCCAAGACAAAGGATAGATCGTTGTGTCCACTGTGAAACTGGCACCGTTCAGCTGAAGACAATGAAATCCTGCCAGTTTAGATTTACTCAGACTCCAACCAAAGGCTCATAATAAAGTTACAATGGACAGGCACCACTTTCTTCAGAAAAAAAACCTCATACCCACTGTTATTGAGAGTAAAATTGGGGCCTCAGAATTACTCATCCATCATTCAAGGAATGAGGCCCTGGAACAGCCATTGCCTGAGCACTTCACAAACATCATTACATGAGTAAGACCATTAATTCATAACATCACTATGGAAGTGCTCTAATTTAGGTTCACAGTTAAGGCTCTGGTGAGTCAGGGCTGTAGCCTTTTTAGTGCTCATGATCAAAAATTATTGAGAATTGCAGGAAAAGATCAAATCCTTCCCCTAATCTGACCTGAGTGGAGGCAGGGGAAGGGTGAGGGGAGTGTGGCACCTGCTTTAAGGACAGTGAAACCCCCTGGGCAAGCATCTGCTTTCCCTGCTGCCAGGAGCCCCAGAGCTCAAAGCAGCAGCTTTGCTCTTTGCCCTGTTCATTGCACCTTCTGGCCCTGCCTAAAACCTTCACAGTTCACAGCAAAATGATAAACTCGGATGCTCCTCCTGCCCATTGCAAAGCCTCCTTTAAAATGTAATAAAACATCTTTCCAAGGACTCTGACAGAGGTAGGCATCCAAACCCCACTGAAAATTCATTAAGAGTTGGGCTTCCTTAAGCTCTTCTAAAAAGCCCAATGCACGCAGGTGATTTCTGAAGCAGGAAAGCGATGCCCAGAAGTCCTGCAACAGTGCCAAGAGCAGACATGCTGCCAGTTTTTCACTCCTGCTTTGAGCTCTGGGAATCTAAGGGAACAGGAATATTGTTACAGTGAAATTAGTTACAATTAAAAAATTATTTCTCCCTTTTTTTTAACTGTGGTTTGTTTTGAGAGCAAAGGGTCCTTGAGTGTATAATTTCACCAGGACTCACCCTTTATGACCACAATTTGAATTTCAATACTTTAAGACAGATGGCAGGTTTAATGTGTTTATAAACTGTACATGGAATTCTTCTATCCAATTTCCTGTTGTTTACTCGAATGTATGGAAAAAGATCAAGCAAAGCTGAGCAGATAATCATCAGGATGGGCTGAGGTAGGAAATAGCAGAGAACTGCCCACGCCCCACTGACCTGTGCTGGTCATCAATTCACACCACTTAATCATTCAAAGGGAAAATCAGAATAATCTATTTAAAGGAAAATGAGCTGTGGTTTTGATTTGTACCTGTGTCAAAGAGCGAGCAAAACCATAAAACAGTGCAGGGTGCACAGAGGAAATTCTCATCCTCGTCCTTCAGATACCTGTTTTGCAAAGAACTGGGTTGGATCCGGTCTGAGCTGCTGCTCCTCACCTTCCCTCTGCTAAAGGTTCCTCTCCTGATGGGTGGGAGCTGGAAGTGTGGCTCAGAATGAGCTGACTCAGCTGAAATAACCCTGCAGAGTCCCATAATAAAGATATTGTGACATTTTAGCACAGTGCTAGAAGTCTCAGCAGATGCTTTATGGGTTACAGAGCACACAGGTTGTGCAGTGTGTTAGGAATTCTGCAGCACTGCATTTTACAATAACTTCTTGCCTTTTAGCTCAGTGCTTTTTGCCATCCAAATTCGCATTATTAGTATTCATTTAACATTTTTAATATGTTATAAATTACTCATTGAAAGGATGTGAACATAAAGCGAGAGAGATGTGTCTGCCCACAAACAGTGACAAAGTGAAATGTGAATTAATCTAACATTTAAATATCAGTGAGAAAACAGAGGTACTGCTGACAGGACTTGTAAATGTTGGGCAGTGCAAGTTTCTCAGGTTGTCTTTGTTGTTTTAGTTTATGAATGAGTGTTCTTTGTATATTTATGCCTGTGCCTTTCTCCCCCTCTCTGTTCCTGCTAATCAGTGTGTGTATCCCCCATTTAGGACAACTGATGAGTCCCCAGAGCCAGCTGAGCCTTGGCAAGCAAAGTCACCTGTGTTAATGAATCCTCATTTGAAATAATTTACATGAGAGATGCAATTTACAATATTTTCTGTGTGAATTGGGGGATAATTGGGAGTTAAGTCATTCTCCTCAGTTCCCCGGGGGAAGGAGATGCATAAGGAAGGTCTGTGAGTTCCACCCACTGACAGCCAGATGTTCAATTTGTGGCAGCTTTGTCAGAACACTTGTTAAACTGTGGGTAACAGTAAACAAATACTTTTATTGAGATATTCCACAGTCAACACCCCTGGCTTTTTTGCATTGCTTCTGAGTGACCCGACATTAAGTTGAAACACACCCTTTGGCAAACTTTTCCTGTTTTAGACAAACCTACACCTATGCTGGAATCTGCTCCTCAAAATATTAAACAGCAACAATATTCCCAGCCCTGAGGAGGTGAATTCTCATGCTATTTCCCCGAGAAATCCTTTAGCTTTTGAGAATCCGTTCCCATTTTATGCCAGACTTGCTGGTTCAGTTTAGCAAGACAGGAGGGAGCACCGTGACCGAACCCTGACAAGTCCCCTGGGATCTTCAGTAAGACTTTAAATTCCTCATCAGTGCAAATGCAATTGATAAACAGCATCTCACAAAGAAAGGTCACAGGTGACTCAGCTTAAAGAACATGACATTGCTGGGCGCTTCACAGGAGTTTACACAACCTCTGTTCTACACAGAGCTTTTACTACGTGGTGTTACAGCCTCCTTCCAATGGCTCTGATGATTCCTGAGCAGAGAGCCTGTCATTTGCCTTTACCACTCTGAAACTCTTAATATTTTTAGTTCCCTACTGAAACGCAAATTCCAGGTTTGCCTGCGTGCCATGAAAAGAATGACTTGCTGGCGACTGCTTTATTTTGAGTTAGTTTTTGTTTTATAATGGTTATTTTGAATTTCCACCTTCAAAGCGAGCAAAGAATGCCTGTGAATTTGGGGTGCCTTTCCAAAAAAAATGGGACCTGCAGGTTTCCACACATGAAACACACATTTCCAGTGTTCAGGAGGGTGATTGATGCAGTTGTTTGTCTCAGCTTTAGTTAAGGACAGTCAGAAATGACACCTCAGTCAGACATCTTTCCTAATGCTTTGATGGGAAGGGATTGAGATCAGTCATCATTCCTTCCTGGTTCTTTCTCTTTTTTCTAAAGGGAAATAACTTGCTTTGGGCTTTTAGTGCACTACACAGCACAGCTCTTCCTGAACCACTCCATGCAAAGGGTACCTTGGGACAATGACACGGCGTACAAAATCCACCCTTCCCACCTTCCCTGTTCAACAAGTCCAGGGCACTGGGAGAGCTTTGGCTTTTCCTACCTGCAGGTCCGGCTGCAATGGCAAGTGGTGTTTGTTTTCATACTCATTCATTTTATTCAGGTGCCCAGTTCTGGTAAACGCTGGTGGAAATTTAGCCTTGAAACTGCACAAGGAAATGGTAAAATCCAGCCCCCAAGTCTGCTGCTTATAAGGCAGCACATAATAACAAACTGCATTGTAAACTGACACTATTTGATATCTTTTCCAAATGCCATCTGCAAAGACTATAATTAGAATGTAAACTTTTTTCCTAACTCATTTAACAGCAACAAAAAAAACTTCTAGGCACAAATTTTCCGTAGACACACAGCAATAAATGCTGAAAGCTGCACTGAGTCAAGATAAGAATTTGCCTTTTAGCCATTATTGTTAACACAGACTTTAAATTAGCTTGACATTGGCTCAGGAATGGGTATTTAGGACAAAGCAATAGAAAATAAATTTCACTGGAATCAGTGGGTACTGGAATATCTATAAATGTATACATTGAAGTCTGATTTAGAAGCAGTTTCTCACATTTAAAATTGTGATGCAATGCAAAGAAGTTTTGATTTGAATTTTCAAGCAAAATCCTTAACATTTGGGTTTCAACTGAAACTTAACTGATGCTTTTCTTGTAGCGTGATAATAGTAAATTCTTTATTTAAATCCAGTGTAATAACAACCAGCATCCTGTTCCAGAACTGACAAGGCACATCACAGCCTGTGCTGGTAGTAACCCCCAAACCTTTCTCTAGAAGGTTTAGATTCCTACAGAATGTCCTTTAAAATGTCAGATATCATTAAATACAGGTCCTGGCTTAAATATTTCTCTGGGTACCATTAACAGTCTCCCAATCAAGTTCCCTTGTGAACATACAACTGGCAAAACACTGATTTATGGTATGATTTCCACACCTTTGGCTGCTAAATCTCACAGGCTGGTGTTGGCAATTGGAGTCCTGAGACGCCCTTTAGCAGAAATCTTCCCATCTTGGAAAATGCTGCCTCGTTCCACAGATACTGATGTTGCCATCAGTGGTGGTGGGTCGTGTTTGGAAAGATCTGCAGGAATTATTCCCTGTGCTGTGGGGTGTAGCTGGACCAGCCCCAGCGACAACCATGCGTGCCGTGGAGTGAAATCCACCTCCACCAGCAGCACAGTTAAACCCAACCCCCTCAGACAAACGTGGCTGAGTCTTTCACGTGCAATCCAAATTCAGCCCTTGCTGAAGCCTGAGTTTTTGGCACCACTGCTTTGCCTGCTCACGGCTTCATGAAGACCACAGGGACGTAGCTGGGGACCTGCTCTGGGATTAATGTTCCTGTACTGGCTCAGACAGGAAAGAGCAAAGAGGCAGGCAGGGAAAATGCAACTGCACAGGTTGTATCAGTGCAGGCTGTGTCAGCACAGGGTTGTATCAGGACAGGCTGTATCAGCACGGGCTGTATCAGCAGAGGGTGTATCAGCACAGGCTGTATCAGTACAGGCTGTGTCACTCCAGCTCTGCCACAGATCAGAGCGAGCTGCCGGTCCCAGAGACACTGCAGGCTCTGATAAATCACCTACAGGAACAGGGAGGATGGATGGTGACCTTGTGACCCACCACTCAGTCCTGCTTAATCCCCCCAGCCATGCTCTGCAGATGCAGGAAGGTCCCTTGATGTGTGTCTTGGGGAGAGTGAGGCTGAAAAAGCGTTTAAATGCTCGTAACTGTCAGAGAAATACAAAGCAAGGGAAATGAATGTTGGGTTTTCAATCGCTCATGTTCCCCCGGATTCACTTGGCTTGCAGACTCAAGTCAGCAGATATTTATTTCTATCTTAACATTCACTGTGTTGACGGTAATTTTGTTAGGGACAAAATATCACAATCAGAACCAGAGTTTCCAGTAAAAGGATGTATTTCGTTTGCTGCCCAACCCCCCTCCACTATGTTTGCCTTTCACCACCTTGTTCTACATGAAGCAGAATGATTTGAATGAATCATGCAGAGGGAAGGTAATTTCAGTGCCTGGTACTGGGATAGCACTGTGCAAAATGGCATGTTAGCCTGGTTAATAGATTATTTATTTTCATTAAATATTGATTATCAGTGGCTTGTGCTGGCAGGCACTTTCCTGTTTACTGCACAAGCAGCTCAATGCCTCCATTCTGTTATGGGAGAGGGTTTTTTTCCAAGTTAACTGTTCAGTCTCATGAATTTTCATGTTTTGGCACTGACTGACATCTGCATAGTAATTCTGCCAGTGAGTTATGTGTGCATTTCACTAATGCAATTTTAGAACTAATATATTCAAAAATCCCTGGAGCAAATGAGGATGCTTTAACCCAGGGTCCTGCCCTCAATTCACCAGAGAGGTTGCCTCGAAAAGCACAAATTTTGTGGAGGTTTCTTTAATTCTGTGACCCAACACTTTATTCCTCAGCCTGAGAGCTGGACATTGCATGTGCTGCCTGACTGGCACCTTAGGAACAAAGACTTAGATGATGTACAAACAAAGATGTACAAAAGAAGATGTAACAGCAGAGAAAATCTTCATTTCAGCAGAATTCATTCACTCAAAATTAAGTAGCACAGTGACACATAAACAGTGAATTTCTGTGCTGTGTGTCTGGTGTTTGGTTTGTGTCTGCACCGGAGGCAGAACAACCCTCAGTTATAAGGCAAAACTAATCAAATCTCTGCATTGTGAAAGAAATAAATTCAGAATAAACTTTGGGTTTTCTTTTTTCTTTTTTTTTCCCAAAATTAAATGATCCAAAGCAGCACTGCAGGTCTGCCTTTGCAAAAAAAGGAGAATAAGGAATTTCCAAGTCACAGTAACATTGGAAAAATCATCAATTTTTAAAAAGAATTCCAGTCACTTACTGTTGCTCATTATCTGTTGCATTCCCTTGCAGCTAGAACTAATCCAAATTCAGAATCCCCATTGCAAAAATCAGAAGGAAATGTCAAAAATATATCTCACACCCAAACAAAATTAGACATAGGAATGTCCAAAAGCTTTTTATGGAGATACTGTGTTTGAAATACTGCATTCCAGTAACCGCAAAGCACTTGAAAAGGTCAGGAACAATTCCTGGTGATGTTATCAGCTCTAAACTACTCTGAAAAATCCAAACTACAGTGCAAAATGTTGGCATCTTGACCTTAGGGAGACAAAATATTATGGGAGCTTTTCACAGAAAAAATGTTGACGTGTGTTTTAGATTTCCAGCAAATCATTTCAGGGTGATCAAATAAGAAACTTTTTTTTGGTCAGGAAATGCTTGACTAGTCCCAGCTCCATCTGTTCAAGAAAATAACTTCCACAGAAAATATTGCTTCCTCAAAATGGCCTCGGCAGTTTCTTATCCCTTAACTCGGGAAGTCTCGGGGATGTTTGTCAAATTCCACCTGTGGACTGTGATGAAATAATACCACGGACACAGGGGATGATGTGCTGCAAATATAATAAGGTGAATGTAACTTGTTTTTAAAATGTCAGGATGGCATTTTGGGAAAATCTGAGCTCTCCCTTCATTTCCAGTTAAAATCTGTAACAGTGATCTCTGTTTGAACAGGGCTAAAAGCAAACGAGCTCGTTGTAGGGCAGCACAATGATAGTTATTATGAGATTAGAATATAACAATGATCCACTTAAATTATTAACAGCAGGCTGCTACTTCAAAGTGACCTCTGACTCTTATCTTCCTAAGAAATAATGGCAATACCACTGTCATTAAAAAGGAAAAGAATTTCAATGAAAGCTTATTAAAAAGGTTGTGGACAGTTTTGAATATAGATAAACATGGATATAAAAAAGCATATGCTGGTAGTGAGGGCTAATGGTCATTAGAAATGAGCTGAAAGAAGGACTCTGCCAAAACAACCAGGGCACACGTTTGCATATTAAAAAAGTGGTAAACAAGTTTTTTTTTCTAGCGATAGCATTGAGTTGAAAACCTGAACAATGAGATTTTCTGGCATGTTCTTGGAACATATTGCACACGTGGGAATTAAAATGCATTTTGTCTTTGAACCATGGCATATGTAAGGGATTTATGTTGTTCAAAGGGAAAATGTAAGAGGACACTAATATCCTAATTCATCAAAGAATAAGCACAGGCTTAAATCCACCTTTACTTAGCAAAGCTCTTAGGAATGTGTTTACCTGCAGGAATATGCCAGTGACTAATGAAACCAGCAGCGTGTGTTCAGGTACTGGAAGGGATTAGAAGAACCGTCTAAACTTGTTGAAAAGACATCTAAAGTGGCTCTGTAATTTCTTTCCTGCTACAAATGTCTTTGAAACCAAAATAAGCCTCTCTGTTTTTCTTNAAACTTGTTGAAAAGACATCTAAAGTGGCTCTGTAATTTCTTTCCTGCTACAAATGTCTTTGAAACCAAAATAAGCCTCTCTTTTTTTTTTTTTTTTTTTTTTTTTTTTTAATAATCCTGAGTTTAGAACTTACTTGATGTTTCCAGCATCAGTTTTTTTGTGGTGCTTGAGACAGTGAAACATGTCTCTGCACTGAACACACACTTCCATACAAGATGAAGCAGGCTGGGGGGCTGAACTTTTCTAGCTTTGGACCAGAAATGAAATCTAACATATGGCACCGTGGAACTGGCACTGCCACTGTTCTTGGGGCTCTGCAGTATATTCAACAAAAGTACATTTTTGTTATCGGTGGTTTTGTCCTATGTGACTTGTGTGTTGATTTCATGGAATCATAGAATGCTTGCATTGGAAGGATCATCTCATTCCACCCTCTGCCACGGGAAGGGACACTTTCCACTAGCCCAGGTTGCTCCAAGCCCTGTCCAACCTGGCCTTGGACACTTCCAGGGATGGGGCAGGCACAGCTTCTCTGGGCAACCTGTGCCAGGGCCTCACCACCCTCACAAGGAACAATTTCTTCCCAATATCCCATCTAACCCAACTCTCTCCGTGTGAAGCCATTGCCCCTTGTCCTGTCACTCCAGGCCCTTGTAAATAGTCTCCATCTTTCCTGTAGCTCCTTCAGGCACTGGAAGGCCACAATCAGGTCACTCTGAAACTTCTTTCTCCAGGCTGATTAATCCCAATTGTCTCAGCCTTTCTTCCCAGCAGAGCTGCTCCATCCCTCTGATCACCTTGGTGGCCTTACAGTCACATTACTCAACGGACAGATTTGCCTCAGAATATTCTCATTTCTGGTATATTTTGGTTCCTGGGTGTGGAAGGTTCCACACGGCTGAAGCTGTTTCACTTTATTCATTCTGTGAAACAGCTCAGTGAAAAGGAACAGGAAGTGTAAAATACCAAAGTAAGGACTGCAGGCTTGTCTCCTTTATCCTGAGTGAATGAGCCCTTCAGCTGGAGAGTCCTACACTCCGTAATCCACTCCATCAATTAATATTTCGCAAAGCCTTGCAAAATAATCACCTCTTCAGGCAAGAACTGTGAGCACCACACTGTTACTGCAGCAGAGCAACCACCATCATTTCTGGCTGCTCTTAAATCGGAGGAGCTACATATTTAAACCAGAAAGGGGCCAGTTTTATCAGAGGTGACTTTTGTGGTCACTGAACAACTAAACAAACATGGGCATCACTTCCCCGTGGCCCTGTGCTCCTTGTGTGCTCCATGGTGCTTCTGTGCTCTGCTTTCCTCCTCGCTGCCCTGTTTGTAATTTCCACGGCAGGATAATTCCCAAAGTCGAAGTCATCCATCTGGCTGACCTCCTCGGAGAGCCTATATTTGCGACGCTATTAAAAGATGTTATGAAGAGATGAGCAGCCCCTCTTTCCAGGACACAGTATTTATAGAATGCCACTAACAGGTAACCCGTGTAGAGTCACCAGAGCCCCTCTCTGCTGGATTGCTGGTGTACTTGGCAATATTTGCACGTTCCTGGAAAAGGAGAACTTGGGAGCTGCCGAAGGCAACCCCAGGGCCCAATGCCAGGCAAAGTCAGCCCTCACTGCAACTGCACGTTGCCAAGAAAACAGGCTGGTGTGACATTCCCATGACACGAGGCACGGCCACAGGGCAGCAGCTCAGGTTGCCTGTCTTAAGGAGTGGATTCTGGAGAGTCTTGGCAGAATTTCAAGCATCTGAAAGACTTTCTGGGAAACCCGCCTTCCCGGGGAAAACCACGGGTCTGAGCCACGGTGGGGCAGGCGAGGTTATGCTGTGCTGAGCCACCTGCAGCTGGAGGGGACATCGCGGGGTGCAGGGGTGTAGGGGGCAAGAGGGTGGGCGGGCGCTGCCACAGCGCTTCCCGCAGCCCGGGGCGCTCCTGGGCGGTGCGGGGTGGATGCGGACCGTGCTCAGGGGTGTTGCGGGGCCGTGCGGTGCGCTCCGAAGGGACGGGCGGGGCGGAGTGCAGCGCTCCGGGGTGGAGCCTCCATGTGCGGTGCGCTGCGCTGCGCTGCGCTCCAGGGGCGGTGCGGAGCGCTCCTCTGAGCGGTGTGGAGCGGTGCGAGCGCTCCGGGGGGCGTGCGGGTCGGAGCGGTGCGGGTCTCTCCGAGGGGCGTGCGGGACGGGGCGGTGCGGGGCGGGGCGCTCCAGGGCGGGGCGGGGGT
>VXAY01001630.1:1574734-1600355 GCA_013399855.1 Oxyruncus cristatus | reverse complement strand
CTCTCCGAGGGGCGTGCGGGACGGGGCGGTGCGGGGCGGGTCGCTCCAGGGCGGTGCGGGGTTCTCTAGGAAAGGGTGCGGGCCGGTGCGGGTCACTCCGGGGGCGGTGCGAAGCTCTCCGGGAGGCGGTGCGGTCCTCGGGGGGCGGTGCGGGGCGCGGCTCCGGCGGCTGTTCTNTTTATTTTTTTATTTTTTTATTTTTTTATCCCCTGCCACTCCTTTGTCCTCCTTTTGCAAACTGAGCTCAGCGGGGAGAGAGGAAACAAAAAGATCGGTGTGGGCTGGGGGAGAATAAAGGCACCTGAATGTATCATAATATATCATGTACATTGTATACATGTATATATAATTTTTTTTTCCAGTCTCTCCCGTCGGGAGCCGGGGATGCTGCCTGCCCGCCTGCCTGCCCGCAAGGCTGGGCTGCGCTGCGCCGCCTGCGCCTCCCGGCGCTGCCCTTCGCTCCGAGAGCCCCGGGCTGCGGGGGCCGTGCGGGGCTGGGGGTGGCTGTGCCGCCGGGACTGAGGCTGCGGGGCAGCTCTGGGCAGGGGTGAGGGCTCAGAGCTGCTCAGGTGCTGCGGCTCCTGATGCAAATTAGGGCTTTAAGGTCTTGCGTGAGACAGGTGAAGACCTTGCGATGCCTGCNGGGCGCGGCTCCGGCGGCTTTTCTCGCCAGGCGGGCGGGCTGAGGGGCTGAGCGGCCCCGCCGCCGCTGTCCCGGGGAAGGATGGCCTCCAATTTCAACGACATCGTGAAACAGGGCTACGTCCGCATCCGGAGCCGGCGGCTCGGGGTGAGTGCGGCCACCTGCCTCGGGGCTTTGCGTGTGGTTCTGTTATTTATTTATTTATTTTTTTATTTTTTTATTTTTTTATCCCCTGCCACTCCTTTGTCCTCCTTTTGCAAACTGAGCTCAGCGGGGAGAGAGGAAACAAAAAGATCGGTGTGGGCTGGGGGAGAATAAAGGCACCTGAATGTATCATAATATATCATGTACATTGTATACATGTATATATAATTTTTTTTTCCAGTCTCTCCCGTCGGGAGCCGGGGATGCTGCCTGCCCGCCTGCCTGCCCGCAAGGCTGGGCTGCGCTGCGCCGCCTGCGCCTCCCGGCGCTGCCCTTCGCTCCGAGAGCCCCGGGCTGCGGGGGCCGTGCGGGGCTGGGGGTGGCTGTGCCGCCGGGACTGAGGCTGCGGGGCAGCTCTGGGCAGGGGTGAGGGCTCAGAGCTGCTCAGGTGCTGCGGCTCCTGATGCAAATTAGGGCTTTAAGGTCTTGCGTGAGACAGGTGAAGACCTTGCGATGCCTGCAAGGCTTTTAAGTTCGTTCGAGTTGCACTAAATGGAAATCCACTAAGCCCGCTTTAGCTCCGTGTTTAATTTTAAACTTACGGTAAGGTTGGTTTTGATTACCATGGCGTGTCCCTAGTTTGGGCTGTAGGTACTGGATGTGTCGGTAGTGGTAGGGCAGTTCCCCACTGTATCTGGGATGGGATGTGCTCTGAAATACTGCTCTGATCCTCCAGTTTATGAGCTGCTGCTCCCTGAGCAAGCCACGGGAGCCGCTCAGGTGATGGGACTGGCTCTACACCTCCTGTCTCCCTTCGGGAGCCAGTGAGGCTTAAGGGGATACACCTGGAGGGAGGTTTTGTGTATACAGAATCTTTTAATTAGTGTATCTGCCTTTGAGAACTGGAAAGGAATTAATTTCTTGTGTTTACTGAGAACTGATGGGTTGGCAATTCTGAATTGTCCGTAGTGTGAGTTTTGCGTCAGGGTTTGTTCTGGAGAAGTGTGTGATCCTCTGAAAGCTTGTGCTGGCTCATTGCAGTTATAGTTCCATTCCCTTCCTGTATCCGCGGTCAGTGACTTCTCTACAGTTTTGAGAACTTGTGTCTCCCTGGCTTTTTTTTTTTTTGAAACGGGAAGGCATTTAAAAATATCCCATCAGGCTGGTTTTCTCGCACCTGGACTTGCAGGCACAGTTCATTCTGTAGGAACTGTGTGATTCTGTGGCAGATGGAGGACACGTCATTAGGAGAGGACTTGTAGTAAATTTGGCAGAATTAGTGTATCATGACTACCTTTTCATTACTGGATATATATCAGTGTTCGGTTTGCTCCAGCATAAACTATGAGTCAGATTAAACTATGATACATATTTCCATTCTGTAGCAGAGAAACTCAGTGGACATGTGAATAAGATTGATCAAACTCTGTAAATTCTGTTAATGCCTGTGCCTTTCCTTTTTTAAGGCTTTTCAGACCACTCTGAGAGTGGAGGTGGTTCAATGCCCTCTCAGTAGATGTGCATGTGACAGCTGAATGCAAAAATAGGGGAGAAATGGATAATGACACAGAGTCCATGGAAATGGGACAAATGTTAAATGTTTTCTTTGAAAAGACAATTTCTTTAATTCATCTCGTTCCTTCTAATTCCAAAGATCTGTGTCATTATAAGTGGCTGGAAAGTGCAAAAGGCGTGATGAAAAGTGGTTTTGTGAAGGAATCCAAGAGAAATCCCAGAGAGTTTCTTTGGCAGTGGGTGTGTTAAAATGAAGAGCCCTGAGCTGCTGCCCTTGGCTCTTCTGGGTGTTGTGTCCTGGCAGCTTTCCCGTGCTGTGGAGGACCTTAGGAGGGAAGGTGGTTGGTGCTGCCACTGCTTTGGGTCTGGTACCAGCTACCTGTGCTATGAGGGAGAGGTGACCTGTTCAAATCCTACTCTGTTTCTTTGGAAATAAATAGTTGGATAATGCTTTTCTCTCCTGGTGGTTTCCAGCCTGGTGTGTTGGCCCACGACTCAAGAACAGAGGGTTGAAATGTGGGTGCAGATTTCTTCCTGTAGCATTTTCTGTGAGCTGCTTGAAAGCCCAGTGCCCTGATTTACAATGCCCAGTTAGAAATGGGGAATTATGATTAACCCAAGGAAAATAGTTCAGACATTAAAATACTAACTTTCCAAAAACTTCCCCATGCTGGGAAAACATTAGGAAAGACAATCTACTCCAGCCTCATGAAGGACTCCTACACCATGTGCAGTGAGGTGTAAGTGGGAGTTGTTAAAATACGTTCCCGTTTTGTGGTGGCAGAGCTGTAATCAGTGCATTGTCTGTTCAGACTGAATCCAGCTCTGGGTTCGTCTCTGTAATACTATGTAATTCCATCACCAAGGGAACTGGGAGCAGAGCTTGTGTCTGGAAATTATCTCAAGAAATGACTTTTCTGAGTAACTGGAGTGCAGGTGCTCCATTTGGAAAGGAAGGGGTGCCGAGAAGCAGCTTGTTCAAATCCAAAGCTCTTTTAAAAGAATCATGACAAATCTGGTAGGCCTTCCTTTGTAATTTCAAGATTGAAATTAGGCTAATTAGTTTTGTACCTGAACTCTTTCTGCGCACTTTAAATATGTAAATTTAATTGAATATTATTTAATAGAATAGTTTCCATAGCAACATTTGGATCACATGTGTCTTCTGCAGAGCCAAATATATTCAGGAGAAAGCTCACTCTTCCTGATTCTTTCCATCCTTATAGGGAGAAAAATAATTCCCTCAGCCAATGGTCTCTGTGTGTTATGTCATTAGCAGTGACACAGAGGAGGTTGAGTGCTGGAAAACTGCTGACAGTGGAAAAGCACAACATTCCAGAGTTCTTTAAGACAGAAAAAATCAGCTTTGCTTTGTGAGAAGTGCTTCTGTCAGTGACCAGCAGCCACTGGACCTGTGTTTTGGGAAAGAATACATTTGTGCTTTTGCAGTCGCATCTCAGCTGATTAAGTGCTTTATATCTGTATATGAAACAGGGGCTTTGTCTTGTGGCCTCTGGATCTAAAAAGGCCTTTTTTTTTTTTTTTTAAGTTTTTTTTTTTANTTTTTTTTTTTTTTAGCTTATCATTTTCAAATCATGTCTTGCTCTGTGGTACAGATGTGACCTTTCTGAGAGGGAATAAGTTATGGAGATGTTTCCTTAATGAAAAAAGTAGTTCTTGTCTTTCCATTTTTAGGGTAGGTGGATGTGCACTGCTTTTTAACACGCTTGAGCTTTCGTTTTAGGTTGGACTGGCTCAACAAAGTGTTCAAATAACAATTAAAAATCAGAAGAGGAACAAATCTGTGAAATAGAGGATCTTTATAACACTGGTGAGCCTGAAGAGCTTTACAAGGAAAAACCCACTTGATAATCTTCGTTGAGATGCCACCAGCCCACCTCCCTCATGGGCTGGGAGGGTCCCACTGGTGTGTGTTGGTTCCAGTCCCACATTTTTACTGAACTCCCTGTTGTTAAGGCTTAGCTTTACTTCTTGTGTCCACACCTAAACCCAGCTTTGCTGGAAGCCACCTGTCAATGGGAGCGAGACTGTGGAGCACAGAAACTGCTCTGAGGGGACCCTCTGCTGCTGTTGTCAAGGTGTGGGCAGGGGCAAGTGCTGGAGGCTCCAAGGGACAGCAGGTGACCTCCCCAAAGCCTGTTCCTCAGGGTGCAGGCAGCACTGCTGGGATTGTGGTGTGGCACCAGGAGGGTGTTCTGTGTGCAGGGCGTTTGAAGATGGTGCCATTCCCCTTGGAAGACCCTGTGGAGTTTGCAGGCATTTGGCCTGTCCCTGCCTCTTGATGTATGGGGCACTGCTGGAGCAAGATGCCGTGGGCTTGGCTGTCAGCTCCGAGTTTCTGGAATGCCAGCAGCACACCCGAGTGTCTCGTTGCGTTAAGTGATGAGGTTCTGTTGGTGTCAGAGGGAAACAATCTCCTGGATGAGCAGCAACTGCCCTGAGCTGTGTCTGCAGCTGAGAGCAAAATAGTGCTGATCAAACAGAAGGGCCTCAGAACCAGCTGAGATGGGCTGGTGGCCAGCAGAGATGTCTCTGTTAAGGACTTGTGCATGTTCACAGCTATGCCAAGCCTTGCAGAGTCTGGTTTGGCTCTGCGTGATTCTCAATTGACTAGAAAATACTGACTTCCAGAAACATTCTCTCTGGCTTGCTTGGAAAATAGGTGTCTTTGTAGAGTTTGGCTGTGGTGGCTTTCGTGTTGCTGCTTTCCAGGTGGGAGAGAGCACCTTTCTGAACATTCCTTAAAATCAGACCAATGTGACAGTGTTTTTTTTCTCCTAAGCTTGTGTGCAAGTATTTCCATTGTATCCCCATTTCTCAGAGAACATCACTTTTCAACTCACCAGTATAGCAAGTTTATCAGAATGTGATCTTTGTTCTGTGTGCTGTGGTGTTTGAGCTGGCGTGGTACAAGGTGGCTCAAAGCTCTGTGTGAGCACTGTGTTACTGAACAGTCTGCCAGAAGAAATCCCACTGCAAGGATGGGCAGCATCTTTTAAATTTTTGAGGTTTAAAAATAGTTGTGGGGCCATCTACAGTAGTTTGTGCTCTTACCCTCTTGTCACAAACTTCTCAGTGCTGAAGCAATCTTGGGCTGTCTTGCTAATAACTCTGCGCATAGGGGCCGTGTGGAAGGCTTTTGATATATTCTGGAAGACTTTTCATGTAAGGGGTCTGTGCCATGATCCAATATAAATCCGGGTTGAAATAAGGAATGAATTATGGTTAAAAATTGGAATGTGCAGTTGTTTGTATATTTATTTCGTTATAAAACAAAACAAGTGCAACAATTGTGATGCTTTCTGCTCTTCTCTTTAACACTGAAACTATTTCTGCTCCCTGGCTATTTTCAACACATTAGTTCAGCTTGTCTTTCTTTTCATTTCCTGGTGAATTTGCAAGAATTGGGGCTGTAAAACAACTTTGGCTCTCACAGATGTAGCAGGAGCGTTCCCAAGCCTCACAGGTCTATAAAAGCAGGTAGGAAATGCTGAAATAATTTGAAAATTAAGGTGACCTGTATTCTGGAAGAGGACAAAAGTTATTCTCTTTATAGAAGGCAGAGTTATTAAAATTAGAAAAATATAGGACAACATGTGCTGCTGAATCAATATACATAGATTAGTGCTGCTGCCTGACAGAAGTGCTTAAAACAAACAGTCCTGGCAATTTGTTGTTGGTTAGAAAAGCCTTACAAAATATTTATCTCTCTAAAACATGTACTGTCACTAACTAGACACACTGGATGTTTACAACCCAGAGAAACAATCTGAACACTAATGTGCACAACTCTCAAAATTGGACATTATTAACAGGCGGCCTGATTTATTTTATTACTGCCATGATTTTATGAAGGTATTTCCTGCGTGTGGAGTTCTGGGAGTCTGCTCTGCAAGTTTGTATTACTGTCAAGTTATTGCAGGCTATTAAAACGACTCATTTGGGAGGATCTATTGACTTTTATGGAGCTGTGCAAAGAGCTAAATGTCTGTTCCTAAAAACGCGGGTCTGCAGAGACTCCTTGATCTGTTTGTCTGAAAAAAGAGGGACAGAGGGGTAAAGTGGGATTTTTTTGTACCTAGGAATCTGCTTCTTGTACCTCTGTCTGGAGAAGGGAGTGCTGTAACAGAGTTTTGCAGAGTCCTGTCCCATGGGGCACCTTCCACTCTGCACTTGGGGGATGAGGCAGGGAGCTGTTCTCGCAGCCGTATCTTTTTAACAACACTTCTAATTAAATCCACAGCCTGTGCTGGGGTTGGCTGGAACCCCATCTGCTGGAGGCACCTCCTTGTTATGCAAGGAATGATCAGCCTCATCTGTCTGTTAGAGAGGGTCGTCCTTGGGAATTTGGGCTGGATCCAGGAAAAGGGATCTGAGCACCCCACGTGAGGGTTAGTGGGGTTTGAGCAGCTGAAGCCCAAAAGTGCAGTTCTGACACGGCTGGTGTTTGTCCATGGGTGTTTCCTGAGGACATGGAGATCAGCCATCGTCCTCCAGGGTTTCAGTCATGGCACACACCAGGTTGTCCAGCTTCTGGTGTGTCCCTGCAGTCCTGCATGGGGGGGATCCCGTCATAATCCTCAGATGGGACCAGATTTTCTGGGATCAGATATGGAGAAGAGTGTTTTAAATGATGGCTTTCACTGCCTTTGCTAAAGATGGAGAAACTTCTGCCCATACATCTGGCAATAGGGCTGTTTGAAGAGCTGAAGATAAACTGAGCTCAGCCCAAACCCTCCTTATTCCAACTGCTCCTTCTGCAGGGCCCTTTCCTGGCTGTGCTGGGTCCATGTGGGACAGGGATTGAGCTTGTCCCTCACTGATAGGGCAGCATCAGTTGGTTTTTTACACCTCTCCAGTCAATCTCCAAGTGGAGGGAAGGACAGAAATCAGCAGTTGTGCTTCTGGAAGCAACTGCATTGGTGGTGTTGATCTCACTAGTACAAGGATGACTTTAACATACAGTAGAAACGGTTTGTGTGGGTGCCTGTGTTCTGGATACAGTTTAACACTGATCTGAACCACCTGAACCGAATTCAGGCAAGTCCTGATCCTAGTGAAGTTTGGGAAGTCAAAATTAGTAGTGATTGGGTCTCTGGTGAAAGATGTGGCTGCTGGAACTGCAACAGTGGAATCGTTCCCTCTTTAGGATGAACCTTGGTGAGGACAGAAACCAGATCTGTGCGTGTCCAGTTTCTTTGCTCGATGGGTCTGACTGGCCCAAAATGTCTTAATCACATCAGAGGGAAGGAATGTGGTGTTAGGGGTGTCCTCCAACCCAGAACTAGGGCACTCTGGCCAACCCCTTGTAGGAATCTGTAGGGGTTTAGTCTTTAGCTTGTGACAGGAGGGAGCTGATACTGCCACAGCTTCGTAGCCCATGCTTGTTCCTAGGAAACTCAGGGGGAAAAAAAATTCTTAGGTTTCTGGACTGCCTGCTTCTTACTTAGATTTGCTTTACTGGCAATATTAAACTTCCACCTGAAATGAGGAGGATGTTAATCTTTATGTATTTGAGTATGGGGTGAGAAGTTACGTGTTGGACAGTGGCCATATGAAAGATTGAAGTGGGAAAATCCAAGAGTTTTGTGCTGTGGACTGTTCCTCAGGAAGCATATAATTTAATCTTACTGTTTTAGGACTAGATGGGAGAAACCTCTGCTTCACGCTTAGAAGTTTGGAAAAAAACTTCTGTGTGAAGTTTAGGACTTGTCCACTTCAGCAGAAACTCACGATTGTCAAAAGCTGAAAAGAGATGAAGCTTTCCTGGTTGTGTGTTCCTGGTTTTTATTAAACTGACTTCTGTGGAAACTTCATTGAGAAGATTGGTGTGGAACGTTCCAAATGACATATACTTTTACAAGTTCTGCACAGCACTGTTGCTGTGAAACCCTGTGGGAGGAGAGGTAAAGTGGGGGAGAGACAATCTGCAGGACTAGAACCATATGGTTGGAGAGATTGGCGCTTGAATAAGCGTGCCAGGAAGTTAATATGGGGATTTTGGAGCATGAGCTGTGAAAACTGGAAAGAAGAATGATGTAAGGCTGGGGGAGGGGGTGAGGAGAAGGAAAACTTGTCTGCCTGCATCTCCATTTGAAGCAGCTTTATTAATAAAACTCTGGTGTTTTATTAACACCTATGCCGCTCCTTTCAATCTGGAAGCCTCGAGACAGGGAAAAACTGAGCAGATTTCTCATGCACCAACTTGAACCTGCAAGATATTAAGCCCACTGGAAATTCATGGTTTTAGCAAACTGTTAAATAAGGTGTTAGAACATATTCACAGATATTAAGATTTCTTACTGCTTGGAACTTGTCAGAGGCAGCAGGGATAGGATCCAGAACATTGCTTAGAAAGTTTGAGCTTTATCCTTGAGCTGATAAGGGGAACAATAAGCAGTAAATGTTATTCAAGCCTAGTGCACCTCCATCTGGTTTCTGCCACTGGGTCCACGGGCAAGTCCACTCTGATAGTGGGATTTGAGTCCAAGGCAGCTGGGATATTTATGGATTTACCTCTGGAATTGAAGCAAGGAGGTTGGGTTGGAGAAAGGTGAGCAGTGCTTGTCGTTTGGGCATGTTGCAGGACCAGGGTGCTCAGCACTGTTCTGGATGAGTTACAAGGAGGTTTTGCAACTCACGTGGGGCAATTACATTTTGTGTCTTCTCCTAAGGTGTCCTAAGTTTTGCCTTGTGGAAACAGGATGGAGGAGCAAGGGTCCTAATTTGGTTCCAAAAAACCCCACCAAAATCTAAGAACAACAAACCTAAGAGCTATTCCTGTTTTTCTGCAGAGATTATGCAGATCGTGATTTGGACTGTGAAATTCCTGGGGGCAAGTCCACCCATTTTAGAATGGGCCACTAGAAAAGCAGAAGCTGCTTTTCTTGTGCTTTCCAGAATGTGTTTTCTGATAAATTACCTTCCACGTTCTTCTTTGGAAGATGGGCTTAGTTTGTGAAGCAAAACAGTGACATTCCAAATTTTGCCTTTTTCTCATAAACTACATTAACTAGTAAACAAGTGATTCTTATCCATTTTCTATCTTGTTCTAAAGATATTTTATTTTAATAAGTTGAATGCAAACCTGACCAGAACACCCTTTTTCTTCTGCTTTTATCTCAGACACTTCCCTGATCTACCAGTTGTGGGTCCCAGTTCTCCTTTTCCCTCTTTTCTGCTCCTTTGGTAGATGAAAGTGCCTGTGGTGACTGTACCAGCTCTACATAGAGTAGGGTACGTCAGGAATGATTGTAAAAGCAGTGAAAGAAAAAGAAAACCGAATTATAAGCAGGTGGAATTTAGTCTTTGGTGATTTGGAAGCCTTTTCATCATCAATTCATTTCACAGTGTGAAGGTAATTCTCCTGCTGGTGTTTGCGGCCATTGCCCTGAAGTTGCATCAGTGATAAATTAACATTTTGCAGTGTTTGTGGAAACACTAGAAAGAAAGCAACAGATGCAAGGTCTGCTCCTGAGACTGACATCTTAATTTGAGGCTGACATCTTAATTTGATGTTTTTGTAGTTTTAGGTATACCATGGAAAATGATGGACTGTTCCTGTTATCTTTTTGTCTGACTTCATCAAGTGCTGTCAGAAATACCAGTGGAAGTTCAGGCTGTTGGAATGAACAGTGCTTTTCTTTCCTTTGCTGGAAGTAATGTAACTTGTTTCAATTCAGAGGATCAATAGGGTCAAATCAGTGGTATTTTTCCCCGGTAAAGATAATGTAGGAGGTTAAATTGCCCCTTTACTTGCCAAGTAATATTTGTCTGGGGAACTATCAATGCCTTGTGGTTGGCAAAGGAAAATGTCCTCTTAATGCTCTCACTAATGTCTCCACACGGTTAGGATGGATGTTAACTGATTGTTCTGAATTAATGCATCCCATTGAGTGGCAGACTCTTGGCATGGTGCTTATGGTCAAATATAAGTGGCTATTCTCTGTTAAATGAAGTAGTGCAAATTAAGACAGTGCTTTTATCGGCACTTTAATGTAGCTTTTTTGAGGATGGTTTCTGCCTAAATGTGAGTGAACTCTTGAACTCTTTCTTTAATTTCTGCTGCACAGCTGGGACATGAGAAATTAATTTGAGTTGGGTTTGTCCATTTGAACTAATGTGGAGATTGGCCTGAGCAAATGCAAGAGGGACTGCAAGAACCAGTGGAAAGCTGAAGCCTACAGGGAAATATTGGCTCTCTGGAATCCTCATTGTAATACGTAGGTTTTTTTGAGTCAATGCTATTCTGTCCCTCACAAACTCAAAACAAAAGGAAAAAAACCCCACAATAAACAAATAACCCTTTTCCCCCAGACTCAGGTGCACTGTTCCTAGAGAACTGACTGAATTTTGGTTTTAAAATGTTGGGCAAACTGGTGACATGTTTCATCTGGTCAGTAGCTTTAAAATTTGTGGCAGATCCTGCAGGATCATCAGCTTACGCCCAGGATGGACTCCAGCTGCTGATGCCAGGCCCTGTGGGATCTGCTCTTAGATCCCTCTGTGCACCTGCCTGCAGGAATTCAGGATGCAGAATCCCAGGATGGGTCAGGCTGGAAGGGCCCACAGTGGGTCACCTGTCCCACCTCCTGCTCCAGCAGGGCCATCCCAGAGCACACGGCACAGGATTGTGTCCAGATGGTTCTGGGGCATCCCCATCGAGAAGACTCCACACCCTCCCTGGCCTCTGTTCAGGGCTCAGTCACTGCACAGGGAAGAAGTTCTTCCTCATGTCCCGGTGGAAGTTCCTGGGCATCAGTTCCTGCCCGTTCCTCGTGTCCCATTGCTGGGCCCCCCGAGCAGAGCCTGGTCCATGCTCTGCCCCCTCCCTGCAGGCACTGACAGACGTGGATGGGGATCCCTCTCAGTGTGTCCCCCCGAGGCTGAACAGCCCCAGCTCCCTCAGCCTTCCCTGGTCACAGAGATGCTCCAGTCCCTTCAGCACCTTTGATGATGAATCCAGGAGCTCCATGTCTCTCACCCTGAGGAGCCCAGGACTGGACATAGCACTCCTGATGTGGCTCACAGGGCTGAGCAGAGGGGCAGGGTCCCCTCCCTGACCTGCTGGCAGTCGGAGCACTGAAGTGCTTGTAAAAGGAAATACATTTTGACTGCCGGGAACTTGTCCCTGGAGCAGCTTCGGCTGCAGCATCAGCCTGTTGAGGCAAATGACTTCAATCAGTCGCTGCAGTCCTGTGAGGCAGCGCTGAAGTGCTTGTTACCATGATTTGATGGGCTGTAAATCTGTCACTCCCAGCAAAGCGCCGTGTTTTGGTGAAGTCCAGCTCGAAGTGACTCACACGGGAGCATTATTTGCTCTTTCATGCAGATTCACTTTGATTTTAAAGCTGATCCAAGCTCCCGAGCAGCTGGGGGAGTGACCTGCGACTGCCTGGCTTTGATGTCAGGATTCAAAGGAAAGTGTGGAAGGAATGAGATAAGTTTACCTTGTGCTGAGACAATACCTGGAGGCTTGAGGTGTCTGGAGGGGAGGCAGATAACTGTGTTTGTTCCAGAGAAACCTGTGCTGCTTTCTGAAGCTTGCAGGTGAGTTAATTGGTGAGTGGCAAAGAATGACAGCGGTCCAGGACTGGGCAGTTCTCCCCATCTGTCGGTCAGGGGCTTGCTTGCAGGGCATTTGTCACCCGTGGCTCTCCAAGCAGCACGTAACAGGCGTCATTAACCCAATTTTGCAGGTGGGCAAATGGCAGGTACAGCTGAACTGTTCGAGGGTGGAGAAACTAAAGCCTTTTCCCCATGTCAGGCTTTGGATGTTGGCAGCTGACTGCTGAAGCAATTACTCTGCAGGGAGAAAGGCTTAATTCATGTGCATTTGCTGCCTTTTTTTGGTCTGCTTGTGTGTGTAGTTTTAAAGTTACAAGTCCCACTCTGAAATAAATACCAGTCCAATCTCCGAGTCCCATCTGTGCCTTCTGAGGAGACGTCCCACTGCCATGGCTTTAGCAGGTGAGCTGTGTCCTTGTCAGAGCTGTGAGCTGCTGTTACCCAGGGTTACCGTGTGTGCTCTGCAGCCTCTGCCATCTGATGGACTAATTAGTGAGCTCAGGAAGTGTTAATGAGCCGTATCAATGCCATTTTCCCCCTATAGCCCGTGTAATTAAAGTAACCAAGTCAGATGTTAGTGACCAAAAAAAGAAGAATCCCAAACCATAATTCATCATGGTCATTGTAAGTTATTCTGCAGTTCCCTAATTCGGACAGGATATTAATGGTGTTAATTCCCAGGATGTGTGCTGATGGCCTGACCCAGCAGGACACAATCCAGCTGCACATCCAGCTGCTGCCAGCATGAGCTGGCTGCACGGAGTCAGCCTTTAGTCTGCAGTGAAGCCTTTACTATTTTTTCTTCCTAGTTACAGTCCTAGGCTGATTTTTCTCCTATCCAGTTTCATGCCTAGAATTAACTGTGCCCGTATAAAGCTTAGCAGATGTTCAAGGAACCAAATCGGATACTTAGCTCCAGCCTGGCTTTTTTTAAGCTGTCGCTGGCAAGAGAAGGTTTCTGCTGTAAATGCTTCTTGGCTCTTCTCTAATGGCCTTACACAGCCCAGAATTATAACCTTTTCTGGGTATGATAAAAAAAAACAAACCAAAAAACAAACAACAAACCAAACAAACAACCAAAACCAAGAAAACAAACAAAAAACCCAAACTGACAGTCCTATACTTTGAAGCCTATAGGTCCCTAAAAAAGGGCCTGAAAGTGGAAGGATACTTCAGCTAATGCTTTCTCTAATGATACTGCATCCATCTCATCAGTTTTGCAGGGAGAGCAGATGGAGGTTGAAGTCTCACTTTTAATTAAGTCTTTTAGGTCCTGAAATTCTAGACGGTCATTAGAGAAACTGAGAAATGGAGTCAGGTTCTGTATTGCCCACATCAAACAGCACAACTACTTATCCTTTTCATCTCCTGTCTAGTTTATCACACAGTATCATTTATTTACACATTAGTTTATCAACAAGTGAGTTGAGTGTAAGGAGTGCCTGCCAGTGCAGATTCAAGGCACTGAGCGGAGAAGGGAAGGAAATACTCCTGTGCACAAGAGGAGAACAAGAACACTTGTGGTACTTGTGGGATAAGCCAGGTCTAAATCCAAGCCCTTTTGTCCTAAAGATGTGTTTCTTTAGCAGCTCTCAGTGCCCAGTTCCAGGTACCAACCTCCTGGGTGTCCCAGGCTCCATGGAGCCCGTTCCCTGCCCCTTGAAGTCCACAGGGCTGTTTCAGTTGTCTCCCCTGCCTTGTCTGGACTGAACCATAAAGTCCTTCCAAAACACTCAAAAAAAGATGATATATCAGAGAGATTTCACCGGTAAAGTGCTTCATCACCTGGCCAGGATCTGTAATTAAGGTGTCTCTGAACTTCAGCCCTCCAGCTACTGAGTGCATCAGCAATTTGAAGGGGTGCACTGCTTCTAAACTGCAGTATTGGCAGTTGCACTGGTTCACTGTAAAGGGCTCTCATAAGCTCCCTTTACATTTTTTGGGTTTTTTTAAGAGTAATCCTCCAGCAGGCTGGAATATATCAGCAAATTCCTTCTTGTCTTTCTTTTCCATCCTCAAATCTGTCTGAGGTGCCAGCAGCAGTTTTGTTGAGCGTTTTCCCTCCTTTTGTCTGAACCAGTGACTAATCTGTACAAGCAAAAACCTGTAGAATGCTGCTTGTGTTTCGCTGTCACTGTCCATTGTCACAGGGCACAGCATGGACATGAAATAAAGCCAAGGCTCCATTACTGAGCTGTCAGATAATCCTGGGTGAGCTGGTCTGCTCGCTGTGCTGAGATGCTGCTCCTCAGCACCCTGCGTGGCTTGGACAATGTACCTCAGATCACAGCACACAGACTTTCCTCTCTTGAGGATATTTTGGCAGTAAATCTTGTCTGTGGAGTGTAGTCTCGTGTGATCATGAAGGACCAGGAAAAAAAAAAAAGGTAAGTGAAGATTTAGAACAAAGTTGCCTTGTAAGTCGTGTACCAAGTGGGAATGCATCTGTAGGCTCACATCCAGCTGTTTGGTGCTTCAAACCAAGGTTGGTGGAGTGGCTTTGAGTTCTAAGCCTTAACCTTTAACAAAAAATCCCACTCCTGGTTAATGCAATTCCAGTTGGGAGGGAAGAGTTTGTGAAGAAGAAAGGCTGATTAAAATGCCTCAGATTTGAGAGCAGCAGGCATCTGTTGTGACTTGCGTTAACAAGAGCGAAAGGTGTATAGATTCATAAAGGTCTGCCAGGCATTTTTTTTGTGTGCAGTGGCCTCATAGCAAGTTCTAGCCAGTCCCAAACCTGGATTTTATAACTTGAGAAAAAAACTTTGCAATACTGAGCAATGCTGTGCATTGTGAACATTCTGAATGTAATCAGAGAGACAAGATTACAGCCTCATTCCCTATTAGCAGCTGTGGATGACTTCCTAGTGGAAAATATTGTTTGTGAAGACTGAATGAGGGGAAGGAATGAGCTTTATCTCTCCACAAATGTGTTTCTCGGGGGAAGGAGAAATCTAGATTATTTTCTTTAGTGCCCTGGAGAAGAGAATAACTTGATGTAAACCAACCTTGATTTATGTAGTCATTATAACCTGATCACAATGAATAATGCAATATTGCTTACTCATAACACACATTAAATGGGTGTTCAGGGAAAGGGAAATTGTCTTGTTGCCAAGTGCAGAGATATCTTTACAGACAACGTGTGGACAACTTTGCTGCTGATTTTTACAAAGCCAGTGATCCAGTCTACATGCATTGTGCAAGTCCTGCAGAACACAGCTCAGTACAAGTGAGGGATGTGATTCTTTCCTAGTCATCTGTCTACTTGTAATAGTTTTAGTTTTAGACTGACATTGTGGTTTTCCAGAATGAAATAGAGCTGAACACTGCTGTCAGCAAGGGGGGTGAAGTGGGTATGGAGCAAAACTGGGCTGGAAAAACAGAGGCAAGTCATGATCTAATGGAAGAAATAGATTCAGATTAAGTAGCTCGAGTTTGTGAACTCATGGAAAGATTGTGAGGTTTTCACTAGGGACACACAGTCCCCCCCATTCAGTATCTTACCTGTTGATGCCTAGACCTCTTTACTAGAAAGCAGTACTCCAGCTTTTTATGAGGAAACAGCTCCCTGATGGAGATCTACTGCTTCAGACGTGTCTGAGGGGGGAATATAATTAAATATATGAGCTGCAATCTGCCTTTGTTGGCACTCTTTCACTTTTCTAGAAGCAAAGCAAAATTCCAGATCCAGTCTCCTCACAGATTTCCTTTGAATTAAAAATTCTATTTCAGGGCTCTTTTAACTTTTGACTCAGAAGTGAGATATTAAGGCATTTTTTTAAAGTAGAAGAATTAAGATCCAAACCTTTGGCATACGTTGACTGATTGCCTGTGTGAACAACTCCCTGTTGGAAGGACCTTGTAGCTGGAGCTCTAGCCCACTGGAGACTCCCTGAAAGTCCAACAAAACACTCAATTTTGCATGTGCAGCTGAGGTACTTCAGTGTGTGAACTTCCTACCAGACCTGGGTGAAGTGGAGTATTTTTTTTCCTGCAAAAAAACCCTAAGTTCAGAAGAGACTGAGAAATTTCTTGAGCTGTTGTGCTGTGCCTTTACTGGATTATCTGTTTCTAGAGCTCATGAGAGTCAAAAAAAAAGTTCCTGGCCATAGCTCAGTGTTTCTGGAAGGCATCCCAAGCTGCATGAGAGAACTTGCAGCCACTGCTTTAAAAAAAGCAAAGTTTGTGTTTATTTGACAGCAAGTTCAGCGTCCCTGTAAATGCAGCTCATTGGAATTCTTTGTTTTAGGGCAAAGTGCAGAAAAACACAGCACAGGAATAAAACAGGGCAGCTTTCCCTGCAGGTTCACTTGTTCACAGAGGGGAAATTTGCCAGATGAGACTTTGTGCTGCTGTTTCTGACCTCTAGATCCCTCTTAAATAACAAACAAATAAAAGGGATTGTTTGGTTTTGAAGTCAAATAGGTTTGCTTTGCCGTAATGTTGTGGAAGCCGCATACCTTAGTTTTTAAAAACAGCCAGTTTTAAACCCCTTGCCTCAAAAGCTGAAAAATAACTTCCCCCCATCCAATTTCTAAATATTTGGCTATTTCCAGATACTTTTTAAGATTGGTTCCTGAACAAAAGTACTGAGGGGTGGGGTAAACTTGCTTTGGACTGAAACACAGATTTTACATTCTAAATTCAAATGTTTTGTTTCTTGGGTGGAATAATTCGTGCTTCATGTATAAAGGAGGACGTTTGAGGCACTTGGAAATCCAGCTCTTGGTGATGTTGCTCAGCTGGGAGCTGGTGAGGACTGGCAGATCTCCCTCCCCACCCCAGTTTCCAGGACACTCCAGGGGTTTGGGTCATCACGTAGGACGGCAACACTCTGGTTTCAGTTTCCCTCTTTGCGTGAGAATATTCTCAAACCCCAACTGAACCAGGAAGCCCAGAAAGCCAGAAGAGATTTTTCCACTTTACTCAGCCAGATGCCACCCCTGGAAGTGTCCAAGGCCAGGCTGGACAGAGCTCTGATCCACCTGGTCTAGTGGACGGTGTCCATGCCCATGGACATGGGTGGAACTGGGTGGTCTTTAAGGCCCTTTCCAGCCCAAACCATTCCATGACTCCATGCTGGCCAGTTCCAGCTGAGGTCAGTAGCTCCTTTGCTGCACAGTGTCTTTCCAGCACCAGAAGGAACCTGGGAAATGAGGGGCAGGAATCCAGATACTCAGATTGCATCGTTCCTTTGGAGTCACTCCTTTGACTTCAGTTGTGGTAATGATTTATAGCAGATGATCTTTGGAGCCAAAAATAGAACTGTCTTGGCCTGACCTCGCACATGGATATTGGATCACCTCCGTGGGTTTGGGGTGATGCACTTTGTGAACAGTCACATTATTTCCCTCAAGTTTTCCTTTGTCACCTGCTCTGTAAGGATCTGGAATTTTCAGGAGAGACCTCAGGGAGGAGGTGCTAATTTTTGATACTCAAATACTGAGTTAGACTTCTGCAGAAGATCTCAAGGGGAAAACTTGGTAAGTTTTAGGTGTTATGTAAATGACAGCTATTACTGTTCTCTCTCAGCACATCAGATCCCGAGTTGCTGTTTGGATTATCTAATCACTGTCAGCCCGAGTGTTTGCAGTGGAAGCAATTACAGCAGTACTTTCAACTAATTCCTATTCATGGAGTAGTGGTGAAAATGTTGATTTGAGGGATAAGTGAGCTCCGTGTTCATGATGGAAAAGGCACCTAAGAGCATCTGGGGCTGGTCCTTGTTGCTGCTGTCAGAAAGACATTAGCAACATAAACAGTTCACCTGCTGTCTTCAACTTGAGGAAACACTGACAAGTCTCAGGCACGTGCTAGAAAACTGTGGTGGCATCGAGGACCTAATTATTGGCTCTGTTTTGTAGCTCATAACAGGGTCATGATGAGCTCCCTGTTTTGGGCACAGCATCATCTCTCCTGTGCATTGACTGAAGGGCTTTCAGGGCTTTTGGGTAGATGCTGCCAAACTGGTTATTCACAGAATTGTGGTTTGCTTTGGATTGGAAGGGACCTTTGAAGGCCACTTTGTCCAGTCCCCTTTTTCACTGTTTCATTTCTGGAGGTTTAAGGTATCATGTGGGTTATGCTCTGTTGAGATGGTGCTGGATGTTCGCCTGTGGGAGCACAGAAATGGGCCTGTGCTCATAGCACCCCTTCTTGAGGGCTCCACTGCTTCATTTTTGAAGGTGTTAAGTGGGTTTCGAGTGAGGGGGTTTATATTCTCTTAAGTTTGTTTACAGAAGCTCAGCAGAGAGGAGTTAAGTCACATCGCAAACATTAATGGGATCCCTAACTGTGTGTTTAGACAGCTAAAAATCCTTAATTATCTCAAACCAAAACACTTTGTTCTGCTTTAAACTGCTGTTGTGGTAGAATCTCTCTGCCCAGAGACTCCCTAAGAGGAGAGAGCTGACCAGCTCCTACAGAGGGAGGCACGTTCCTGACCCACCTTTCCTCCAGTTTGCTCATTGGCATCACAAATGCCATTTGTCCTTTATAGGTTTAGTTACTCGGGTTGTGGTGATGTTTTCCTCAGGCTATGACATGATATTTCAACCGCGGGACTCTTTTATTAGAGAATTGTTGCAATGTGGGATTGGAACCAAAACTCAAAGAGTATTGTTTATATTGTGGACTGATTTGACTTTTGCATCCTTGGAAGTACTTACATGTGCCAGGGTGGGGGTTTTTTTGGGGTGCTTTGTTTTGCTTTTTTTTTCCCCCCCCAGCTGTGGGGGAACAAAATCCTCTGAAGGCAAATGCAGAAAGACTCTTTCAAGAGAAGTAGGTGCATAAGTAAATGGTGCTTTTGGTGTAAGCTGTCGTTGTGGTCAGTGTCTAGTAATTTTTGAACAATTCTATTCAGAACCTTGCATGAAACAGAGCAGGCTGAGTGGCCAATAAGCTGGAAAACTGGAAGAAAATCTTGATAGGTTCAGCTGGTGCCTGGCATGGGAGCAGTCTGTCCATATGTTAAATGCTCGTGCGGCCAAGTGGGCCAGGAGTGAGAGCCCACGTGTGAGGCAGGATGGAAAACCTGGGGGAGAATGATACAGCTGGGAAAAACAGCTAAAGAGAGAAGCACAGCTAGTCAGCTTTTTGGGCACAGAAATGAAGTTACAGCTACTTTTTGTGAACATAATTGTGCTGAATACATTGATGAGAACCCATCAGGGGTTCAGAGGATGAGTTACCTGTGAGTTACCTGTCGGGTGCTGGGGCAGTGAGATGTGTTGATGGGTCTTCATCACTTATCACTGCAGTGGATTTGTGCTGTGAACTGCTTGATAATGGCTGGTCTGATTTTTTTTTTTTTCTTTGAAATCACACTGATTTTTGGTGGCAGTTTTGATTTATTTCTAACTTACCAGGTGTTACTTTGGAATTACTGATTAAGTGTGGGCTGTGAACAGTTGGCAAGGCTTATAATTCTTTCCTTCTATACAGGCAGCATGTTAGCAGAGCTGAGAGCCATGGTTTGAATGTAAGAGGATGGTAGAAAGTGCACCACAGTTAAAGAATGGGTGGGAAGATTGCAAGAACTGGTGACAGAAGTTGGAGAGATGAAGTGACTTAATGCTGTGGGTGCTGTAGATGAAAAGGTGTTTTTTCAACCACTCTGCACAGAGTCTGCCCCAAATGACTTGAATATAAATTCGGCCAGACCCTGCAAGCAAAATTCCAGTTGTCAGAATTGTGCCTGGTTCTGCAAGTTAAACAATCTGTTTCTTCATTACCAGTAATTCAGTTCCTTCTCCCTTTTGTATCCTCGGTTCCTCTTATACACAGAATACACACTGACAGTGTCACCTCTCATGCCTGTGTGGTGGAAGGTCCATTCCTACCTGCCTGCTCAAGCTTTCCTCTCATCTCCCTTAGGCATGCAAGACAGGAAGCAGGAGCAAATCCACATGGAAAAGTGTGCCACTCTTTCCTAGAAAGCCCTGCATTCATTTGCAAGCACAATTACAGCTCTTCCTTCCAAGTACCTTCCTAAAAATTTCTGGTTTCTGAGTTCCAAAGAAATAGTATGAAACTCCCCATTAGCTTAGTTTTATGTTTGCTCTAAGCTATTGAGCAACAGCTGATTTATGAGTGTAACTTCTGGATGAATATTGGTGATATTCAAGCCATTGCAGATGCCAAGTGTACTCTCTTGTGTTTCCAGATTTACCAGAGATGCTGGTTAGTATTCAAAAAAGCTTCAAGCAAAGGGCCAAAGAGGCTGGAGAAGTTCTCAGATGAACGAGCTGCTTACTTCAGATGCTACCACAAGGTAAGACTCAAGGTCGTTTCTCAAACTTTTATTATTTGATATAATACCAAGAATAAAACCTAAAGTTTACATGCAGTAGTTGGCCTGAAAATGGGAACTCTTTTTACTCTCAAGGTCCTAAACCCATTTGTATGTTCTGTCCCTCAGTGAACCAGAGGCACAGTAATTGTTCTGTTTTCTGCTTTGTACAAACATCTTGCCAAGTGGAAAATACCTGTATTTTTAAAGCAGCTGTCCTTTCCTCAGGCCTTTAAACCCTGATCTGAAATACTTTGCAATGGCTACTGCTCTTCATATTTACAGTAACAACCATCCAAGGGAACATGTGAATGCACTTTAGGGTTCCCATTTTACTAGGATTTTGCATCTGTGGTCAGACAGTACCAGCTACAGACGTGAAGGACAACATGCACATTTTTCTTGTAATAATGGTGTGAAAACAAACCTTTGTTATGTTAATTGATGTTAAAAGAATGAAGTTTTTCCCTCCAGTCACTTTTCTAGGATTTTGTGCACCTTTCATATTTCATATTCACCTGAGAATTTACATGTGTAATTCTCCTGGGCATGGAGATGAAAATAAGAAAGCTTTTCATTTATAATCATTGCTGGCAGAAGTTTAATATATTGGAAGATTAGGAATTATGTGCAAGATCAGCTTGAGGGTGATCTGCACTTCTTCACTTTGACGTACATTTAGGAGGAAATCTTGAGGGAATAGTGACTCTGAATTCAGACTTGTCTGTCTGCATGCCATGGAACGTGTAATTGATTGGTCATAAAACCTGTGACTATTCCTAATAAGCCAAGCCCAGCAAATAGTTCATTCAAATTTATATTAAGAAACTTTCAGAAGTAATGAGTGGTGCTTTTTCCACTTGATGTGTGTGAGGGCTGCACAGGGTGTGAGACAATTTCCAGCGTTTATATTAGTATGACTCTGTCAATTGTTGCTGCAGATCCGTGTTTCTTCCATTGTATTAATGCAATATTTTAGCAGCACACACTGGCTTGGAGTTCACACTGGGTAATGGATATGAAATCCAAGAGGAATCTAAGAGAGGCTGGACTTTCTTCTCTTCTTTCAAGGAGTTCTATAGGTTAGGACATATTTGCAGATATATAACCCATCAGCAGCCTGGATCTGCAGACTAAAGCACCATGGAAAAGTCTCACTAGCTTAGAGAGATTTTCAGTTATAAGTCAAGCTTAGTCTATACTTAACAGTTCCTTAATTTGAGACTACTGCTTCTTCTATCTGAATTTAGTTTCAGATCATCCAGTTCCTACCCCCGGCCACAGGCAGGGACACCTTCCACTATCCCAGGTTGCTCCAGAGTTTCTGCCAGGAGAGCCTGTAATCCTTCTGTGTAATCCAGAGGGATGTCTCTTCCCAGCATCCTGGCAGCCTGGATGCTGTGAATGTGCTTTCTGAGAGGCTGGATAGCGATCTCTACCCTGGGAATGTTGCCACTGGCATTTGTTCTCCACGTTTATTGCCCCTCTTGGCCACACTGGAATGGTGCCTCAGTGCTGTGGGGAGGTTGAAATGAGGTTGCCCAGGGCAGCGGGGTGTCACTTCTGCGGTGACTCAGGGGCTCTGCAGTGTCCCCATTTGTTCCCTGTGATGGAAAGGCTGCTTTCTGGTTGTAAAATCGTCAGCTCTCCAAGCCGACAGGCCCTGTTTTATTTCTGACAAACCTCGCTGAAAGGGAGCTAATGAATATTAAACAGCATTTTCTGGGCAAAATGTGCTCACCTACAAAGAGCACAGGTGGATAAAAATGAGTTTCTTTTTTAAATAACCCTCGTAAATGCGTGGAATTCTAAGGTGGTGAATGATGCAGCTTCTAACAGTATTAAATATGAGCTGCTGAAAAAGGAGAATGTGTCAGTGCTGCTCTGTACCACTCTCTGGATGAACTGATTCTAATAAAAACCATAGTTAATTATTAACAACCCCCCCAGCAAATAACTGACTATGGCAGGGCCTTCAACTATCGCTACTTCTCACCTGCATTTGATGGTATCAAGGCATCATCCAGAGGTCTGGGATAGTCACTGCTCCTTTGGTACGCATTTGGTCAGCGAGAGCAGCTGTTGTGGTAACAGCTCCGTGGTGTGGAGAGGTTTTACTGTGACAACTCTCATTCTGTCACTGCTGGACAGAGGCTGCTGTCACTACCTGTGACAATGAAGTTAATCCTACAAATGAGAAGCCCAGCCAGTCCTGTTAACGTGTCAAGTGTCACTCTGCCATAAACTTGTGCTAATGAATCTGAGGGCGAACGTGGTTCAGTTCTGAAAGATGATGCTGTAGGAAGAAAACCTCACCTACAGGTTACCAGTGTTTCAGAAATGTGGTCATTAACTTCCTACCTGGGTTCTGAAGTGCTTCTCAAATGCTGTTAAAGCAGCATCAAATCTGGAAAACTGAGGGGCCCCCGCTCACCCCATCGATCTTGGGAGAGGTTTAATCCATCATGAAACTGTAAAGGGTAGAAAAAGGAAAATGATGAATGGAGCTAATTTTTCAGTAGCACCTGCCTCCTTCACTGAAGTGTTTCATTCTGTTACTATTTCTTTTTTTTCCCTGTGATGGATTAAAGTGCAAATGTTCCTTTGATTTATCAGTGGAAAGAGCCTGACTGGAGCACTGGGGCTGGTGGCACCGTGGTGGTACCAGGCACTGGGCTGAGATCATCCAGCATCTCCTTGGCACCTCGATCCATCAAGGTCTCACCTTTATCCATCCGAATTCTGGGTCCCCAGAAGTGTTTCTGAGGTGCCTCAGTGTTATTTTGGAGAGTCCAATTGGTTTGCATTTGAATGCCTGATGGATGTATCCTTGTCTGCAGCCCTGCACCAGGGCCTGAACTTGGACATCCTCACCACTGGAAGAGTTAAAACAAAAACAGGAAAAAAAAGTACCTTTTTCTGTTCTTTTTTTTTTTTTTTTGGGTAATATTGACCTTTAAATACTTTGTAATTTTGTTCTGTTGTGTTTTTGTTTGGTTTTTTTTTTTTTTAAAGTGGAAAGGTTACCGTGTCCTAAAATGCAGGTTGTCTGAGAACAGTCATCTGTAGCTTATGAGGTGAACTGGGGATTTGCATACACAAAGCAAATTGCCCACTTAATTCATTTGGTCCCACAAGGGAGAGAAAATAATTAGAATCCAGGCTACAAAATCTATGCAGAGAGTTGCCTTTCAGGTAACTGTCTCGTTTTCACTTGTTAAATGTAAATAAGCAACCACAAATTGCCATATGCTTTAACAAAATAGTGCTGGAGGAGGGAAGAAATTCTCATGTCTCCAGGTTACTTTTTTGACTTTGCAAGGTGCCAGAAGAAACCTTAATATTCCTATACAAACCCAACTAACTGCGTAGTGCTGACAGAAATACACCAGTTCCTTGAGGGGTTCTAAGTTTTAATCCCATTGTATTATTCTTGCCTTGAAACAGCAGAAGTAATTTAACCAGTCTTTTTGTCTAGTTATGGAATAATCCCTTTGGAAAATTGAATTCTGTAGTTTGTAATTGTTTTCCAGGCAACACTATATCAGTAGCAAATGAAGTGTTTAAAGTATGACCACTCTGCTAATAACTGGCTGTTAAACATTCCTTTTAATGAATACCACAACTTAGCTATGAATGAAGTGTCAAGTTCAAGGCTTTAAAAGAATTAATGTAATTTGTCAGGATATTTTGGTGTCTTCACTCTAATGCCATGAGGCTCCTGGCAAGGCTGTGGGGCAGGTTCATGTCCTTACATATGGAAGGACAAACCTTGTGCTTGTGAGGGAAGGAGCAGCCTCTGAGGGTGGTGGAAAACCTGAATCTCTAAATCTGGTGGCTGTTCCTGGTGTTTTCTTTCATTTCCAAGCCAGTGTTGGGGTTCTGGGCAGCATGTGCAGTTCTCTATGTGAGCAAGGGAGAACTCACAGCTCATGGTTTTTCCCACTGAAGAAATGGAGATACAGGTATGGCTGTACATTTTATTTTTATATATGTATACACAAATACAACACACACACATATATATGTTTTAATAAATATATTAAAGCCAACAGGTCAAGGGAGGTAATTCAGCCCCTCTACCCCACTTAGGTGAGACCCCCCCCTGCAGAGCTGCCTCCAGCTCTGGAGTCCCAGCACAGGAAGCACATGGAGCTGTTGGAGAGAGCCCAGGGAAGGCACCAAGATGATCAGAGGGATGGAGCAGCTCTGCTGGGAGGAAAGGCTGAGAGAATTGGGATTGTTCAGCCTGGAGAGGAGAAGCTTTGGAGTGACCTGATTGTGGCCTTCCAGTGCCTGAAGGAGCTACAGGAAAGATGGAGAGAGACTAATTCCAAGGGCCTGGAGTGACAGGACAAGGGGGAATGGCTTCACAGTGACAGAGAGTGGGGTTAGATGGGATATTGGGAAGAAATTCTTGGCTCTGAGTGTGCTGAGGCCCTGGCCCAGGTTGCCCAGAGAAGCTGTGGCTGCCCCATCCCTGGAAGTGTCCAAGGACAGGTTGGACGGGGCTTGGAGCAACCTGGGCTAATGGAAGGTGTCCCTGCCCATGGCAGGGGGTGGAATTGAGATGATCTTTAAGATCACTTCCACGAATCATTCCATGATTCAATATAAAATTTCAGTATGTTATTTATATTAGTAAGTTAAATACATGCAGAACAATCTTCTAAGCAGAACCTGGCAGTAGCATTTTGCATTAATTGTTCCCCTGGGGTGTCCTGGGAAATGTTAGATGTATGCTCATCATGGGGGCAATTTTCAGTAAGCCAAGACAGAACCAGAGTCCTTAATTAAGATTAAAACCCAGGGTGCTTGAGAACCAGTGAGCGTGGCAGTTGTGTAGGCAATAATTATACTCCCTAGTGTTGTGTTCTGAAAGGCTCCCCATATTTGAGAATTTTGCACTAATTCGAACAGTAACTCGAATGCTGAAGATCGTTTTTAGTAAACTGTGTGTTTGGCATGTTTTTGAAGGGAATGGGAGAGATGGAAGAATTTTGTCTGAGTGCATCTGTCAGGGTGAAGCTCTATCTACTTGTTCTGTCAGCTGGGAAGAGAATGATGAATCCCTGTTCCTGGTTCAGAACTCTCTTACCACACATCTCTGTGAGCATTTTAGTTTTTAATCTAATGAAATGTATTTCAATTATATGGATTGTCATCCTAATGTAAAAGAGGCTTGAGAGTAAAGAGAAGGAGACAAGTATGCAAAGGAAAGTCTTTAACCCCTTACAAAACATTCTTCTTGTGATTTCTCTGTTAATACTGTCTTAGATCTGATATTTGTGGTTTAGAATTTTGGAATTATGTTGATAAATGTGCATTATTTGCTAATCTCAGATAAATAAAAGCTACATGAATTGAACTAATCATGAAAACACTTGTTTTGCAAGAGCCTGGCAGGAGGAAAGTTATTTAAAAATGCAAAAAAA
>VXAY01001630.1:1554492-1574684 GCA_013399855.1 Oxyruncus cristatus | reverse complement strand
AAAAAAAAAAAAAGAAAACTCGAGCCTGAGATATTTGCAGGTGTTTGATGCCTGCTCCTGACTCCTTTCCAAGAGCTGGTGAGGGGGTGTTTGCAGCCTGTCACTTCCTCGGTGTGAACTGGGTGCGAATGTGCCAGACAGTTGGAACCATCTGTTGCTCAAGGGTGAGCAACTGGGAGGCTGTTCAGTCATCTGGGATAACAGGGGTGTTTTGGAGACCCTTGTGGGTGACACAGCAGGTCAAATATCGTGATCTTTAGGTGACATCTCCCTCAGGGGGCAGGTGTGCTGTGGAGCCTTACTGCAGGAGTTGCTTCTTGGCTAAAGCGGGATCTTGCCAGACGGGCCATTACCGAAGTGGGGAGCATCTCGGGGCCTCTGAAAGGTGGAGGCAACTCCAGCCCCCAAAGGAAGAGGGGGCAGGTGCTTATTGAATGTTGTTTTGCCAGAGAAAAATCAGGTGCCACAAGGTTGTGCCCAGGACAGAAGGTCTGAAAGCTGGATTCAAGCAACTCTTGTGCCACTGGCCTCAGAGAGTGCCAGATTTTGTTCATCTGTGCCTGGTGCTGAAGGAAACCTTAGCCTGGAACTCTCTGGGAAGAGCCCAGGCTATGTGCATTTTGCTGCAGCCATTTGGACCTGGGCCAGGGGTCAGAACAGGGGCTGCCTGGCTGTCACCCTCCAAAGGGAGATGCTTTGGTGGCATCTTGTGCAGCTCAGCACAAGCCACCAGGAAGCCTTGAGATGCATGTGAAGACTTTGAGGCTGTGCCCTGTGAAGTGCCATTATACAAGAGCTCTCAGGCAGTCAGTGCAGCACAAAATAACTCAGGAGCTGCCAAATGGTGTAGCTAGATTTCTCCAAATATAAATACCCTTTCTTTTTCTCCCCCAGTTCACAGCTAAAATGTGAATTGAAAAGGATTTGATGATCGGTGACATTAATAACGTAATATTATTGATTTCAGACGTCACCCAAGGGGTGAAATCATGTGCCCTTTCCTTTGATCAGGCTGTAAGCCGAGGGTTTTGCTCTCCTGGAGAGAGATCCTGGTATCTGAGAGATGGCAAGAGCAAATCTCCTTCCCCATGGCTGGATTCAGAGCTGACACAGTCCTGGGAGAGCTGCAAGGTGGATGTGATATGTACAGTGTGCAAGGCTGGGAGCCTCTGGGTGTGCAGGGTGAGCTGGAGATTGGAGTGCAGAGACTGGAAAGTCCAGAGTGTCTCCAGTGGCACAGAAATGAGAGGAAATGGGTGGTGGTTGTTCTGTGCCAGGGCTCATGTAGGGAGATAAGGCAGGAATTGCAGCTTGCAGCCCTAGTGAGAATAAAACATGACAGCTTGGGGGTTGTGATCTCAGGGGTGCTGGGAGTGGTGAAGGGAAGATGAGTACAAGGCTGGAGTCACAGTAAGAGAAACAGCAATCAGGAGTGTCTGTAGTGCAGGGCAGACAAAGCAAATGCTTTAATCTTGTCTTCTCACTCCCGGTGGGATGAACGTGCCTGTGGCCTGGAGGTGCCTGACTCAGGCTGCACACAGGGGCAGCAGTGGTGCTGTTTGGGTGGGTTGTTTTGCTTTCCCACCCCTGTGCAGGAGCCAGCAGCCTCTTTGTGAGTTATTTTGTTTAATGTGTTTCTAAAGCTCTAAGTCCCTTCATTGTCCCACATCCCTCACTGGGGATGTGGGATGTCCCCCCGCCCAGGGCTGATGGGGTTCACTTGGTACCTCTGACACTGCTGAAAGTGCTTTTGGCTCCTGAGCCAGCACAGAGAGGCAATTCCCTATTCCCTGACCAGTGCAAACCTTTCCTGATCACACTGAGCCCTGTCAGCAGCATCAGGATTCATCCTGCTGGAGACAGTGGGATATCCAGAAGTAGGAGTGTGATGTGCCTTATTTTCAGAATGGAGCTTTCCATTAGCAGAAATCCAAGGTAGGTAAATGATTCATTTCCAAAATGTAAGACTACATTCTGCTGACTTTGGTAGTTGAAGGTACAAAGCTTCATTAGCACATACCCTTGCAGGAAATGTAAATGTGCTCAGTCTAAATGTCAAGGTAGTTGCTGTCCTGAATGAAAAAGTCTGGCTCTTTATTTCCTCTTGCATTTGAATCCTTTCTTGGCATCTGAGAAAAATATATTGGAGCTTGGCAGCTGGCAATTTGTGCTTGACCTGTCATGTACTGAGCACGGTGGGAATAGGTTATGACAGATTTGTCACATTTAGCAAGGAGTTTGTCAGTGTCTGGTTAGCATTGGGGGATGTGCTCCCATCACAGGATTTCTGGGAAGAGCAGCAAAATCCTCTTTCAAAATTAAGCACAATTAGGAAGTCTCAGGTTTGACACTTCTCAAAATCTTCAACCTGGAGGCTATGAAAACCTGAGTTCTAAATTTGGCAGCTCTGCAGAAGGTTTGGTATGTTCCCCATGGGCTGTTCCTTCCATTATATCCTTCTGCTTGTGCCCATAAAATGAGTTTCCTACCATTGGATCTGTCATCTATTTTTATTTTGGAGGAATGTTGCCCATGAGCTGCTCTTTGTTCCTTCCATTCCCGGTAAGAAAACCTTTTTCAGGGGTCTTGCTTGGAAGTGTGAGTTCTGGCTGTCAGTTCTCTGCTGCTCGAAGGGGTTGGGCAATAAATTGACTCCAAGAAGAAAGTGGCTCAGGATGAAATGCCAGAGAGAGGATGCTGGTGACCCCAGAATGCTCTAGAGGAGGGGTTTCTATTGCTGAAACCTTCAGCACTGACAACTCTTTCTAATTTCTGAGTCTTATTTATAAGACAGTTGCTGTGGTTTCTTTGTTTAGGCTTACAGCTGGATATGAAATTATTCCACAGAACCTACAAACCAAAGGAGTGAAATTGTTGGGTTGCACAGCTCTGCTAAATTATCCCCCTTTCTCTCTGTCTCCAACCCCTACTGTGGAAAAGAATCAGTGAAGTGTTTTCTGATAATGAATATTTAAATGGAACTTCCTGATTCCCTTTTTGGGTGTTAGCCTTTACATTAAAATTAACTCAAATAATGAGAAATTCCTCCTCAGTCAAGTTTAAGAGCATTGTTTGTGGGTTGGGAGGGTGAAAAGTTTATGTTACAAATATAAAGCAGCTGTGGTGTATATTTACCAAAGCTGTATACAAGGTAACAGATCCATGTTTATTTATTTGAGGTATGAAAGCTGTTTTTCCAGTCAGTATTTGGCAACAGATATCTTTAAGTCCGAACCTTTAAAGCTAAACCACTTTCTAATGACTAAAACTGATATTTTTTTTTGTTTGTTTTAAGTGGACCATTCTAACAAATCCTCAGCTTTCCATCAAAAAAATAATTTAGAGAGCAGCTTTTGCCATTCTTCAGCTTTGTCCTCCACAATGAAAGCTGTACTAGAACTTGCTCCTCCAAATGGGTGAATCCTTTAGATGTTCATCTTCACCTCTCTTTGCTTCTGCTGCATCAGGTTGGCCTTTCTCAGGCCCTTCACGTAGATATTTCTCAGGCTGGAGTGAGCTTTGGTTCCACCTCTTGGCTGAAATTCTGCTGGGATGGTGTCACGCTGAAGCTCATGTGCAGACAGGAGAGAACTGCAGGACATGGCTGCTTCATCTTCCAGGGTCTTCAGGGGGAATGTCTGAGGTGATTCCTGCCAAGGCTGCCTTTCTTTAAGAGCAGTCACAGCCTGTTTGTGCTGTCTCACCTTTTCTCTCTCCTTTGCATCGTGATATAATTCTCTTCTCTCCTTGCCCAGTCAATAATGGATATATCTCTTTTCAAGCTCCTAATTAAAATTCCAAATTGTGCTTTTTCAGGTCACAGAGCTCAACAATGTGAAGAATATATTAAGGATGCCAAAAAGCACGAAGAAACATGCTGTGGGGATTTATTTCAGTGATGACACCTCCAAAACCTTTGCTTGTGAGTCAGGTGGGTGAAATGGTGACACACATTAGAAAACATAAGAGCATAAATTGTGGAATTATAAATTATTATATACCTACACACAGATTTTTGGGCATTTATACAGAACTTGAGGCAGATGAGTGGTGCAAGGTGCTGCAGATGGAGTGTCTTGGAACACGGATTAATGACATTAGCCTTGGAGAGCCTGACTTGTTGGCATCTGGAGTAGAGAGGGAGCAGAGTGGTAGGTACATAAATGTTGACCTTTTAACCTTTTAATGGCATTATTTTAAAGTTTTGGACTGTACATATGGATATTAGAAAAAAAAAAAAAAGGGAACAAATTGCTATTCCAAGCCCTCCTTCCTGTTTTGTGGGGGTTGGTTTTGTTTTTTTGAGGGGTTATTTTTGGCTTCTGTTTTTAATTGCTGCCAGAGATAATAAGTAAGGTAACTAGAATTATTTTGGAGCAGCACTTTTCTTCCTCAGACAAGTCAGTTGCTGTTGGAGATGGGAACTATCTTTTGTTGTGTGTTTTCTTGTATAATGTCAGTGATGGAGCCACTTTGGCAGCATTGTAAAGCAAATAATAAATAATAATAATTGCATGCAAAACCTGAGCCCATGGCTCCTTCACTTTCCTATGCAAATGAACTAATTACCTGCACAAGCAATGTATTTATTATTGCACACAATTTCAGTAGTTTGCAAATATCAGGATTGTGCTGGGGCAGTTCTCTTCAGGCTCTGAAAGCACAAATGTTTGAGTGCAGCATTCTGACTGCCCCAAACCTGGAGTTCATTGAGTACTGAAAGGAACTGAGGCTTTGTTTTTGAATTAGTCATTCTAAGTGGAAATAAGATCATGTATTAGAGCTGGAAAATAGGAAATTCCTTGAATGACTTGCACATGTAACGGGCAGGGATTTTAGACTAACCTTTTGTTTTTCTCCCAGAGAGATTCAATGTGTATTTGATGCCATCCCCTAATTTAGATGTGCATGGGGAATGTACCTTGCAGATAACATTTGAGAATATCTGTCTTTGGGACATCCAGAATCCCAGAGTTAAACTCGTCTCTTGGCCATTAAGTGCCCTCCGGCGCTACGGGCGGGACCCCTCGTGGTTCACCTTTGAAGCAGGGAGGTAGGTCTGGGTTTATTTTATTGTTATTTATTGCTTTAATTTCCTGGTGCTGCTGGGTGGTGCTCTGGACCGATTCTGGAGGGTGTTGACCTTCAGCCAGAGGCCAGTCTGGACCTGCTCCTAAAAAAGTAAAAAAAAGTATTGAAACAAATATAAAACCTAACGAAAACCATCTTAATCCCAGTTGGATGGAAGCAGTTGCCAAATAAATGTGCCTGAGGATGGAGTGGGAGAGCTGAGGTATCCCAGGGGATGGCAGGGTGGAGGGGGACAGTGTTGTATGTTACTGTATAGAGTTATACTTAAATAAAGCAGTATATGAGCCAGAGAACTGGATGGACAGACCTGGCAAGAAGAGGTGAACATCATTCCAGAATTTGTACCATGTGGACCTGAGGGCACAGGGTTATGGGGTCTGTACCAGGAGAGGGCACAGGGTTATGGGGTCTGTACCAGGAGAAGTAGAGTTTGATCTTGAGGGCAGTGAGTGCCAAGTTGTTTCCCAAAAACAAACTAGAGGAGAAGGGACTCCTGTTTTCCACTGATTTTTGTTTGTTTGTTTGTTTTTCAACAAATAGATTTATTTGAATGCAGTTTGAAATTTGAATGCAGTTCCTTGTTTTCGACATGTTCTGTATTGCTCCTGCAGCTCTGTTGTAATGAGCTGAAGACTTTGGCTGGAGTTGGAGCATTGGGGTTATTGAACTAAACTACCAAATAGTTCTCAGGGGATATGGATGCTTTATTTTAGATAAGCACATTAAAGAATTACAATAGTAAAAGAGAAACAGATCATACAATTAACTTATCTGGGCAGGGAAAAGGCATTTGGATTTCCATCCTCCATATTATGCAGGATTTAGCCCTCTTGGGCAGGGGAAGGAATACATTTTCATTTAGCTGATAATGCATCAGGACAATGCAACTGGGACGCAGTAAATTTGTATTTATTGTTTCAAGTGGAAGATAAAACTCATTACTGGCAGTGTTAAAAGTCTGAAGAGGAAAGACAAATTAATCCTACCTGGCACAGATTCTAGATGGAGTCTAAATATAAAAAATCTGGGTCTGGTGTGTGAACTCTCCAAAGCTTGTGATAGAGCAGCAGTGCTGAGCTGAGTCCCTGGCTGGGATAACACAAATATGGCCTGAAACAGTGAGATTGGACCAGGGCTGCTAAGAACCAAGGGCAAAGACTTTGAAATAACTGTGTTCCCTATCTCAGCCACCTTTGTTTCTCGCTGCCTGTGCAGTGACACTTCTAGAGCATCACGGGACAGTTTCGATTGTTCGTGGTGACCTGTCCATCTCATCTCACACCTGGATCCTTTCTGCTCTTGCTTTGGCAGGATGTGTGACACAGGAGAAGGACTGTTCATCTTTCAGACCAGGGATGGGGAAGCAATCTATCAGAAGGTTCACTCAGCTGCTTTGGCCATAGCAGAACAACACGAGCGTTTGCTGCAGAGTGTGAAAAATTCCATGGTACGGCTGCTTGTTAGGCCTGGTATTCCAGGCTGTTTTTTCCAACCACCAATATGTGTCTTCAGTGGGATTTTAAGTTTTGATTTACAGATTCTGATTATTGCTCTGATAAAATTCTGCTTGATTATAAACTTCAGGGTAATATTTATAACTGCAATTCCTTTTCAAGAACCAAAACAAGAGGGGAAACTTAGCAGTCCTCGATCTTTTTGTTTGCAAAGCTGTCAATAAGTGTGAATTGATACAGAGATAAGTCACATTCTCATTAGTATCCTTTGATGAATCAGCGTCATGAGTTTGGTTGGAAGCATTTCTCATCAGTCTATTTGCAAAATGTTGTAACTCATGCTCAGTTTTCCATTTGCTAATTGGTGTCTACGCTCGGAAGATTTGGGAAGAGTCATATGGTTCAGATTAAACCATGGGGAAGGACTAGATGTTTGCCTGATCTTTCAGTGAATATCTGTTTTCCACAAGTGCTTTTTGTATCTAAAACTTGGTTTATGACACACGTGACTGGTAGGAAATATAGAAGTGGAAGATGCAAAACTAACAGAAAAGATAGTGAGGGATCTCCAAAAGCTTTATGTCTAAGGAAGGCAGTTTTATGGCACTTGCACCTAATGTGTTTCAGGATCTTATTAACTTCTAATTTAATTTTTTGTTTGCTTATGAAGACTGTAGAGTGAGAAGGAATGTTTTGTTTATCTCATGTCTCAGTTGGTCTCTGCACTCCAGGACTCACAGGGTGACTCTGGCAGCAAAATTAGTATCCTGAAGATAACGGGTTTTCTGGAATGTATAGAATGCCTAGAACTCTGGAAGAACTTGGCTATAAACAGCAAGCGGTATTATTATTCCAAGCAATAGTAACCTGCAACAGGTCTTTCTTCTCTCTCTTGCTGTAAATATAAGCACTGCTGTTATCCATGTCTAATCCTTTCAGTAATTCTACTGTCTTAGTTTCAGGGATAAGGCGTAGTAATTAATTATCCCAGTATTAACTGGATGATCCAGCTGGGATGAAACAGAAAATGCCATTATTACTGTGAAAATTTTAGGAAAGATGAGAGTGGATGTTGAGAGGATGGAGAAGGGAGCAAACTGTCTTAAGTACTTGGTGTCCGTTTGTTCTTCCACCATCTTTGCTGGGTTTGGCTTTTGTTTAAAACCAAGAACCTTTTAGTTCTAGTTAACAAAAGGAGTTCTAGTTCAAAAATATCCAACACTGAGGCAGATTGTTAGATGACATGAGTGCTCAACAGTGACTAAATTAAGCAGATTAAAATTAACCTAGGCTAGGTCAGCATAACGAACTAACATTTGTATCCACCAGGATCAGAAGTGATCGAGTAACCTGTTGAGAGCACAACTTCATTTTCAAGCAGCAGGGATCAGTTCTGAAGCAACAGTGAATAGGTTTACAGGCAATTTCGCATTTGTTGGCTTTGCATGTGTGAAATAGCATCTTTAATAGATGATGTCTAATGCTGCACTGCAAAGTTTCCATCTTACAAATGCCAACAGACTCCACAGATGCAGAACTGCTGTAGATTTCAACAGACAGCAGCTGCACAACCTCTCAAAGCTTTTTCAATGAACGACCACAATCCCTAAATCTAAAAATTTTAAAGACCCTTGAGTGTTAAGTAGGGAATAACAGCTTATTCCTGATAAACTGAAAGTCTTGTAATTTAGTAGCAGAACACAATTGTTTCAGAGGAGTCCATGTGCCCCTGAGTATGAACTTCCCAAGTCTGCCATAGGAATGTTGCCTGTTTCCAAAATACTCAGTGAGGCTTGGTGGCTTCTCTGGGGTTCAAGATTCTAAATCTGGGATTCAGATTTAGAAGTTTAGGCAGAGGACTGTTATATCGGTGTAGAATTCCTGTGGCTTATTTTGCTGATTACAAAATATTTGTGAAGTACCTCTTTGTTCAAATTGATTGATTTCCCCTGTATTTTTCTTCTGCTTTTGAACACCTCATCGAGGAGTTCATTTCAGAGTCTTGCACCTCATCCTCAGCTTTCTGTATTGTTTCTGTCTCCAAGAATTGCTTACTCTGTGTGAATTCTTTGTGTTAGTGAAGCTTAAGTTGTTATTTACAGAAAGGGTAAGTAAAAGAAGAAAGTAGGAGATGTGGTGGTGAGAAATGAAGTCTATACTGAGTGTCTTCTGTTTGCTCCTGGAATCCTGACCACTGCCACATCACTGGAGTGATTATCCAAGGCTGAGGGGAAGATTTTATTAAGCTACCTGAGGGTTCCTGCAACCTGTGCAAGAAAAAGGAAAGGAGAGAGTTGAATATCCCGTGCTGACAGAGTGAAATAAAGCTGCCAAGTTCTGCTGGGAACGTGGGCTCTGATGTGTCTGTCACCTCCCTGGCAGTCACTCCTTCACATCCAGTATGTGGTTCAGAGCGTGACTAGAGCTGGCTCTGGCTCCTGAGATGGGAAGTGGGTGCAAAGCAGTTCCTGGGATAGAACCTCACCCTCACACGTGCTGATGCTGCTTCGTGCCCAGGTCTGAGCACGTGCTCACCAGTCTGGGACACTTCCACAACTGGGAGTTGCTGTGTCTTCATCTTGGTGTAACCACAGATCTCTCCCTTTTCTCTTTTAAAGGCAAGAATGAGCTGGCTTTGCTTATGGATGCATGAAGCCATTCTGGTCATTTGGTAACCCATCCCGTCCAAGTGTTTCTTTCCTTTCACTTTTGCCTTGCCAGGCAATGGAAAGAAAATACCTCTTGGTGTTATATTTTCATGAGGATTTGGTTGCCATGAAAACTGATGGGAGCAGTGCTGTGACTTCTCTGCTCTCTCTTCAGGTTGCTTTAAAAAAAGACATTACAACCTGACACCTCACTAAGAAATAATAACTGTGAAGCTCCCAGTCTTGGCAGCTGAAGCCCAGTGCTTCATGGAAAGGTGTTATCAGCCAGTTCCCTGACTCTTCTTCCCTCTTGAAGTGGGCACTTTGCACTTGTTCCATCTGACGTGCCCCTGTCCAGGCTGGAGCCTCTGTTAGCTCTGGCCACTTCCACAGAGAGTCAGAATTAACTCAGAATTAACTTCTAGAATATTTACCATTAGTGCAAGACAGAGTAGCCAAAACAATATGTTGATGCCCCTCAATGCCTGAAGTTGTTTCTATTACTTGACCAGTCTGTAGTTTTCCTGTAATGAACTTGCAAATGTTTCTTAAACAATTATTGTTCAAATTGATTTTGATCAATTTGCTGGGAAGAAAATCCCCTCCAAAACCACAGTGAGTGCAATCTTCTCCAAGGTAGGGGGGTCTCTAGAGGAAGGTTTGCCTCAAGTGCAAGTTGTCGTGCAAAATCTTTGAAAATTACACTGTCCAGCCCGAGGAAACCAACCAAACCTAACAAATCTTAAATCATCTTTCTTTTCTTTCCTTTTGGAGACATGTTCATGGCTAATCTGAGAGAACACTGGTATGCAGGGGCTTTATATTAGGGTTTTTTTTTTTCTTCGTTTGTTTGTTTCTGGGGTTTTTTTGTTTGTTTGCGGGGTGAGGTTTTTTTGTTGTGGTTTTTTTTCAGTACCTTTTCTTAATTTTTGTAACTTTTAATGCAATTTTGCCAATTTGCTAAGGTGGGATCCAAGAAAGAAAATACTACATCTTTCCCTTGTGAGCCCCAGGACTTCTGAGACCCAGCGCCCTGTGTTTGACCCAGAGCTGGTGTCACCGTCCAGGTGACAAGAAGTCAAGAGGTGGCGCAGCAGCTCCCCAGCTGCTCCTGGCAGTGGCCGGGAGTGCTCCATCCCCTTCCTCCAGGGGTCTCTTACAGCCACCAGAGCTGTGGGGTGGCTTTGGGTTGTCCCTCACAGCTCCTCCCATCTTTGCTGCGTGGGTTTAAGCGCGACCGAGCATCACTTGCTGCCTGTTTTATGTGCAGGGGTGCTGTGTTTGAGTCCCTCTGGGGATCCTGATCCCTGCTCAGCTTTGTTCTCCTCCTTCTCGGAGCAGAATTGGTGAGGGTGGAGATTGGGTGCCCTCTGGTTATCAGTTCATTAGTTGTGTTAATGATGTGTGGAGCCGCGTGTCCCGCCTGGCCCCAGCCTGTGCCCAGCCGTGCTCCAGCATGCCAATGCTGGCTGTGGGACCTGCTCCCAGCTCTGGGTGCTCCTGTGGCACAGAGCCAGGGCATTAGCATCTTATCCCTCCTCGTTGTGGTTGCCACAGAGATGCAGTAGGTTAATTGTGGGAATGGAATCCATCACCACTAAAGCCGCCCCTGCTCGCAGGCCGAGGTGGTTTGATGAGGCACTGTGTATTCAGCACTGAACATACTAATTCTTATCTTCAGCTCTGGACTTTTTAACTTCTTCCCCTGCTGATTGAGTTCAGGCCCTTTTCTCTGTCATTATTTAGTCCTTCTCTGGCTGTGTCTCTGTTTTCTGTCTCCCAAGCCAGCCTGTTGGTTTTTGCACTCCCGCTGACAGCTGAACAATTGCTCAAACTGACTTAGCTCACTGTCCAACTCACCGGTAAATGAAACCTCCACAAGAGATACCTACGGCTGAGAAATGCCATCCCTGATTGGCATTCCCTGTACAAGATCCCTGGTGGTTGGTTTCCATGGTGCCAAGGTGTGTGTGTGTGGTGACACTGCAAAGGAACCGTGATAAACATGGTGTAGGTGGGCCCCGATGCAGTGACTCACATCCAGCTGATGTGGAGGTGGGTGTTGTCAGAGCAGGACTTGAGCTGGGCTTGATTTGGTTTAGTTTTACCTTCACATCACAAGTGTCCACTGCACAGAGAGGAGGTTGAAGGTAGAAGGCACCTTGGAATAACTTGGAAAGGGTCTCTTTGGGTACACCCAGCCCTCACTCCTTTTCTGTTCTGGCTTTGCCTGTTTGCTTTTGCTCCAAAATATACTGATTTTCTTGTGGAAGGTTCTGTCACCTCTGGTTTTGTGAAGCTAAAATGTAAAACCTACCCTTTTGTAAAAAACTATCTTCATAAACTAGAAAAGTCTAGTTCAGCCTTGGTATGTTTGAATGGTGTTTCCCTGAGCCTTTGGAGGAGAATTTTACCTGTATTCTCAGAGAGTTCACAGATTATTCTGACCTGGAAGGGGCCCACAAGGATCATCAAGTCCAACTCTTAAGTGTATGGCGCACACAGGGATCGAAGCCACAACCTTGGCTTTATTAGCACCAGGCTTTAATTGAGCTTATCTCAGGGTTATTCTGAAGCTTATGACAAAATCCAAATATTTTTATCAGCTTGCACATCTTATTGAATTAATGTAAGAAAAAAATGCCTTAAAGTAGTCAGTTCTCATGTATTTTTGTGTTAAATCCAGTATAAACAACAAGGGGCTGTGATTATGTAAGAAAATGTAGCTGAAGGCCCTGTAAGGAGGAGGAAGTGTGGGATGGGGCTCCCAGCAGTGCACTGCAGCCCACGTGCTCTCCTGAGCACACTTGGATGTGCCATTCATTCAGGGAATCTTGGTGAAGGGTGCAGTTATCCATGTCCAGTTGGGCTCCTGTGCCATCCAGCTGGCAAGTTCCTCGGCTGTAGGGGAAGGGAGATGAATAGAAAATGCCTCAAAACGAACGAGAACAACTTGTCCTCACACGTGGAATGTATCCAGTCAGGTTCTCAGTGTGCTGGGGCTGTTTTTAGCTTTGGGAAGTTGCTGGTGTAGCTGGGAAGACCCTCTGCTGGCTATGCTGCCAAAGGGGGAACACAGCAGCACTGCCCTGCCTTCTGCTGATCCCCAGTTTCTGTTTCAGCTGCTCGGGTTAGGACTCCCCTCGGGGGAAGCCGGGCTTGCCCAGGACCAGGGGAGCACCAAGGTGAGCTGTGGTGTGATCAGCAGCGTGGCCTCCTAACCCATAGTGTGCTAGAGACTAACCTGTTAGCCCTTGCTGCTGTGCAGGGGGAAGAGGGAGGGAGGGAGGGAGAGGCAGTGCTGGTTGTTGCGTTAGAACGTCTTGCAGCAGAGGTTGTGCTGTTTCAGACCGTGTCCTTCGTGTCCCTTTGCAGCTGCAGCTGAAGCTGAGCGAGCGCGCCGTGTCCCTCAGTGCCATGGTGCCCCTGCCCCGCAGCGCCTACTGGCACCACATCACCCGGCAGCACAGCACGGGGCAGCTCTACGGCCTGCAAGGTAAGGGGGGGTCAGGGCACAGCTCCTGGCACTGCTGGAGCACTGCCCTGTCTGTCCATCCCACGGGGGGTGACGTCCAGGCTGAGCCGCTGCTGTCGGGCTGAGGGCTCGGCTTTAGGTCAGGAAGGCTCTGCTGAAGCCTGGGCAGGACAGGACAGGGCAGACAGGGGTTGTAAACACAAGGGACTGTGCTCAGGGGCTCTGTGATGCTGCTCTGAGCTGGGCCACGAGGCTCTGTGCGGTGAGAAGTCACACTGTGCCCCCCACCCTGTCCCCCTGCAAGTGCTCCCCTTTTCCCCTCAAACAGAGGAATACTGCAGGTGAAATATCTGTTGTACCAACCCTGATGTGAGAGTTTTACATATACAGAGAACTCACAGAACCTTTGTTGGGATGGACAGCTTGGCGCAAGGGTTGTCATCAGGAGGTTCTCCTCTTCTTACTTCCCATTTGACAGGTTTTCTGACCATTTCTACAGGATGGCCAGTTACCAAATGTGCCCAATCCTTTCTGCTACCAAACCCTTAGCAGCACCTGATTTTTTGCCAGACTTAAACCCATTTGGTTTGCCTCCCCTTTGGATGGCTGCCTTGTGCTAAGTGATGCAGCCTTCCTTGTTCATTTTTTGTACTTGCTAACATTCAAGCAAATCAATCACATTCTCAAAAACAACTGGATTAGGGAAAGTAAAAGGAAATAGCCATGATAAGTCACTTTAGCAAACTGTTTCTTGAGCAGCTGCAGTGCTGCCACTGTGCATTGCAGTGTGGCCCAAGGGTGGGTAGGTGTCTTCTCCAAGTCTTCTTGCTGCCAGTCCAAGGGGCAGCACAGCTCAGTCCCCTCATGCCTGAGCGCCTCCCGGGTCTGCACAGAGGGAGGGATGCTCCCAGTGGTCCCTCCGTGGTCACCAAGGGACATCTAGTGGTTCCTGAGTGCCTGGATGGGGTGGGAGGGACCCCACTGCTCCTGCAGGCAGGAAGGCTGTCAGGGAAGCATCTCTGCCCTCTAAGTGTTTTAGAGAGTGTTTAAAATCTGAACTTCATTCTCCTGAGAGTGGAAACGCAGCACCTGATGTGTTTAACTGATGCTTTGTGCTGGTTTCCCCAGAGGCACCTGGAGTAGGAGCTGCTGATGCTCAGACCAAAGCATTGTGTAGTTCTGTAGAAAAAAAAAAAAAAAAGAAAAAGAAAAAAGTCTAAAAGCTGATATTTTTCCTTGTTCCTTTTTTCCAACACTAGAGGGGGCAGGCAGCACATAGAAAGCCCCAGTTAACCAGAGGAGGGATGAATAAAAAAGCAGCATTTGCGTGCCTGTTCAGATTTGGTCAGTAAATTAGGGCATGGGAAGATGAGCGGCTGGTGGCAGCCTGTGGCACATGGGGACAGGGCTGCTCCAGCCCTGTGACACAGGCAGTGCACTGGGCTTGCTGTGCCTTGCTGTGGAGCCCTTTATTAAAACAGTAATTCAGAGTTGACGCAAGACAAATAGACTGTATGGGCACAAACCACTTGGTTTATATTTAGAAAAATATCTTGCTTGTTAAACTGGGAAAAAAGGATCCTTAGGCGAGATTGTTGTCATGAGAAGGGGCTAAAAGTCTTTGTGGAATAAGTCAGTCAGGCAGCCAATGTTGGAATTAGGAGGCAACAACACTAAAGGCCTTGTGTTGTTCAGCAGTCAGGGCTCCTACTTTGGTGGTATCTAATTAGATCAGGTTCCCAGATTCTGGGCCACCAAGTTGATCAGAGGGATGGAGCACCTCTGCTATGGGGAAAGGCTGAGGTAATTGGGGCTGTTCAGCCTACAGAAGAGAAGGCTCTGGGGTGACCTCATTGTGGCCTCCCAGTGCCTGAAGGAGCTACAAGAAAGATGGAGAGAGACTATTGACAAGGGCCTGGAGGGACAGGACAAGGGGGAATGGCTGCAAACTGACAGAGAGTAGGGTTAGGTGGGATATTGGGAAGAAATTCTTCCCTGTGAGGATGGTGAGGCCCTGGCACAGGTTGCCCAGAGAAGCAACTTCCCAACCCTGGAAGTGTCCAAGGCCAGGTTGGGTGGGGCTCTGAGCAACCTGATCTAGTGATTTCTGAATTGGTTCTTGTCCTCTTTTCTAATGTACAGGAAAGATCTGCTGCTAATATTGGGAGCTGAAGTGCATTTTTCATTTAAAATGCCAATTCAGAGCTGAAAAAAAACTTAATTTGCTCTGTACAAGTTTCTGTTCTGAAGGAAATGGTAAGGAAAATCTGAGTGCAGTTGTTTCTGAGATGGAGCAGCAGATGAAGCAGGGATAGGTGTAATTAAAATTCTGTGATGTGAAGTTCACATAGTCCTGTGTAAAACACTGACTGAGGTGCCTGTGTCTTACTGAGGTTTCTTCTGTTTTTTTGCATCTGACTTGGTGAAGATGTTTCCAGCCCAGTGAAGCTTCATCGCACGGACACTTTTCCAACCTACAGGTCAGACCATCGATAAAAGACTGTAAAGAACTTCACAAACTCTTGTCCTCTGACCAGCTGCCCCAGGGGATGACAGTGATGATGATGATAAGGATGGAAATGTGGAGAAGTTCAGGTGGGATGAAAGATTCTTGCAATACAAAGGATTTTCTAAACTTTGACAAAAGCGGAAACTGTTACTTGGGAGAGGAACAAACCCAACACACCCCTCTGGTGTATCTTTTATATCTTAACAGTTGGACAGAGAGGAAACCACTCCCTAAATACTTCCAAATGATTTTGTATGATAGGTATGTTGTAAATAGATGAGACTCTCCTGTGGTAGTGTGGTTCCATTTTGTCTCTTACAGCTGTGTGTTCACTGCTGTGTCACCCTTGTTTGTGGCAATGCTTATCTTTAGTTATTTACATTATTGTTAACCTAATCCTTGCCCTTTGGAATGGTGGCCAGTTTTAAGCAGCTCTTGGATACAGTTTTTCCCGTTTGAAGCCTGATGAAGACTTGATTGATTTCTTTTAAAAGCACCCTCTCTATCTTCTCTTTCCTGTATTTATTTCCATCTCTGTAAACGTTTAAAATAAAAAAGTCCCACTGAGTTTGTGGTGCAGTGCTTTCTGTCATCACCGGTGGTATCACAGACAGCTCTTGTGGAGGCATTAGGGCGCTGGAAGGAAGGACAGTGGTTTCCTTGATATCAAAAGCCACACAACCATTTGTTGGGAGTTCTAGGGAAGCAGAGTAGGAGACTCAACAGGAATCTCACAATGCCACAAACTTTTTGTGGCAGAAAGATGATTTTTTTCTGTCTTGTGACAGCATCCGTGTTAGATACTGCTTTCATAGCTTCGTCTCAATTTAACAGACTTTCAATAATAGCACATTTGACTGCTGTTGCTGTGCCAAGAATTGGAGAACAGCTGTGGACAGAAAATTGTGATTATCCTGAATGCTAGTGAATGAGTGAGGTGTAGGTAAATCAGCTTGTTAACAAGCTCTGGGTAAGAAGGCCTGATCAGGTTAGATCAGACTGATCATCATCTCTAACCCCCTTCTTCCTGCTCATCTAACAAGCTTAAGGACTAAGGGGGAGTATGGTCTCTGCATATTTTTAATGGTTAAAATACGGGATACCAAAAAACCTAATGGTAATTGCATTTATCCAGGCATGTATAATGTCAGCAGCTCATTTTTCAGCAGATATCCCAGAAGAGGAGTAAAAGAACACAATGGCCAGAGCAGGTTTGTGGAGAATGAGCCTCATTTGTTCATGTTTATGGAGAATGAGTTGGCACAGGCTAATTTTCTCAGAGGTAACAGTCTTGGAGTGAAAATAACAAATATCTTGGCTTTTAATATGAATATGAAGTTTGAAAGCAGACTGAGTGTTGATCATGACACACATGATGACTAAAAGTAGATTTCCAAACTCTGCTTCCACAGGGAGCTGTACTCAGAGGTGCTGTCCGTGTTCCTGCTGGATTAGGGCGTCCCGTGTCTGCTCCCAGCTGTGGTTACTGTGGGATGGAGCAGTGGGGAGTGTGCTTATTAAAACTGCAGATCTGTAACACTGGAAGGAAAGACACGGGAACACAAGGTTAGAATACAGAATGAACTGGATAAATCAAAGAAATTCAATAGGGACAAGTGGTTCTAAGCAAGGCTTAATTGACTACCCAGATACCTAATGGGAAGGGGATCAAGAGGGCTTGGCTGGAGTTAGGATGTGCTCGGAGCTGTGCCTGGTCACAGCTGACACCTTGGGATACTCCAGCTCCTGAAGTGCTCTGCGTGCTCTCTCATGTCTTTACCTTCCTCTACTAAACAGAATTTCCCTCCAGGAATAGGGAAGGAGCGGATGTTTCCAAGCCAATTCAGCCTTTCTGTTTGTTACAGTGTCCTGAGGTAACCAGTCACTCCAGCAAGATCTGGTTTTAGGCTTAGGATCTACCAGTTTAATAAACATATTGTCAATTGTGGAGTAAAACACTGGAAAAAAGGTAAGATGTTTGGTTTCTACATCCAGGAGGGTTGTAGTAATGGAACTAGAGGTGAGGGAAGCTCTCAGGGAAGCAAACTCTGAGTGTGGTGAAGGTAAATGTGTTTCTAAAGGAAAAAAATCAATGTGCCATCATTGTTTAAGGAACACCATAGTGCAAAGATAAGCTTAATTTATTGTAAATGAGGACTATGTTCACTTTATTTCCAAGCTGAACTACTAACATAAATAAGTCATTGAAAGACATGTTATGACTAATAGGCCTTTATCTTTCAGGTTTACTTCTGCTAATGTGTTCCCTTTGGAGCTGGCAGCATCTGCTGTTTTATCATGGATATGACAGTTCAGTAAATGCTTTTATTCACCTTTCATTCATGCAGTGATTGATACAGCAGGACTATCTGTGCTTGAACAGTTCAATTACAAAGAGGACAATAAAAGCCATTCCAACCTTGGCCTTTAAATGAAGGGTCATTAAATCAACTAGCTCTGATATTATTCTTTCCAGTGAAACTGTCTGTGAAAGATGGAAAACCAGCCTAAAAGTTACTTTGCTTTGAATTACTGTGTGTATGACAGGATATCAAAGAGTTGCTTTGTATTAATTTTTGATATTAACAGATTTTAAGTTCTCTTTGCATCACTGCTGGCTCAGTTAGCAAGGTCACTGGCTGAAGGAAGTGAGAGAGTTTGCTGCTCCTGTAGTTAATGGATTTAGGGCAAAGGAAAAGGGCTTCCCTGGTTTGGAGCCGGGGTGTTCAGACTGCACAGCAGACTGTGTGTGTGTGGTGATGCTGTTTTTGGCAGTTGAGTGTCCGTGGTACCTGATACACTGGTGAGGAGAGATGCTGAACCAGAGTGGAAATCCCTCAGGTACCCGAGCTGTGCTCTGTCTGAAGAGATGCACTTCAGGCAGTGTGCTGCAAACCCAGTTGTAGGGCTGGGGGGTTCAGGGTTACCAGGGATTCAAGGATCAGTGTGTGACAAATCCTTGAGAACTAATTTTCTTCAACATCTGTCCTGCAGGCAGCCCCTCCATGTTAACAGGCCTTCACAAAGGGTTTTCTGAGCTTGTGCTGTGCGTGAAAAGGACAATAACAATTTTACAGCCTGGTTTCGTTCTCTGCACAGAATTCCAGCACAGCCTTTTACATCCTTCAACCTTGTTCTTCCTTGAACATCCACAGAGCTTCCCAGATAACTTTTTTGAAGGCACAGAAGTGTGGTGCAGTCATCCCAAAGAGCGGGCCCTTGGCTCTGGGTAACCTCTCCCATTCACACAGCTCTTGGTGACACTGTGCTGTTCCTCAGGCACAAGATCCAACAGAACTGCCAGACTCCTGATCCTTTTCATCCCACAAAAGGCCAGTGGCCAACCTGCAGCTCATAATAGTGGAGATAGAAGAATATGTTTTGGGGTAAAGAGAAGAAAGGATGAGAGAGAAAGCGTGGAGCTGCTTACCCCATTTTCAAATTCATGCGAAGAAAAGTTACTCTGCCTTTTGAGCAGGAATGAACCAGCAAACTGGTCATAGCACAGTGCGGAGAAGGTCCAGCAGAACTCTGGATAATGATCCTAAAAGGCTAATCTTGGAATCTCTTTACAACTACCTGAGAGGAGGCTGTAGCCAGGTGGGGGTCGGTCTCTTCTCCCAAGCAATCAGCAGGAGGACAGGAGGGCTTAAGCTCTGCCAAGGGAGGTTTAGGTTGGATATTAGAAAGAAGTTCTTTACAGAGAGAGTGATCAGGCACTGCAATGGGCTGCCCAGAGGTGGTGGATTCTCCATCCCTGGAGGTTTTCAAGATGAGGCTGGATGTGGCACTGAGTGCCATGATCTAGTAATCACAGTGGGGTTGGATCAAGGGTTGGACTTGATGATCTCAGGGGTCTCTTCCAACCCAGTTAATTCTATGATTCTATGACTTCAAATTATGTTTTGTAGATGTTTTTATATCAGGTAACAGAATGTAAATGCCATGATCTAAAATAGCACTGAGGGGAATGGAACTGCTGTAACTTCTGGTGCTGCTGAGAGAAATAGCACGGGGCACATCCTCTCTGTTTCCATTTTATATTCCCATGGAATCATACAAGGACTTGCCAAAAGTCGCTCAAGGCCTCAAGGTATTTTCATCACAGTTCAAAACTTTTGTTTATCTTTTTTCTTTAATAAAAGGGATCTTCCATTTTTTGCTGGACCAAGATCTAACACACAGTTTTTGCCTCCTTGAGGGAGGGCAGTGATTTAGGTGGGTAGTTTCAGCATTTGTCTGAGTGAAACAGGTTTTATTTTTCATGCTTGTCGTCCTGTTAATGCTTATTCCCAAAACTGTTAGTGTTTAGTTTTCCTTTCCCTTCTCACACCTTGCAGCAGAAAAGCATCATTAATATTTAAGCAGATGAACATCTCTTGAAGTTTGTGACTTGCAGCCAGAATGCCATTAATTTAAGTAATCACACAGATAGAATTAATTCCATCAGAGTTGTATCTGAGTCCTGTTGCTGAGCAATTCCGGCGAGTGCATAATAATCCTGCTGCCTCAGGCATCAGGATTGGGGGTCAGGATGTGATATTTCTGTGTATTCATTAACTTTCACAAGGGCAGATTGATCTTCTCTTTCTATGAAGGCTAATGAACCATTTTCTTATTTTTAGGGAATATTTCGTCACTACCAGTAGTCTTGAAGTGTTTAAAGAAAAACTGTTTTCAAATAGAAGGCTCTAATTAGAACCCGGGCCTGGGCTCTATTGATTACTTGGAACTTCCTCCATGGATTTACAAATGCCAACAAATAAACTTGCCAAGGAAAAAAGTTTATTTAGTGGCTTTCTCTGTAGCAATTAGCCTATGGGTTGTTCTATCTCCTGACAAGCCAAAACCAGGGAATTAGGTGCTGGGACAATCAGTGTGGTTGGGTTTGTTGAGGAGTGTTTTCCCAGCTATCCCTTTTTTAAACACTCTGGAAATCTGAGAGATAAAAGCAGTGAGGTGTTGAATTGCTCTGAGCCATCCAAAAAAAAAAAAAAAAAAAAAAAATATACAGT